>JASEVX010000011.1:33320914-33903414 GCA_031761405.1 Serripes groenlandicus
ACTATATACGAATACTAACACTATATACGAATACTAACACTATATACGAGTACTAACACTATATACGAGTACTAACACTATATACGAGTATTAACACTATATACGAGTATTACACTATATACGAGTATTACACTATAATATACGAGTATTAACACTATATAATGAGTATTAACACTATATGACGAGTAACTAGATAACACTATATACTAGTATTAACACTATATACGAGTAGTAACATTATATACGAGTAATAGTAATAACACTATATACGAATACAAACACTATATACGAGTATTAACACTATATACGGGTACTAATACTATATACGAGTACTAACCTTATATACGAGTACTAACACTATATACAAGTATTAACACTATATACGAGTACTAACACTATATACGAGTACTAACACTATATATACGGGTACTAACACTATATACGAGTACTAACACTATATACGAGTACTAACACTATATACGAGTACTAACACTATATACGAGTATTAACACTATATACGAGTACTAACACTATATACGAGTATTAACACTATATATACGGGTACTAACACTATATACGAGTGCTAGCACTATATACGAGTATTAACACTATATATACGGGTACTAACACTATATACGATTACTAACACTATATACGATTACTAACACTATATACGAGTATTAACACTATATACGAGTAGTAACACTATATACGAGTACTAACACTATATACGAGTAGTAACACTATATACGAGTAGTAACACTATATACGAGTACTAACACTATATACGAATACTAACACTATAGTACTTAACACTATATACGAGTACTAACACTATATACGATTACTAACACTTTATACGAGTATTAACACTATATACGAGTACTAACACTATATACGAGTAATAACACTATATACGAATACTAACACTATATTACTTAACACAATATACGAGTATTAACACTATATACGATTACTAACACTATATACGAATACTAACACTATATTCGAGTAGTAACACTATATACGAGTATTAACACTATATATACGTGTACTAATACTATATACGATTACTAACACTATATACGAGTAGTAACACTATATACGAGTAATAACACTATATACGAATACTAACACTATAGTACTTAACACTATATACGAGTATTAACACTATATACGATTACTAACACTATATACGAATATTAACACTATATACGAGTATTAACACTATATACGAGTATTAACACTATATACGAGTATTAACACTATATACGAGTACTAACACTAAATACGAGTATTAACACTATATATACGGGTACTAACACTATATACGAGTGCTAGCACTATATACGAGTATTAACACTATATATACGGGTACTAACACTATATACGATTACTAACACTATATACGATTACTAACACTATATACGAGTATTAACACTATATACGAGTACTAACACTATATACGAGTACTAACACTATATACGAGTATTAACACTATATACGAGTAGTAACACTATATACGAGTACTAACACTATATACGAATACTAACACTATAGTACTTAACACTATATACGAGTACTAACACTATATACGATTACTAACACTTTATACGAGTATTAACACTATATACGAGTACTAACACTATATACGAGTAATAACACTATATACGAATACTAACACTATATTACTTAACACAATATACGAGTATTAACACTATATACGATTACTAACACTATATACGAATACTAACACTATATTCGAGTAGTAACACTATATACGAGTATTAACACTATATATACGTGTACTAATACTATATACGATTACTAACACTATATACGAGTAGTAACACTATATACGAGTAATAACACTATATACGAATACTAACACTATAGTACTTAACACTATATACGAGTATTAACACTATATACGATTACTAACACTATATACGAATATTAACACTATATACGAGTATTAACACTATATACGAGTATTAACACTATATACGAGTATTAACACTATATACGAGTACTAACACTATATACGAGTATTAACACTATATATACGGGTACTAACACTATATACGAGTGCTAGCACTATATACGAGTATTAACACTATATATACGGGTACTAACACTATATACGATTACTAACACTATATACGATTACTAACACTATATACGAGTATTAACACTATATACGAGTACTAACACTATATACGAGTACTAACACTATATACGAGTATTAACACTATATACGAGTAGTAACACTATATACGAATACTAACACTATAGTACTTAACACTATATACGAGTACTAACACTATATACGATTACTAACACTTTATACGAGTATTAACACTATATACGAGTACTAACACTATATACGAGTAATAACACTATATACGAATACTAACACTATATTACTTAACACAATATACGAGTATTAACACTATATACGATTACTAACACTATATACGAATACTAACACTATATTCGAGTAGTAACACTATATACGAGTATTAACACTATATATACGTGTACTAATACTATATACGATTACTAACACTATATACGAGTAGTAACACTATATACGAGTAATAACACTATATACGAATACTAACACTATAGTACTTAACACTATATACGAGTATTAACACTATATACGATTACTAACACTATATACGAATATTAACACTATATACGAGTATTAACACTATATACGAGTATTAACACTATATACGAGTATTAACACTATATACGAGTACTAACACTATATACGAGTACTAACACTATATACGAGTATTAACACTATATACGAGTACTAACACTATATACGAGTACTAACACTATATACGAGTTCGAATACTAACACTATATATACGGGTTCTAACACTATATACGAGTACTAACATTATATACGAGTAATAACACTATATACGAGTACTAACACTATATACGAGTATTAACACTATATACGAGTATTAACACTATATACGAGTATTAACACTATATACGAGTACTAACACTATATACGAGTTCGAATACTAACACTATATATACGAGTACTAACACTATATACGAGTAATAACACTATATACGAGTACTACCACTATATACGAGTATTAACACTATATACGAGTAGTAACACTATATACAAGTACGAAAACTAACACTATATATTCGAGTACTAACACTATATACGATTACTAACACTATATACGAGTACTAACACTATATACGAGTACTAACACTATATACGAGTTCGAATACTAACACTATATATACGGGTATTAACACTATATACGAGTACTAACACTATATACGAGTAGTAACACTATATACGAGTACGAATACTAACACTATATATACGAATACTAACACTATATATACGAGTACTAACACTATATACGATTACTAACACTATATACGAGTAATAACACTATATACGAGTACTAACACTATATACGAATACTAACATTATATATGAGTATTAACACTATATACGAGTATTAACACTATATACGAGTACTAACACTATATACGAATACTAACATCATATACGAATACTAACATTATACACGAGTACTAACACTATATACGAGTTCGAATACTAACACTATACATACGAGTACTAACACTATATACGAGTAATAACACTATATACGAGTACTAACACTATATACGAGTATTAACACTATATACGAGTAGTAACACTATATACAAGTACGAAAACTAACACTATATATACGAGTTCGAATACTAACACTATATATACGAGTAATAACACTATATACGAGTACTAACACTATATACGAGTATTAACACTATATACGAGTATTAACACTATATACGATTACTAACACTATATACGAGTAATAACACTATATACGAGTACTAACACTATATACGAATACTAACATTATATATGAGTATTAACACTATATACGAGTATTAACACTTTATACGAGTACTAACACTATATACGAATACTAACATCATATACGAATACTAACATTATACACGAGTACTAACACTATATACGAGTTCGAATACTAACACTATATATACGAGTACTAACACTATATACGAGTAATAACACTATATACGAGTACTAACACTATATACGAGTATTAACACTATATACGTGTAGTAACACTATATACAAGTACGAAAACTAACACTATATATACGAGTACTAACATTATATACGATTACTAACACTATATACGAGTACTAACACTATATACGAGTACTAACACTATATACGAGTACTAACACTATATACGAGTTCGAATACTAACACTATATATACGGGTATTAACACTATATACGAGTACTAACACTATATACGAGTACGAATACTAACACTATATATACGAATACTAACACTATATATACGAGTACTAACACTATATATGAGTACGAATACTAACACTATATATACGAGTACTAACACTATATACGAGTACTAACACTATATACGAATAATGTGGCATACGCAGACGATACATTTGAAATAGTTCTGCCAGCAAATGTAGGTTTACGCAGACGATACATTTGAAATAGTTCTGCCAGCAAATGTAGGTTTATACTGTCCTTGTAAATTGAACTGGTGCGCGATGAATACATAACAAGGTCAGTTTACATTGAAATGAAGAGTAAAATGACGTTGCATACTTTGATATTGTCCCGTTCACTTTGCATTGAAGAAAGTGGTCATGATTATAGGTTATTGACCCTGTACTGTGAAATCATCGTTGGACCGAGTTCTTTGGTTGACGTTGCCGAGCTTGCGAGGCTACGTTCGCCAAAGAACGAGGTTCAGCGATGATTTTACAGTACAGGGTCAATACCCTTTTTATTGCATACTTTCATATTGTAAACTATTTGCTTTGCGTTGTGGAGGTTTTTTTATTATCTAGAATGAATAAATCTGCTTCCGAATTAGAAACAAACTGTTTGTTTACATAAGTAGATAAATACTCGCTTTGTTCTACCAGTAAATGTGATATAAATACTTGCTTTGTTCTACTAGTAAATGGGATATATTCTTGCTATGTTCTACTAGTAAATATGATATATACTTGCTATATTCTACCAGTAAATGTGATATGTACTTGCTATATTTTACCAGTAAATGTGATATATACTCGCTATGTTCTACTAGTAAATGATGTGATAAATACTCGCTATGTTCTACCAGTAAATGTGACACATACTTGCTATGTTCTACCAGTAAATGTGATAAATACTCGCTTTGTTCTACCAGTAAATGTGATATACACTTGCTATGTTCTACCAGTAAATGTGATATATACTTGGTATGTTCTACTAGTAAATGTGATATATACTTGCTATGTTTTACCAGTAAATGTGATATATACTTGCTATGTTCCACCAGTAAATGTGATATATTCTTTCTTTGTTCTACCAGTAAATGTGATATAAACTTGCTATGTTCTACCAGTAAATGTGATAAATACTCGCTTTGTTCTACCAGTAAATGTGATATACACTTGCTATGTTCTACCAGTAAATGTGATATATACTTGGTATGTTCTTCTAGTAAATGTGATATATACTTGCTATGTTCTACCAGTAAATGTGATATATTCTTTCTTTGTTCTACCAGTAAATGTTATATAAACTTGCTATGTTCTACCAGTAAATGTGATATATACTTGCTATATTCACAACATAGAAGCGGCGCTCTGTGAAAGCCAACCGTATGGCGTATTTGCGATCAATCAGTGAAGATCCAGATCCGTCACCGCACCCACGCAGTCTGATCTGCCTCTACATTGTTCGCCAATGAGTCATAGGAACTTGCTTAAAAGCAGCATCCGTTTGGATCGTTTGGCATGGATGCGTTGCATCTCTCAATAATAGTAACCGAGTGGTCAGCTTTGAGATTTGCGACTGCCGTCCCGAGTATATCATACGACTCTTGATTGTGACGGTCATCTTACAGTGTCCAAGCATCAGTGGACAAGATAAGGTGAAGCAAACTGGAATATCCCCACAAGATCTCTCGTATTACTAGGCTAAACCGTATGATGTATGTACTCAACAAAAACGTCTCAGTGAGATTCTTTTGAGTACCTATAGCATAGGGTTTGGATGTCAAATAAGGGTTTGTGAACATGACAAACGTCCCTTATCTAGGAAGAAATTAACCCAGAGAGACGTCCCCATCAGTAAACGGATACACCGTTGAAGACAGCGTTAACCCTTTCCCTCATACGACAATTCTGCAGCAGACGACTTTGAACATATTGTGTCCAAAAATAGAAAATCACTATAATTGAATGGATAACCTATGACTAAAAGTGGAAAACATTGTGGCAAAAGGAGAAATTGCACGTTTTGTGCAATTTCTTCTTTTGTCACTATGTTTTCAAAAAGCCGTCTGCTGCAGAGGCGTCAGAAATCGTCTATATGAGGGAAGGGGTTAAAAACACCATTCAAACAAACATACCTCCGACTTCGATAGCGTTGACACGGATTTCCATCTCTGCAAGTTTCGTCAAGAGTCTATAATCTTTGTTTAGCTGGCAATTCTCATTGCCACTAAATACTAAAAAATAGAAGTCAACATGGGACAATTGTGCAGCAAACGAGTGTGGCAACATCTTAAACAACAAATGCAACTGTCTACAAATTAAAGTAAAATCCTTGAATTAAATTGACTCATTGCTGAATAAAAGAACCATTTCTGGATTTGTCACAATGTTTTCAAAAGTCTTCTGCGGCTGAGATTCCTTAACATTTGTTTGCACGTGTGGATGAAAATCCGAATATAATCAAACTTGTTTAACCCTTTCCCTCATATAGCCGCCTTTTTGACGCCTCTGCAGCAGACGGCTTTTTGAAAACATAGTACCAAAAGAAGAAATTGCACAAAACGTGCAATTTCTCCTTTTGACACAATGTTTTACACTTTTAGTCATAGGTTATCCATTCAATTATAGAGATTTTCCACTTATTGACAAAATATGTTCAAAGTCGTCTGCTGCAGAATTGTCGTTTGAGGGAAAGGGTTAAACCTGTCATAACCCCTTCTCCCTCCCCCTCCAATACACGCTACATCTATCATTATCATTTATGTTGTTGTGAGCCTAAACAATAGCACAGTTAGATCGTTCTATTGAGTAACCACAACGTAGATGTAAAATTAAGCTTTTTCAAGAACCCCTATGTGCCACTCTGACCCTGTCTGTATAGACATGAGGCTTGTCTGGCGATTTGGGGTTTAACCCTTTCTTTCATATAGACGCTTCTGACGCCTCTGCATCAGACGTTTTTTTTTTGAAAATTTGGCGACAAAAGAAGAAATTGCTTAAAATGAGCAATTTCTCCTTTCGTCACCATGTTTTCAACTCTATTCAATCATTATACTTTCATTTAAAGCGAGTTTCCAATTTTTTTTTTCCTGCATGTTTTTCAAGTCGTCTGCTGCAATTTTGCTGTATGTGGGGAAAAGGGGTTAATTGACTCTTCGTAAAGGGATCACACAACGGGATATTGCGTTAAACTAATGGTGCTACATTTCTAGCACTTTGTCAAAACATGCATCCGTCATAACATTGCATTTAACCGGACCTTTAAAGGTGCTGAACTGCACATGTTGATAAAAAATGTTGAAACTTCTGCAAATATTGCTAATAGTGAAAACAAAGTTGGTAATAAGTAGTTCAAAACTGTTCTGGCATTAAATGTTGAAAAACAGTCAGTTAAAAGTCAAGACAATGTTTAACCTTTCTCCTTTTGCCACAATGATTTCCACTTTTATTCATAGGTTATCCATTCAATTATAGAGATATTCTACATTTTGACAAAATATGTTCAAAGTCGTCTGCTGCAGAATTGTCGTATGAGGGAAAGGGTTAAATATTACTTAACGCCAAGTAAGGTTGCCGGAATTGGACTCCGAATCTATATTGTTCACAAACGTCGTTAAATTACATGTTCTCATGCATGGGCCTATATTTCCCCTTTTGATGCAATTACCTCTTTATTGAATAATTTGATATTGTCTTTTAAAATTAAGCCATCCCAATGTATTTTAACCCTTTTCCTCAAATAGACACTTTATGACACCGCAGACATTTTTGTTGTTGAAAACATGGCGACAAAAGAATAAATTGTTCAAGGTGATCAATTTCTCATTTTGTCACCATGTTTTCAACTCTATTCAATTATTGAACTTTCATTTAAAGGGAGTTCCCAAATGTTTTCAGGTATGTTTTCAAAGTCTTCTGCTGCAGATTCATGGCATGAGGGAAAGGGTTAATTAATTCAAAACATTTGGAAACTCAACATCAATTTTAAATGTTTTTGTTAAATTGACATAAATTGATTAGGCACTGGTTGTTGTCCTTTCCGAAGGTTGCTAGGATCACATGGGAAATACAAGCAGCAGTATCAACGAATACAATTAGTATGTTTTCATTTGCCAATTCGAATTAGATCGTTTTACTTTGAAAACATAAAATAAAAAAAATTCATGCAGAAAAGGGATATTATGACAACTGTTGTAGATACGCAAGACGGGTCGATATGACTAAAATTGTCATTGGTAAGCAAGTATACCTGAAGCAGCCACCCAGGAGTGAGTCAAAATGTGGCTGCTGAACACAGGTGGTTGCTTAACCCTTTCCCTCATACGACAATTCTGCAGCAAACGACTTTGAACGTATTTTGTCAAAAACTGGAAAATCTCAATAATTGAATGGATAACATAGGACTTAAAGTGGAAAACATTGTGGCAAAAGGAGAAATTGCACGTTTTTGTGCAATTTCTTCTTTTGTCACTATGTTTTCAAAAAGCCGTCTGCTGTAGAGGCGTCAGAAAGCGTCTATATGAGGGAAAGGGTTAAATACAAGCCAGATACGGAAGAAAATATCGTTTTGGTTAATCTTCAAGTGGCTGCCTAATACAAGTAAGCTGCTTAATCTTTTCCCACCCGCACACGCATTTTGAAGCAATAGCAGCAGACGACTTCTGAAAACATTGTGGTCAAAGATGAGCAATTTTATTCTTTGGCCACAATGTTTTCAACTTTATTTAACAATAAAGCTTTTATGGCGATTTTTCAGTTTTTTTTTTCCCACTATGATTTCAAAGTCGTCTGCTGCAGATTTGCTGTATGTGGGTAAGGGTTAAAAAAGGTGACCGTCACCTCTTACTGACGTACTTACGTGAGGCTGCTGCATAACCTACGCCCACCATCATTATTAGGGCAAGACCAGAATTCATTTTCTTTGATTTGCTTGAATAGAAAACATTTAACTACTTAGGTAAAGGCCGATGCATTATAATGAATATACCCATAACTATATGGTATAATGTAAGACAAAGGCAATTTAGGCTTTCATCCGGAAAACACATGTCATAGTTTCAAAGTATATTTGTTACTCTCAGCACATTTTAATAATGTAATATGAGGTAATAATATTGATTGACAGTAAGCGAGGTAACCGAGTGACCTACACGGAAAACGCTAACAATTGGTACAGTACAGTACAATACAATACAATACAAAACAATACAATACAATACAATACAATATAATATAATACAATTTAATACAATACAATATAATACAATACAGTACAATACAATACAATACAATACAATACAATCATTTGTTTGCATACAACAACATATGAGCCGTCCCACGAGAAAACCAACATTGTGGACTCTGCCTAAAGTATCGACCCGGATCAACCTAAGCATGCCACGCAGGCTTACCCGGATAGACACTTTTCGCCTCCTGTGGATTCTCCCTTTCAGGAGTCATTACTCTATACCTATATCCCCTTGAGACGGAATGTGTCGGCCCGGACCAGTCTACGCGGACTGCGCAGGCTGATCTGGATCGATACATTATACAGAGGCCGTAATGTTGGTTTCCTCGCGAGACGGCTCATATATACCTATTTTAATATGTGAAACAACCAGGCTATCGAAGTATTAAACCAAAATAGTATAAGTAATTAACTCTTTCCCTCATACGACAATTCTGCAGCAGACGACTTTTAACGTATTTTGTCAAAAAATAGAAAATCTCTATAATTGAATGGATGACATTGGACAACAAGTGGAAAACATTGTGGCAAAAGGAGAAATTGCACGTTTTGTGCAATTTCTTCTTTTGTCACTATGTTTTCAAAAAGCCGTCTGCTGCAGAGGCGTCAGAAAGCGTCTATATGAGGAAAAGGGTTAATTAAAGAAGGAAAAAAAAAAACCAAAAAAAAACCAGAGTGGACATTGAGATAAATAGTATTTCGATCAAAATCGTACATTCAATGATTGCACATTATGTTTGCTTTCAAACGCTGCAGTCGAATTATATTTTGAGAGAAAACATATAAAGAGACGGACACAATTCAGACTAATTAATTTAAATAAAGCTATTATTCTGTAAATTCACTGTTTTGGAAATACATCTAGGAAGTTTATAACTTACTCTTCTTTCTAAATAAATAGTAAAGAAAAAACCCTGAAATAAACACTGATAGTGTAAAAAATCTCATTTGTAATGTTAAAATATATACAAATTAAAGATATTATTCACACTTACCTATTTAAAGTCCTACCGAACTTAAATGCCGCTCTCAAATCCGGGGAGTTTTTGTAGATATGTATAACACGTGACATATGGTATCCCGTTACGTCACGTGACATGTCAAAATCGCGGCGTCATATTTAATCTGAAGTTGCACTATTTCGCCGAATTTTCCCCTAAGCATTTTATATTTGTTTAGTAAACAGTAATTTGTAATGGTAGAGGGCATGGATGTGCAAGCTGATCTTTACAAAAAACATGTTCATCACGACTCAATGCTTTGATTCATTCTTACAGTATATTACAGACTTGCTCTTATTGAATACAGCCTTAGGAAAAGATTGTTTAACCTCTTTCCCACATACAGACGCTTTCTGACGCCTCTGCTGCAGACGACTTTTTGAAAACATTAAAACAAAAGAAGAAATTGCTCATGATAAGCAGTTTCTCCTTTTGTCACAATCTTTTCAACTCTATTCACTTTTTATACTCTCATTTAGAGAGATCTTCCATAGCTTTTATATATATTTTCAAAGTCGTCTGCAGCAGATTTGTTCTTTTCTTGGAAACTGTTAATCAACCACTTGAACGTTAACCAAAACGATATTTTCAAAATTCGTCTGCTGCTATTGCGTCAAAATGCGTCTGCAGGTGGGAAAGGGATGAACATTAGATGTTTGTCTCATGTTATTCTCTAAACTTCATATTAACCTGCGTATCTGCCAGTGAAACTGTTTTTGGGTAATACCATTTTTTTCGGAGTTGGCAGCCTGCCAATTGCTGTTAGCACCAAACAACGCCTGAGAAACTGCGCGAGAAAAATAGTTCATCATGGATTCAACAAAACTGCAATTAAATGGTTGCCCCATAAATATCATTTTAATGTTCTTGGAACATCAGTGAAAAACTTAAGGCGTGAATACTCCAATATAAGCTTAACAAGTGCTTTAGAAATTAATGTGCCGAGAGGTCAAATATGGACGCATGTTAACATTATTAAAATTCGAGAAGAGGAACGGAAAAAAAGAAAGAAGTCACGTGAACAATACAGTGGCGGATTAATCGGGGGGGGGGGGAAGGGTAAGGCCCGTGCGTCGAAAAAGTAATGGAAAACAAAGAAAAAGCGTGCCCGACTCCACCCCCCCCCCCACCTCACGAAAGAAGTCACGTGAAATATACAATGTCGGATTAACCGGGGGGCCGTAGAAAAAGTGCGTCGAAAAATCCAACCCTTCCAGCAGCCCCCAGGCCGTCAGCACTGCAGTGCTTTCATTATTATCCAGTGAAGGCGTTGTTGGTATTGAATTGGCATCGTCCGTCTTACTGTCTGGATCCCTATGTAAGGCACGTTTAAACAGATTTAAACTTCATTTAAATGTTAACCCTCCCTCATATAGACGCTTTCTGACGCCTCTGCAGCAGACGGCTTTTTGAAAACATAGTGACAAAAGAAGAAATTGCTCAAAACGAGCAATTTCTCCTTTTGCCACAATGTTTTCCACTTTTAGTCATAGATTATCGATTCAATTATAGAGATTTTCTATTTTTTGACAAAATACGTTAAAAGTCGTCTGCTGCAGAATTGTCGTATGAGGGAAAGGGTTAACAACCATACGGAACTGCAGCGCTCGTAGTTAGACGAAGATACGGAATGTATATTGTATGCACATGTATACTAGACTTTACTCTGTTTGTCAAATTAGACGAAGATACGGAATGTATATTGTATGCACATGTATACTAGACTGTACTCTGTTTGTCAAATTAGACGAAGATACGGAATGTATATTGTATGCACATTTATACTAGACTGAACTCTGTTTTTCAAGTTAGACGAAGATACGGAATGTATATTGTATGCACATTTATACTAGACTGTACTCTGTTTGTCAAGTTAGACGAAGATACGGAATGTATATTGTATGCACATGTATACTAGACTGTACTCTGTTTGTCAAGTTAGACGAATATACGGAATGTATATTGTATGCACATGTATACTAGACTGTACTCTGTTTGTCAGATATTAAAATTGTCATCGTTGCAGCAGCATTTGGACGTATCTGCAGCAGACGACTTTTTAAAACAATGTGCCGAAAGGGGAGCAAATCTTCCTATTGCCACAATGTTTTCAACTTTACCCATCATTTATTTAATAGGTAACGATCTGCGAAGGCTTAGACCAGTCATCTGATACCTTCTGTTCGGAATTTACTGAAATCAGGAATTCTTATTTCAATTCGCTTTTGGGAAATGGTTATAATTGAATGAATCAAAGCTCTGACGAAGACGGTCGAAAATGGTCAACTATTCTAATAGTTATCTGCATTAATGGGGTGGGTGCCGCACGCTGTCGCAAAACCATATATCGATGGTGCAGTTGTAGAGCCTCCGCCTCGGATACGGGAGGTTACTGGTTACCCGGTCATAGCAAAGACACTGAAATAGTAGTAATGGCGTCCCCTCGTTGGCGCCTAGGGTAGTTTATACTACGACTGACTCTCAGGTGTCAGAATAATTGGACTATTAGTACTGGTAACACTTAAATATCATTAAAATCGGCGTTAAACGCCATACAATTGATTGATTGGGGCTTAACCCTTTCAGCGCCGAGTTGTTTAAAGTAGACTCTTCCATGTTCAAACTAGGACGACTCTATTTTCATGTTATAGGAATATTTTTAGAACTCACAGCCAAACAGTGCAGATTTCAGGTGAGACAGCTCGTTACGAGCTGACTCACATGAATCTGTATTGTTTGCAAAAAGATCAATATTGCCTTTGGCGCTGAAAGAGTTAACACCGTTTTCAACACTTTTTCAGTCGTTGGCCAGTTCACCTACTTGCGTGTTTCCTAGCTTTGTCACACCAGTAATCCACAGAACATACTTTCCAAGCAACTGGCTGCTTTTCCAAATAGACTGTTCGCCCATTGGTGAAAGACGAATGACGCCTGTCACAGTGATTTTGTCAAACGTCGGAAAGAATGTTAGCCGAGTTGTGATTCGAACTTACAACCCATATATTGACAGCCCACGTCGCTACAGATTGAGCTACCGGGGCTGGGCTAAACACCATACAAACAAAACAAACCATTACAAACATACATGAAGCTGTATTGGCGCTGGGTTAAAATGCAACTGGTAAGATATTTAATAAGAGTAAGAGCTGAACAGTATTTCTATCAAGATGTGTTTTATAAATTGTTAGTCCTAAACAATTAGATAAAGGCTACGGAAACAACTGAGATGCTATTTCTAGATTCGTTAGCCTTTAAAACAGCCGAAATAAAATGCCAATCAGACAGACTCGGCTGATTACGGAATTTGACTGAGTTAACGAGTTTAATCGATGTGAAATGTTCTGAACTACAGATTATAGATAGTATAGTCAAAGTTTTAACACTGTTTAAAAGTGGTCTTGAAATATTAGAATCACAATTCAGGGATAAAATTAAATTATTAATTTCACTTTCCAGCACAATAAACATCTAAATATGGATCGTGTATGCCTCATTCTTTACTGGGTTGACATACCCAGTAAGCTCAATTTTGTACATTTTCATGACTTTCAATTGACTGCTTTTCAATATTTACGGCCAAAAAAGTTTTGAACTATTTATTACTTACTTTGTTGTCACTATTAGCAATATTTACAGAAGTTTTAACATTTCAAAATTTAGATCTCCATCTTGAATTCAGCATCACTGGGAAATGGTTCAAATTACGATGTACATCCGGGTACGGTGTCGACTCTGATACATACGTAATCTAACCAGAGTTTTCTCTGTCCATAGACATACAAACTGTCGCTTATCAAATCAGGTAAGATAAAAGCCCAGTCACACCGACCTCCCGGACTGTCCCGGAGCGTCCCTGACTGAAATTTGGCAGATCCGGGGTCAGATCCGTGTTGGATCCGCGTTGGGTCAGGGCTTATCCGGAATAGTCCGGGACAGTCCGGGATGATCCTGGATGGTCCGTCATTGTCTAAGACACCACCCCGACAATTTTAAACTGTTTAAAATTGCCGTGGTCATACGGTACCGACCAGGAGGATTTTTCAATCCGGGGTAGTCCGTTGCTGATCCGGGATGGTCCGGGTCATTCCGGGACGATACGTGGCGCTGCCGTAGTGGTACCGGGTCAGATCCGTGTTGGCTCCGTGTTCATCCGTTGTGGTGCCGTGTTGGGTCCGGGCTGGTTCGGGATGGCGATGTTTAGTGACTCAATTTCACCCAGGATCTACCCGGATCAAGATATCTCTTTATCCGGGGTGTTCCGTGTTAATCCGGGGTGCTCCGTGTTGGGTCCGGCTTCGGTGGGACTGTAGCTTAACCTATAATTATGAATACACGATATAGAAAATACGTGGTGATTGTCGAGATTGGGCGTTTGTTGTATCGTGCAATTACATTGGACATAACGACCGGACATTTTAGTGTATAATGCCAATTCGAGACGACCCTATGTGTGGGGTATTCAGAACCAATATACGTACAGCGATGTATTTTGGTCTAAATTTAATGAGATTGTGTGATTCCGAAACAGGAGTCAGCACGATTCCAAATTGCCAGATGCGAATCGGATGTGTTTGCACCATTAGTTTTTCATGCTTGACTAGCTTACGGGTTCAATGCCCGGTCAGATCATATTTAAAACATGACAGTTATGGCTTTCCCTTCTTGGCGTTCATGGTTGTGGTGATAGCATAACGACTGATTCATTGGTGTCAGTATAAGTGTACCAGTAGTACTAGTAACATACCAAGGAAGCGCAGTGATATATCTGAAAGACTGTTGAAAGCAGCGTAAAACTATATATACAAACAAAATGAGAAGCTCGATTAAATTTAAATCACACGGCGTTTCAATTCCACAATCAGCTAGGCAGTAAACCTTCGTTATATACGAACTGGGAAGAACCAGTTCAGCGTGGGAATTTAAAAGTCTGATTTGGGTTATTTTGGTTATTTCGGGACATACTTTTAAAAGACGTAAGAAATGGTAGTAATGACTTTCCTTCCTTGGTGCTCAGGATAAATGAATCAGTTGTTCTGACAAATTACCAAGGAAACGCCGTGATATAACTCGAATTCTGTTGAAAGCAACGTAAAAAAAACTCATACTAATATGTTTATTTACTCTACACCCTTTAATGATTCCATAGTCATCTAGATTATAAACTGTTTCCCACATGCAGATGCGTTATGACGTATTTGCATCAGACGAATTCTGAAAACATTGTGACACTGGACTGTTGTTGTTCTCAACTGAATCCATAATTACCGAATCGCTTTAGGGAATTTCCATAGTCTGGATGTTTCAAGGTCGTCTGTCTGTAGAAAAACATTGTTTTCCTACATGTTTTTAATGTCGCGTGTATGTCGGGAAAAGGTTATTTTTTGCCTATATGTTTTCAATATTTATTGGGGTTTTACGCCGCTTTCAACAATATTTCAGTTATTTCACGGCGACAGTTCACTTATTCATGATCCCTGGGTAAACAAACCAGCACTAGGCTAGAAAATGTGCCTTGCCCAAGGGCACTCCACCATGACCGTAGTGCCGCGATTGGGAATCGAACCCGGGACACCCGGTTTCGAAATCCCCGACGCTAACAACTCGACCACAGCGGATTCCTATATGTTTTCAAAGATGTCTGTTTGCTGGGAAATGTTATTTTAGTATAGATGTATTCAAAGCTGCTGTATGTGGGAACAGTTTGAGGTAAACTTGTTTTTCGAACATACGGTTTTACATAACACGTCCTTGGCCCTTTTCTCCTAAGATAAAAACTCCATTTCCTTGAATGTTTGACCTAGATTGATGTTTGAGATTGTTCATGAGTCGCGGGTAAAACACGCATATTTCAGTACATGAAGATTTTCCACATACAACAAATCTACAGCAGACGATTTTGAAGTCATCTGGATTAACACATGGACACATTTCTTTATATATAAAGTTTAGTTTCAGAAAGGAGTGTGTAAAATATTGTATTAAAAGGAGATTTTTACAAATCATGAGCAATTTCGCCTTTTGCCACAATGTTGACAAAAGTCGTCTGCTGCAGAGGTGTCAGAAGGCAACTGTATGTGGAAAAGGGAAGGGTTGATCACATCTATTTGTGTTCGGCTTTGTACTTGTACATTTAAATTTACATTGCAGAATGATTTATTTATTTATTGGGGTTTTACGCCGCTTTCAACAATATTTCAGTTATATCACGGCGACAGTTCACTAATTCATGATCCCTGGATAAACAAACCAGTACTAGGCTAGAAAATATGCCTTGCCCAAGGGCACTCACCCATGACCGTAGTGCCGCGACTGGGGATCGAACCCGGGACAACCGGTTTCGAAATACCCGACGCTAACCACTCAACCACAGCGGATTCCTCATTGCAGAATGAAAATTGATGGCTGATTGGGAAATACAAGCTCTGATCAGATTACGGTACGTGCACTCGCTAAGCTGGTGGCTCCCTCTGTTCCTTAACCCTTTCCCTCATACGACAATTCTGCAGCAGACGACTTTGAACATATTTTGTCAAAACATAGAAAATCTCTATAATTGAATGGATAACCTATGACTAAAAGTGGAAAACATTGTGACAAAAGAAGAAATTGCTCGTTTTGAGCAATTTCCTCTTTTGTCACTATGTTTTCAAAAAGCCGTCTGCTGCAGAGGCGTCAGAAAGCGTCTATATGAGGGAAAGGGTTAAAGGGACGTTTAGTGGTGCTGCTCAAAAGCTCATGGTAAATTATAGGTTGAGTGACATGCAGCCTGCATGCAGCGTGCACGTTTATCAATTAGCCTCATCACACGAGATGGGGGTTGAGTCGTAGGATTGATATTTTATTGCATTCGCGGACATGGAAGGCTACTACCAACCTGTGTAAAGAAACGTTCTCTGGTCGTGTATACAGTCAAACCTGAGAAAGCGGTCACTTCTGTAAAACAGTCATTTTGTATTAAGCAGCCACTTGAACATTATATGGCGTGTATATAAAGCAGCCACCTGTGTTCAGCAGTCAAATTGTTTTACTCTTATCTGTTTTGCTGCTTAAGACAAGTTTGACTGTATACGTTTAATGTAATCTATGTACGTTTGACTGTATACGTTTAATGTAATCTATGCAAGTTTGACTGTATACATTTAATGTAATCTATGTAAGTTTGACTGCATACATTTATTGAAATCTATGTAAGTTTGACTGTATACGTTTTGTGTTATCTATGTAAGTTTGAATGTATACGTTTAATGTAATCTATGTACGTTTGACTGTATACATGTACGTTTAATGTAATCTATGTAAGTTTGACTGTATACGTTTTATGTAATCTATGTAAGTTTGACTGTATACGTTTAATGTAATCTATGTAAGTTTGACTGTTTACGTTTAATTTAATCTATGTAAGTTTGACTGTATACGTTTAATTTAATCTATGTAAGTTTGACTGTATACGTTTAATTTAATCTATGTAAGTTTGACTGTATACGTTTAATGTCATATATGCTAATTTGATAAAAACAACCAATATTACGTCAATATTCAACGTAATTACGAACTTGCAGGCTGATTTTGTTCTACATTATCCGCAGTTGTAGTTTTGAGTCGTGCATGAATTACCACATACATGGGGTTTAGAGTCGTGTATAGTACCACATACATGGGGTTTAGAGTCGTGCAAAGTACCACATACATGAGGTTTAGAGTGGTGCATATAGTACCATATACATGGGGTTTAAAGTGGTACATATAATATCACATATTAGGGGGCTAGAGTGGTACATATAGTATCACATACATGGGGTTTATAGTGGTGCATATATTACCACATACATGGGGTTTAGAGTCGTGTATGTATTACCACATACATGGGGTTTAGAGTGGTGCATATAGTACCACATACACGGGGTTTAGAGTCGTGTATGTATTACCACATACATAGGGTTTAGAGTGGTGCATATAGTACCACATGCATGGGGTTTAGAGTGGTGCATATAGTACCACAAACATGGGGTTTAGAGTCGTGCATATAGTACCAAATAAATGGGGTTTAGAGTCGTGCATATAGTACCAAATACATAGGGTTTAGAGTGGTGCATATAGTACCAAATAAATGGAGTTTAGAGTGGTGCATATAGTACCACATACATGGGGTTTAGAGTCGTGCATATAGTACCACAAACATGGGGTTTAGAGTGGTGCATACAGTACCACATACACGGGGTTTAGAGTCGTGCATATAGTACCACATACATGGGGTTTAGAGTCGTGCCTATAGTACCACATACATGGGGTTTAGAGTCGTGCATATAGTACCACATACACGGGGTTTAGAGTCGTGCATATAGTACCACATACACGGGGGTTAGAGTCGTGCATATAGTACCACATACATGGGGTTTAGAGTGTAGCATATAGTACCACATACATAGGGTTTAGAGTGGTGCATATAGTACCACATACATAGGGTTTAGAGTCGTGCATATAGTACCACATACATAGGGTTTAGAGTGGTACATATAGTACCACATACATAGGGTTTAGAGTGGTGCATATAGTACCACATACATGGGGATTAGAGTGGTGCATATAGTACCACATACATGGGGTTTAGAGTGGTGCATATAGTACCACATACACGGGGTTTAGAGTGGTACATATAGTACCACATACATAGGGTTTAGAGTGGTGCATATAGTACCACATACATGGGGTTTAGAGTCGTGCATATAGTACCACATACATGGGGTTTTGAGTCGTGCATATAGTACCACATACATGGGGTTTAGAGTCGTGCATATAGTACCACATACATGGGGTTTAGAGTCGTGCATATAGTACCATATACACGGGGTTTAGAGTCCTGCATACAGTACTACATACATGGGGTTTTGTGTCGGGCATACAGTACCACATACATAGGGTTTAGAGTGGTGCATATAGTAACACATACATGGGGTTTAGAGTGGTGCATATAGTACCACATACATGGGGTTTAGAGTCGTGCATATAGTACCACATACATGGGGTTTAGAGTCGTGCATATAGTACCATATACATGGGGTTTAGAGTCGTGCATATAGTACCATATACACGGGGTTTAGAGTCCTGCATACAGTACCACATACATGGGGTTTAGAGTCCTGCATACAGTACCACATACATGGGGTTTAGAGTCGTGCATATTGTACCACATACATGGGGTTTTGAGTCGTGCATATAGTACCATATACACGGGGTTTAGAGTCCTGCATATAGTACTACATACATGGGGTTTTGAGTCGTGCATATAGTACCACATACATGGGGTTTAGAGTGGTGCATATAGTACCACATACATGGGGTTTAGAGTCGTGCATACAGTACCACATACATGGGGTTTAGAGTCGTGCATATAGTACCACATACACGGGGTTTTGAGTCGTGCATATAGTACCACATACATGGGGTTTAGAGTCGTGCATATAGTACCACATACATGGGGTTTAAAGTCGTGCATATAGTACCACATTCATGGGGTTTAGAGTGGTGCATATAGTACCACATACACGGGGTTTAAAGTGGTGCATATAGTACCACATACACGGGGTTTAGAGTCGTGCATATAGTACCACATACATGGGGTTTAAAGTCGTGCATATAGTACTACATACATGGGGTTTAAAGTGGTGCATATCGTACCACATACATAGGGTTTAGAGTGGTGCATATAGTACCACATACATAGGGTTTAGAGTCGTGCATGCAGTACCACATACATGGGGTTTAGAGTCGTGCATACAGTACCACATACATAGGGTTTAGAGTGGTGCATATAGTACCACATACACGGGGTTTAGAGTGGTGCATATAGTACCACATACATAGGGTTTAGAGTGGTGCATATAGTACCACATACATAGGGTTTAGAGTCGTGCATGCAGTACCACATACATGGGGTTTAGAGTCGTGCATACAGTACCACATACATAGGGTTTAGAGTGGTGCATATAGTACCACATACACGGGGTTTAGAGTGGTGCATATAGTACCACATACATAGGGTTTAGAGTGGTGCATATAGTACCACATACATAGGGTTTAGAGTCGTGCATGCAGTACCAAATACATGGGGTTTAGAGTCGTGCATACAGTACCACATACATAGGGTTTAGAGTGTAGCATATAGTACCACATACATAGGGTTTAGAGTCGTGCATATAGTACCACATACATGGGGATTAGAGTGGTGCATATAGTACCACATACATGGGGTTTAGAGTGGTGCATATAGTACCACATACATAGGGTTTAGAGTGGTGCATATAGTACCACATACATGGGGTTTAGAGTCGTGCATATAGTACCACATACATAGGGTTTAGAGTCGTGCATATAGTACCACATACATAGGGTTTAGAGTGGTGCATATAGTACCACATACATAGGGTTTAGAGTGGTGCATACAGTACCACATACATAGGGTTTAGAGTGGTGCATACAGTACCACATACATGGGGTTTAAAGTCGTGCATATAGTACCACATACATAGGGTTTAGAGTGGTGCATACAGTACCACATACATGGGGTTTAAAGTCGTGCATATAGTACCACATACATAGGGTTTAGAGTGGTGCATATAGTACCACATACATAGGGTTTAGAGTGGTGCATATAGTACCACATACTTGGGGTTTAGAATCGTGCATACAGTACCACATACACGGGGTTTTGAGTCGTGCATATAGTACCACATACATGGGGTTTAAAGTCGTGCATATAGTACCACATACATAGGGTTTAGAGTGGTGCATATAGTACCACATACATGGGGTTTAGAATCGTGCATACAGTACCACATACACGGGGTTTTGAGTCGTGCATATAGTACCACATACATGGGGTTTAGAGTGGTGCATATAGTACCACATACATGGGGTTTAAAGTGGTGCATATAGTATCACATACATGGGGTTTAGAGTGGTGCATATAGTACCACATACACGGGGTTTAGAGTGGTACATATAGTATCACATACATGGGGTTTAGAGTCGTGCATATATTACCACATACATGGGCTTTAAAGTGGTGCATATAGTATCACAAACATGGGGTTTAGAGTGGTACATATAGTATCACATACATAGGGTTTAGAGTCGTGCATATAGTACCACATACATGGGGTTTAAAGTGGTGCATATAGTATCACATACATGGGGTTTAGAGTGGTGCATATAGTACCACATACATAGGGTTTAGAGTCGTGCATGCAGTACCACATACATGGGGTTTAGAGTCGTGCATACAGTACCACATACATAGGGTTTAGAGTGGTGCATATAGTACCACATACACGGGGTTTAGAGTGGTGCATATAGTACCACATACATAGGGTTTAGAGTGGTGCATATAGTACCACATACATAGGGTTTAGAGTCGTGCATGCAGTACCACATACATGGGGTTTAGAGTCGTGCATACAGTACCACATACATAGGGTTTAGAGTGGTGCATATAGTACCACATACACGGGGTTTAGAGTGGTGCATATAGTACCACATACATAGGGTTTAGAGTGGTGCATATAGTACCACATACATAGGGTTTAGAGTGGTGCATATAGTACCACATACATAGGGTTTAGAGTCGTGCATGCAGTACCACATACATGGGGTTTAGAGTCGTGCATACAGTACCACATACATAGGGTTTAGAGTGTAGCATATAGTACCACATACATAGGGTTTAGAGTCGTGCATATAGTACCACATACATGGGGATTAGAGTGGTGCATATAGTACCACATACATGGGGTTTAGAGTGGTGCATATAGTACCACATACATAGGGTTTAGAGTGGTGCATATAGTACCACATACATGGGGTTTAGAGTCGTGCATATAGTACCACATACATAGGGTTTAGAGTCGTGCATATAGTACCACATACATAGGGTTTAGAGTGGTGCATATAGTACCACATACATAGGGTTTAGAGTGGTGCATACAGTACCACATACATAGGGTTTAGAGTGGTGCATACAGTACCACATACATGGGGTTTAAAGTCGTGCATATAGTACCACATACATAGGGTTTAGAGTGGTGCATACAGTACCACATACATGGGGTTTAAAGTCGTGCATATAGTACCACATACATAGGGTTTAGAGTGGTGCATATAGTACCACATACATAGGGTTTAGAGTGGTGCATATAGTACCACATACATGGGGTTTAGAATCGTGCATACAGTACCACATACACGGGGTTTTGAGTCGTGCATATAGTACCACATACATGGGGTTTAAAGTCGTGCATATAGTACCACATACATAGGGTTTAGAGTGGTGCATATAGTACCACATACATGGGGTTTAGAATCGTGCATACAGTACCACATACACGGGGTTTTGAGTCGTGCATATAGTACCACATACATGGGGTTTAGAGTGGTGCATATAGTACCACATACATGGGGTTTAAAGTGGTGCATATAGTATCACATACATGGGGTTTAGAGTGGTGCATATAGTACCACATACACGGGGTTTAGAGTGGTACATATAGTATCACATACATGGGGTTTAGAGTCGTGCATATATTACCACATACATGGGCTTTAAAGTGGTGCATATAGTATCACAAACATGGGGTTTAGAGTGGTACATATAGTATCACATACATAGGGTTTAGAGTCGTGCATATAGTACCACATACATGGGGTTTAAAGTGGTGCATATAGTATCACATACATGGGGTTTAGAGTGGTGCATATAGTACCACATTCATCGGGTTTAAAGTGGTGTATATAGTACCACATACAGACGACTTTAAAATTATGTATTAAAGATATGGTATGTCTCTGTAAATGAACAAACAATTATTGAATATAAGTGAAAACATTGTGGCAAAAGGAGAAATTGCTCATCATGATTAATTTCTCCTTCAGTCACACTGCTTTCAAAGTCGTCAGAAAACGTATGTATTAGGGAAAGGGTTTAAGCTTAGCTCACATAGGATTGACAAATGGATTCAGTTGATCGAATTGGTTTTAGTCGTACGGACATATTTATGTGTTAGGAAAATGAGGCATAGCAAGTTATGAAAACATTTATAACAGATACGCAATATGATATCCTCCAGTAGAAACAAACGAGATTCTAAATTTTGGAAAACCACGATAATAATCTTCATAGGATAAACAACCGTTCTTCCCACGGCCTTGAATTTGTATTAACGTTGCTTATTTACTACAAACGCTTGGTTTGAAGCGTACACGTAGGTAATATTATTTATCGCTGATGAAACTTAACACAGAAGCATCTGAAACAGATATATGAATACATTGCGGGAAATTTCTCATAAACCATTTTTTTTCCATAAATGTCGTATCTTCCTTGAAGCGTCTGTTCGTAACACTGAATTCCTCAATGGCTAAAACAAGGACATCGGGCGATATTACGACCGGTGACACAGATTTCTTCTTTTCCAGCAACGTTCTCAACTCTGTCTCAAAGTGAGCCCTGTAAAGGGAAACCATGGGAACATGTAGAGGGTAACCATAGGAACATGTACAGGGTAACCATGGGAACATGTACAGGATTGCCAGAGCAACATGTACATGATTACCATAGGAAAATTTACAGGGTAACCATAGGAACATGTAGAGGGTAACCATAGGAACATGTACAGGGTAACCATGGGAACATGTACAGAATTACCAGAGGAACATGTACATGGTTACCATAGGAAAATTTACAGGGTAACCGTAGGAACATGTACTGGGTAACCATAGGAACATGTACAGGATTACCATAGAAGATGTACAGGGTAACCATAGGAACATGTACTGGGTAACCATATGAACATGTACACGAAATCTTTTTAAAAAACCAGGCCTATGAGTTCTGAGAAGACGATTTATAATATTTCTACTTTAGGCAACTTTAAAAGGTAAAGCCGCTCCGCCTTGTGTTTTTGATCAATTAACATGACTTGAAGGAATCAGAAAGAGTGGTAATCTCGTAAAATGTCTCCACAATCATTTGCAAACAGGATCATTATGATCGGAGAAGAAGACTTTTTAAATGCTCAGACGTAAAGGGTAAAACGACTCCAAGCCCTTGGACGCGATAAATCGTTTGTACAAAACCACATGGCGTTAACCCTTTCCCTCATATAGACGCTTTCTGACGCCTCTGCAGCATACGGCTTTTGAAAACATAGTGACAAAATAATAAATTGCACAAAACGTGCAATTTCCTTTTTGCCAAAATGTTTTCCACTTTTTGTCATAGGTTATCCATTCAATTATGGAGATTTTCTATATTTTGACAAAATACATTCAAAGTCGTCTGCTGCAGAATTGCCGCATGAGGGAAAGGGTTAAGTAGAACGTCATCAGACGGGCAATTCTCCGAAATAATTTTGAAAACAGGATTAAAGAATTTCCAGGAGAAGATTTTAAAAGTTTTCACCAAAGCCATATAAGACAAAACTCAACAATCAACATGGGTTGATTGAATCTGGTAGAAGGTCATTCGAGACAGTTGTTTTGCTTTTCTATCGATTGCGATGGCGATCAGAATTATGCATGGATAAAACAGTTTGAAAGCATGTGGAAGGGAACCTTGAAAGGACATTAAATGTACATGTGACATTCCGTCACAAGTGGCCAATTGGAGATGTCGTTAAAAGCCAAATGATTAACGCAAATACGTACGGCAGACGCAGCGTCATAATGCTAGTCCGACTGTTTTCAATAAATAATTGATACTACAGTGCTAGTTCTGAAATGATAAAAACGCAAGTATCGTCTGCAGAATGTTGGGACATGGGTAAGATATCTGATTTTTGTTCGTTGATTTACATCGCCATCGTCATCTTTTTCATCCGAAAATCGATCTTGCTGTGAGCCCGAATAGTCCCTTTCCCACCCGTGGATGCTTTCCATTGCCCCACCGGCAGACGATTCTTGAAAACATTGTGGCAAAAGGGGAAATTGCTCATAGTGAACAATTTCCCCTTTTGCAACACTGTTTTCATCTTTATTCAATAACTGGTGATGTTTTTTTTCATTTATAGAGAGTTTCCATAATTTTGACAAAACGGGTACACACTCTTAATGTCTCCATGTAACAATGCTTTACTTGTTGTGCTCCACACATTTCATGTTTGGTCAATATCAGATCAGGTAAACAGTTAGTGCATTCTTTTCTTCTGGGCAGAGTCCTTTAGGTCTAGTACTGGTTAGTTGCCTACGGATACTGGATAAGAGTGATGTCGCCATGATATAACCACAGGCGTCCGAGTTTTCCGTAGAGATTTCGTTTGAGACAATTTGGGGAATCCCACACAGGACCGTGTTACTATAAATAGCCTTTATATGGATCTATATAGTATAATAATAATTACTACCATATATAGATGTTATTTATAGTAACACGGGATTCTCCGAATTTTCTCATACGATTACATGGATCATTACGGTCATTATTATTCCAGCATAGGATCATATAGAGAGACTTTTTGTAGTACCTTCACGAGTTTTTGATGTTTTTCTCTCCAATCTTTCTCAAATGAAAATTCGGAAGCCTGTGATATACCCGAGATACTGGTTGCGTAAATTCCAAATGAAATCATTTTTCTGACTCTAGGGACGGTGAAAGAGCTGAAGACATGGCCGTGTTTGGACAAGGTGCCGGTAGAAACCTTCTTATCAAGGTAAACTGTACGGGAACAGAAAGTTAGATCCTCGATTACCCCGAACCGTATTGTGGGCTTCATGAATGCAACCAAGGTGAATTAACACGTTAGTGTCGTATGCTACTAATAAGCTACTATACAGTACAATGCTTTGTTATTTGTAAACAAGGACAAGCAGCCCAAAATACAACATTCATTTAAATAGTTTGTGTTCTGATATTGTTCAACTTATAAACATTTAAATGTTAAATCAACAAAATTATCTAAACAACTGGTATAAATATATCATTCTATCTAAGAAAACATCTTGCAAGATGATCTAGTCACAAATGGTGTATTGAAACTGGTAGGCATACTGGACTAGACGTAGAAAACAGAAATGTGCCGTTCCTCGAAAAAAACAAACATTGTGGACTATGCGTAGAGTATATACTCGGTTCAGCATAAGCATGCCGCGCAGGCCAACCCGTACAGACACTTTTCGCATCCTGTGAATTTTCTGTTTCTGGAATCATTACTCTATACATCTATCCTCATGAGACGAAATGTGTCGACCCGGATTAGCCTGCGCAGACTGATCTAGGTATATACATTACGCATAATCCATAATATTGGGTTTCTCTTGGAACGACTCAAATTGTGGTTATTGTCTGCATCATGTCATGTGTTTTCTACTGTTTTCAATATGATGTACGGAAACGTTTTCTGCATTGTTGGTATCTTGGAAGGGATAATTATTATAGCCTTCATTCCTTAATGAGCAGTACCGATGAATTGCGCATAAGGACACTTGCAGTCTTCATTTCAGTTCCCATGACATTGAATGAGTCTAGAATTAGCCAACAACAGTGACTTACTTTGTTTTATGTGACCAAGATACAACTTAACATTTGACACATTTTGTATTATATGACAACTCTTTATAAATATTTTATTATTTATGTATATGTTCTCAACTGTAAATTATCTTTATTGATTAAAGAATGAGTACGTATTCGTTACTTTTCAAATGTATTTCTGCTTCGTGATGAAAATGACTTGACATATCGCCATACATTAATACTAGTCTCCAAATCTTATATCGTTCGTTCTCTTTATGTTTCCACCAAGTTTTGCATTTGGAAGACCCCATAGCGAATTCTAAGAATAAAAAATAATGATATTGAGTTTGGAAGCCATGAACCTATACTCATTATTTTTTGTCAAATGAAAGAGCACAATACAACTATCGTTTGGTTCTATACAACCGGAAAAGTTTACAATATTTGCTTCTTTATTTAGTTCATCTTTGTGGGTTATGCTCCCTGGTTTAATACCCTAACAATTGTAAGGGTGCCCAATTTGATTGACTAAGGTGGAATATAATAGAAATATTGATAAATAGGAAGTTTTGTGAACAATTTTTGGTAATTGGTTGATTTTAATGTTTATAAATGTGAAAAAATAGCTCTCAGCATGGGTTTTTCGGTTGAAACCACTTCCCCATCTGGTATGACAACACTGGTTGCGGAGCTAGGCGTGCATTTAGAGGTTAATATGAATACCAGCTTTCGCGTCCAACATTTCTTGAAAAGGAGCTTGAAACATGGTATTTCTGACTGCATCCAAATATTGCCTATTGCTTTTGAGAGTCTAAGCAGCTCTTCAATTGTACACTAACCCCCTGCGTTTTTGTTGGGTCATTTTTGGAGTAAAGGGAAAAATTGCTCTATTTGATCTACCTTTTTCATCCTATTTCAGACCACTTTTGTGACCAATTATTTCAATAAGATTGAATGAGAGTCTGAATTCCAGTCATTTTCTTATAAGTCTGGCACTCCTTGATACCGGAAAATCCTTTTAATAATACCAGAATGGATATTATGAGAAATATTGAGAAAATAATTTTTGGGCTGTCCCAAGGAAACAGAAAATCAGCTTTCAACTGTGTATTGCCACCTGGCGCAAAGGTTAATCTCAGGTGACAGTCATCAGATCAATATACGAGCGAAGATTAGATCTGGCTTTAATGAGATAGGCTTCCAGTCGTCAAACCGTTAATGCTTACCATTAACAATATCAACAATTTATATGGTAAAAGAGAGAAAGCTCTAACTGTGTTAAATAGCCTTTGTGATTTAAGAGTTATTTCCCTTAGGTTTTAAATAACATGTTAACCATTTTCCGGTCGATTTGATCGTTAAGTTAGGACAGAAAGAACCAGAGAGATTTCAATAAAACGCTAACGTTTAAACAAATAGTAAGAACGTTACAAAATAAATAAGCTACATTTTATACCAGTGTAACGTGTACCGGCGTTAAGCCATCGTGGGTCACCCATCCAGGCACTAACCGAGATGAACGTTGCTTAACTTTATGAAAAGGTCAACCACTCTACAAACGTCGCTATTAAAGCCGGCTTGTACGACAGGGCCATAGAAGTAGTATTTACACCTATACCCCGTTCCCATTACATTTATCCCTCTTTCTCTTGACTTCGACCCGAAGTCACACAACTGAACACAAGCAGTATACCAGAGCGGAGTCTATGTAACATCCCTGGGAACCACTGGGGTCCAGGGATGATGGTGATATCAACCCAAAAATTCCACCGCTGTCACCATCGTCGCTATAAAAGCCGGTGGTATTTACACCTATACCCCGTTCCCGTTACACCAATACGTTTAGCTGGGAAGGAATTCATAGAAATTGTGCACTTTGTGACAAGTTTTTGAAATTTGGCATGCTGTTTAGTATGAACATGAGCTATTAAAAAACAACCGCATACAAGTTGAGGTAGACATCCGGCGCCCGTTATGCACAAAATTCAAAATGGCCGCCATCGGAAACAAGAAATGTTATACTTCAGCTATTTATTGTACTAGATTATTGTAATTGAAATACATTTTCCATGTTTTGGGTGCAAGGGAACATTTAATGAGGCTGATAAGTGTTTTTCACCGCTTTCAACACTTTTTTAGTTTTATCCCGGCCTTTTTTGGGGTAAGTTTCCAGTAATTCTGGTTGATTTATATCCTAACACCAGCCAGTCAGTCGTAATGCTAACTCTGCATCCCTGAGCGCAAATGAGAGCAGCCATTACTACAATTTATTAATTCACTTATAAGGGCTTTGATTTATAAAAAGAATGTTTGAGCGGGTAAGTGAATTGGTGATGTAATGCCCAATCAAAACATTAAGGTTATATACAGACATTGACCAGTTCTTTTGGTGGAGTAAACCATTGACTTTGATTGCAAACTGCCAACAGCTTGATTTATACTTGGAAAAGGTTAAGTGATATGTGAATATCAGTCTGCAGTCTGTTGGAATCTCAGGGGTTTTCAGAAGAGACTGCTTCCAGACGAATGATGCAGTGAGTTGAACGCTTAGTATGCTCGGGTATTGAGTCAATAGATTTGAGTCCATGGGTAAACATAACCTTCCTTGCTTCATTTACCGTGACGGCATCGCACTATTTACTATACATGAGTACAGTCCATCGCTTAAGTCGTTGCATATGAACTGAGTCAAGTTTCAGACTGGAAGGGTCTTTGGTGATCGTAATTAGGGAGCACCTACCTCAAGATAGGAAACCCATGCCTTCCATGCAGTCTTTTTTCCAATTCCCAAAATTGCTGACACAACGTCGCATCCTGTGAATGCATGGAAGAAGGGAAGTGTTTCACAATAATGAGGTCCAGGCATTTGTGAAATGTGATGGATGGGTATATCTTCATATGATTTCCCTGTTCCGAATCCTATCCATAGCTCTGACAGGCCTATCTCGTGGAAAACGTTTATAGCCAGCACAACCACATCGCTATCTATTGTATTTAGGTAGGCCTTATTGTGGCCCTGCTTGGCAGCATGACGCAACTGAAGCATCATTCGTGTGTCAGCTTCTTCTTGCGCACACAGTGATAGTTCTGATAGGTCAATTGCTTTATATCTAATAACAATGTTAGACTTTGTTGTGATGAAGTCATATGGCAAATGAGCTGTGTACTTCTGAAGCTCCTGACTTATGAACTGAAAAAACCCTCTTTATTCTGCCAATCTTAGAGGAATCGGCTCCTTTTGACAGAGGTATGTTTGCTGAGACTCGTGTTCGTCGCCTTGCAGTTTCACATCGTTTGGCTCGAATTTGTGACTTAAGACTGTTGTCTTTTTATGTGTCCCATACAGCGTCTTCTCGTTGTTCTGCCCGTCATTTGACTTTGCAAGTATGGGAGCAATTGCATCTGTGTGTATTCTCAAAATACTCTGGCACGCTTGGGTTTAATAATATGTATTACTGCCGCCATATCAAGAACATTTCACTGCTTCAGAGCGACCAGGAACAGGCATACCTGGTGCACAGTATAGAATATCAGACTTTGTTCCTGACCGCAACTTACCTCGATTTGATAAGGTTCACGTTGGTTTTCATGTTTGAAGAATTTGTCTATGTTAGCATCAGGTCGTGACTGTAGCGACATAAACAATTTAGTGATGAGGACTGCATTTGCTTTCGTAGATCCCAGCTTATCAACACCCTCTTTAGATCTGCAGGTGGCCTGTTGTTGAATGTAAACAAGTTAGCCCTCGTGATAACGTCAGGCAATGACTTTGAGGCTTTTTCTATTCTGTTACTGACAAACTGGCTAAACATGTTTTACTGACACTCAGGGCTGTTCTTAAGCTAAGTGGCGATCTCGGGGTCCATGACTTCTCCAGTGTCTAATGTGATGAGCTCTCTACCCGTCTCACTTAAGGGATTTACGATTGTGCCCTTCTAGACAAGATCACACAGAGCTTTATGATGGCTAAGGAACTATATCTGTTCAGCAGCTGAGGATTCCGGATGTTCCACACTGTTATCGTTTGAGGCAAAGAAACAGGCACACTGATACTCATCAATTGCCCTTAATACTTCAGGTTTTGATAGCTCGATGACCTCTTTCTCCTCTTTCTGGTCATATAGGCCCTTTGCTCCACTATCTTCCTTGAAAAAACCTTGATGCTTTGTTCCTGGCTCTGATCAAGTGCCATAAGTGAAGCTTTCTTGTCACCACGTAGCCCAACAAACTTGCCCTACATAAAAGCCTCATGGACTGATTGGTGAATTGCTGGAAGTTGTGCCATATCTTTCAAAAATGACAGGCATCCATCGGGTAAAGTTTTTATGACCGAATGCAAAAAACCATGGAAACATATCACTGCATGCACTTAATGTCAAATGCCAATCACCAATTAACAGTTAGTCTCTCACTGTTGTCCAGTAGCAAATTGTGGGAGCATTACTGATGAGTCTCTTTCCCACATCTCAACATATTCATGAGGCCCATAGCACCCATGACAGTAATAGTCATATGCCTGGTATTTCTGTTCATGAAGCTAAGCAAGCGTGAGCTGGTAAGCGTACCACGTACGCCTGACATGCTTGCCACCCAGGAAAGAGGATGCAATACCAGAAGTGCATACTTTTGCCAAGGAGAACATCCGGTCCAAGCCAGATCCAGCAAGTATCTTACCCCCACAATATTGTGATGCCATCTCGACATGAAGCATGCCCAATACACATACCATCTGTGACTCACCAACCTCATTGGGATACTCCCATTGACATTTTTTTCTGTTAGGCATAGAGAGGGAAGTCACCTTCTATGACTGCCACCTGACCAGGATTCACAAAATCTATTGCCTTCTTAACGACAAGCATTGCATGCTTCTGCATAGACATTGTTGAGGCTTCTCATAGAAGACAGGAAAAACTCCAACCGTGACCCTTGGTTTAATATCATCTATACGTTAGCCATGGGATAAGTACCCAGAGTATTTCACTGGTGTTTCTTCAAGATTGCTCCCTTGTTCGTCAGGACTTTGTGGACATGCCTAAGCCACGCTTCATCATGCTCCCTTGTACGGAGATTTTCAGAAAACGCAGGGTTGGCAGTTACTTCCTGAATTGACGAAAGGACGATTTACCCAGCATGTTAATCAATGTATGGCACGATGGCAAAGTCAGCAGCAGGACATCAATACAAACTAACGAATTTTTTCTTTAATGAGATGCATGCTTTATCTCAAATTTATACCCCAGTGTTCTTAAATAGTTCATTTGTTAAAATATGGTATCAAATCACTTGCTTAGTTCTATTTATAGATTTAGTTTTGGCTGTTCCATACCTCTAGGTTACTCCACCGTACGTAAGGGAAAAAAACTGTGAAAAATAGCATCAAATTTAGTTAAAATGAAGTATTATCTTCTCCGTGGTATAAGTATATTGACACACTTTGAAAGTTATTGAGCAAAAGATAAGTTTTTATGGATGTAAAATGCGCTTTTAACAAATTACTGGATACAGAATTAAATTCTTACCATTAAAACTTACAAAATGTGGTAATATGTGCTAACAGGGGCCGATATATGATTAAAAAAACAAACAAATGGCGGCCTTTTTGGATTTAGTGCATAATGGCCACCAGGGCGACTCCAACTTGTATGCGGTTATTTCTGGAAACCTTATGACTAAACCTAACAGTATGCAAAATTTCAAAAACTTGTCACAAAGTGCACAATCTTCTCACAATATGGGCAATTCCCTCCCCGCTAGTTTCTATATCTGTGAAAGGGACTTATGTTTGTATACTTTAATATAACGATTCAATCACGGAAAATACAACAGAGCGAATTTGCGAACATCGATTCAAACTTCCTGAAATAACTAAAAATGACAAATAAAAAGAGTGCTGTATCAATTTATTAATGAAATAATCTCAAATCATTCATTTGACAATTATAAAAAAATGATTTGGTATCGGTCTCTTAAAACCCGGTTTTATGTTTAAAACAATATTCTGCTGATTTCAATATTGCTCAACATTTCATTTTTGAATTTCGATGAGTTCATTATCATAAATGTGCACCTGAAGAAATGTAAATTGTACTTGCAGCATACATACGGACATCTGTGATACTATACGAGGGGTCATCCGATAGTAAATGCACTTTTGTTCTAATTAAGACGTGAATCTTTATTTTTAGACATTGAACTTATGTTTTTAAAAATTTAACATTTTGCAAGACACATGTGAAATATCTAAAAAATAAAATGGTCGTTCAATAAAGCTTCGGTTAAATTATGAATAGTGCATGTACGTTGGGGGCAGACCAGAGCATAAACATATCTATGTCTCACCAAAACGTAGCAGGCATCAAGAAAGTATATACCATTTAGATCACCCCTCGTACATGGAGTACAGTAATAAACTATTTTATGAATGCATCTTCAGATGCCTGTACAATGATTCAGCCAGGCCATCAGCAGGTGTGTATGCACACGGTTGGACTGGCTCTAGAATGGTCGAACATCTCCAAAAGCATATGTGCCCGCGGCTAGTCTTATATGTTTACATAACTTATATTACTCCTTTCAGAGTCTTAAACTTTGAAAAACTTGTATCTGAAAATATAGTAAGTAATTATTTCATGCATAGTTGAAGACATTATCATGACAACGGAGAAACTAATCAATTGTTGACCACATTCTCTCGCTCCCTTAATTACACCAGCAATAAGATTTCGAACATTTTGCTCAAATTGAAAGATTAACGATTTGCTAAAACTGAAACTAAAAATGGTTTGATTGATTTAACGCATGATTTTAAAATAATACGAAAAAAAAAACCATAAATGTTTTTTTTCGTTCATAGGTAACAGGTGTGAGATTTTTTTTTTTTTTAATATTTCAATAACCCATGAAGTTTTTTGAAATGAAACTGGCCAAATCCAAGGGGGCCGCCATTTTGGATATGTATAAAATGAGACGAAAAACACGGATTGAAAATTATTGTCGTCTTTTTAATCATTTTTCTTTAAAATCGATATTTAAGATCATTAAAGTGCTGTATTATGTGGGAATTAACATTTGTACGAAAAGTTAAAAATAAATGAAACTCTGTAAGAAATATGTTTTCCAGTTCGTCAAAAAAACGACAGCATTAGTCACCTTACGCCCGAACCTAAATTTTGACTGTATTGTAGCCAAAGAAGGACGTGACGTCATTTCCGTAACACTTCATCTTGGCGTAACGCCAATGGAGCGACGTCGTTTCCCGCAACAAATGTGGTATCAACATGAAATACCCCAAATTCCTATACATGAGCTATTGACTCACTCATTCAAAGTATATTGATAAATTTACCAGTAGTAACTTATTTTTTTAAGCGGCGTTAACATAATAAAGAAAATTAAAAATTATTAGATTTCATGCACGACGAGTATTAATAAAAGTCAATTTATGACCTTGATTTGTTGTGTGTAATACTAGTGCAAGACAGACAGGCTTGGTTAGGTGACTGTTATAGCATGGAATCGATCTACGTGATATAACTGAAAAGTAAAGACTCGATGTATGCTCAATACGATGGAGTCGCTATCAAAATCGAATGGGATCCATAAATTAGAGATATCGACGTGTTAGATAGACGACCCAAGTAAAGTGGTCTCACTATACCTCGAAAACGAAGGAGGCCGATAAAATACTTCGAGATATCGGCATGTTCGAGCGATTCCTCAATCTATTCTTATATATTAATATATGTGTTTTCAGCTTCATAATTCACTAATACTTAACTTTTTATTATGAAAAACAAGCCAGTCATAAGATCATATCAAGAAAAACAGCACAGAAGCAGTTCTGATAGATTGCACGTCAGACCAATAAGAACTGCTGCTACACTATTTCCAAACGACAGATTCCTCACAGGAATTGGTTCGAGTTATACGGTGTATCCAAGTTATAGAATGTTCGTGCTATCGCAATCACTGACAATTTTCAACAAATATGAAATTGTTTATAGGTTCTATGCAAGATACCTCGGGATTCGTGGAAGCGCCGTGTTCTAGTGGTTAGCGTCGTGTATTTGAAAACGGGCGTCCCGGGTTCGATCCCATGTCGCGGCACTACGATCATGGTGGAGTGAGGCAAATTGTCTAGCCTAGTACTGGTTTGTTTACCCAGGGTCATGAATTAGTGAACTGTCGCCGTGATATAAGATAACTAATGTTGAAAACGGTTTAAAACATCAATTAAAAAAATGTTTCTTTGAAGAGTATAATCTGCCGGGCGAAATATACATTGCGGCATTTTTACGGAAAACTAAAGTCGTAGTAAATTAAATTTGAAAAGCAATCCTTCCCTCCTAAACACTACGTCAAGATTGAGTTCGGCGATCCTGTGATGTAACTGTCTAGATCAATGTATTCACTGTGGAGTGCACTTTTTGTTAGCCTTGTACAGGTGTGTTAATTCAGGAAACATGAATACGTGAACTGTCGCCGTGATATTATTGAAATAATTTTGAAAACGGCGTAAAAAACAATTAAAATAAAAATAAGATCAACTTAAACTAAAATAACGGAACATGTTTCATTCAAATTTAACCTTGAGTGTGTTTTCCACATATAATACATATGCAGCAGACAATTTTGAAGACATCAATGCCAAACTATAGACATCAAAGAGCGTCTTCATGTGGGAAAGCGTTTAAATTTTCGATTTTATTTGTAGAAATCTCTCTTTCGTGGGAAATATTGTTATCGATATTTTGGCATATTCTAACAAGCATAAATGGTCACGCGACCGAGAAAGTAGAACTTCGTCTTCATAGGTTAGATTTACATTACGCAAAGTCCATATTGTCGGTTTTCTCGTGCGACGGCCCATATGATATACTTGAATCGCTAACCACACGCAACTAGGAACTTTTGTTTATGTGTATATTCGGATATGGAACATCTTTACTATCTTAATATGTTGTATTGTATTATACGCCGTACATTTTCACGTACACGAGGTACATATTTCCATTGACATGGTACAGTTTACATGATATGCAGTGCCTTTTCTGTTATACATGGTGGTTATTTAATAATATGCAATGCAAAAAAGTGTAGATACACTAGAATAATCTTTATGTGGTGTACAAACAAATCATATGCAATACAAACAACATTATATGCAGTTCAAATGACATTATATGCAGTCATTTTTTCAAAACATGTGGTGGTAGTTTGATTAATATACAGTAGATTTACCTTTATATGCGGTGCATTTTTCTTTACGAGGATCGTACTTTCGGCATTCTACGGAATAATTTCGGAAATTACCGAGTATGACAGTCTATTTCAATCAAAGTGCTGAAAGGATTGGTAAATGGGTGTCTGTAAGTTGAAAAGATATGGCATAGTGTATATGGATGCACGTTGTCAACAATGTATCATCGACATGTTAACACACCAAAGCAGATATGTTTGAAACAACACGAATTGCCTGCCAATAACCGAGCAGCGACCATTAAGCATAATAATTCCTGTTCAGTTGACACTAAATATCCACACTGTATATTGGAATCATGCTGTTACATGTAAATGACAGACAATCGAAAGCATGCTAGAGTTATGTTTGTTATGTAATTCACATCTGCAGGTCATAGGTTTCCTATAAACCAAGTTTGGAATTGATGCATTGAAAATTTACTCAGACAATGGCCGAAGAAAACATTGGCAAATAGAGATTATACCTAATACACTCACATCATATTTATGTTCGAAATATTGGATCGTTCTCCTGATCACAATAGTGTATAAGTGTGACCATGAAATGAATCTGCCAAACAGAAACAGCGTTTAGACCAATGAATACAAACCGTGACGAACGTATGGTCAAAAAGACGGAAAGACAGTCGGTCGCTCCAGACAAAGTAAACTCAGCTTGGTGAAAGAACAAGAGCCCTTCCATGTGTTGCATTCGAGAAAGTCATATATAATAAGTGAGATGGAAAGATAAAATAAAGACATTCTCCATAAACAGCATGCTAGAGTGTTAGTGTGCACTGCACATCTGCAGGAGATAAGTTACCTTATAAAACAAGTTTTAAAATGTATTGAGACAATGACCGAACTTTATAAGGAAACATAGAATAACTCCTATTACTGCTTTATTTGTTCCTATCGGGTGCATTGTTTCCCATATACAATAAATCTGCTGCAGACGATATTTAGGGAAATGAAAAATTCTATTCTATCTATAATTTATAGTATAAATGGATAAAAAATTACATTATGCTATATATAATTTAGCAATACGATTTAAATTCAGTATCATTCAAATAATTCCTCTTACAACTCTCTCAGTCACTCTGTCTGACCCAGACGTACTTCATTATGACTCAGTCTAAGTCACTCACCATCACTCTCTCACAGTCACCCACTCACATGGTCACTCTCTGACAGTCATCAATCACAGCAACCATCACCAACCATAACTCTCTGACAGTCACCATAACTCTTTCACGGCTAACCTAATTCTCTCACACCCACTCACAGCCACCATCAATCTTTCACAGCTACCCTAATTCTCTCACACCCACTCACACCCACCATCGCTCTCTCACAGCTACCCACTCACAGCCGCCACAGCTACCCTAATTCTCTCACAGCCACCAGAATTATCTCACAGCCACCATAACTCTTTCACAGCTACCCTAATTATCTCACAGCCCCCATTACTCTCTCACAGCCACCATAACTCTTTCACAGCTACCCTAATTATATCACAGCCACCATCACTCTTTCACAGCTACCCTAATTATCTCACAGCCACCATCACTCTTTCACAGCTACCCTAATTATCTCACAGCCACCATCACCCTCACACAGCCACCCACTCAAAGCCCCCATCACTATCTCACAGCCACACACTCACAACCCCCATCACTCTCTAACAGCCACCCACTCACAGCCACCCTCGTACACGTTTGACAAATGTCAGAAACAATGTTGACCTAGCTGGGGCTCGAACCCACAACGCTTGTTTAATTGAATTGACAGACGGCTGCTCTACCTACTGAGCTACCGAGTTTCATACAAATCGATGCCATTACAAAATATATATTTATGAAAAGTTAATTACCAGATCAATACTACGCAGTAATATTAAAAATATGTTTTATGTTATCATCGACATAAAGTGGTATCTCATCATAATTATATAAGTATTCGTGTCGTAATTTTAAACTTTTTAAATTTATTACTAAATAAATATAAGTTACAGGTGTACCCATCAATCTTAGTCTGAAACCTATTAATACGTAAACTCAGGTCATTAAAATAACACCGTTGTTATAGCCTAGTGGCTAAGAACGAAGCGCTTCAAACCTTAACGTTCATTTTTCTTTTGTTCGATCCTTATGCTAGGCGTGTATTTTTGTCTGTCTGTTCTTTTTTCTAAATTTGATTTGTATATATTACATATACGACCATCTATTTTTCTTTTCAGACAATTTCATTCAGTCGATCATAAGATTCCTTTCATCTTCAAATGTTTCAATTCTAGTGCAATGTCAATGTACGTGTAATCTTGCCCCAAATATTACAACGTATCTTACATGCACATATATCTTTTTTTATAAGATTAACTCGACAATATAAAATACATATAATTAATCGGCATACCTGTACTTTAATCATTCAAAGAAAAAAGAATCATGCTCGCATAAAACAAAATGAGCATCATGATAAAAAGGCCAAAATTGTAAAAGACATTCCGATTTAGATATTCTAACCCGTGACAATTGCAATTGCAGCTATGTGTGTTAAGTACAGAGCTATCTAGGAAACAATGATGTGTAGAACCTATTTTAAATTTCATTGTCTTAACCATTTATGTATGTATATTTGTGAATATCAACCATGAGCTGTTTATGCTTAAGTTGAAAATAAAATTGCTGTTCTGTTCTGTTCTGTTCTGTATCTGCACACTTTTGCACTTCATATAAATTGAATTACCATATATATATATATAATATATAACGGAAAGAGCATTTCATATCATGGATAATGTACCATGTCAAATAAATTATGTACCTCGTATACATGAAACTGTACTGCGTATAATACAAACCAACATCATAATGCAGTAAAGGCCTTCCATATTCGGAGTTAACGGTAAACTGTTGAGTGCTGGTATCCGAAAACATGATCCAATAGACCAATGAATGAATGCATATTGTTTTATGGCGCATCGACAGCTAAGGTCATTTAGCGCGCAATTAAATTTAATTATTCATGATCCCTGGGTAAACAAACCAGTACTAAGCTAGAAAATGTGCCTTGCCCAAGGGCACTCCACCATGACCGTAGTGCCGCGACTAGGGATCGAAACCCGGGACACCCGGTTTCGAAATCCCCGACGCTAACCACTCGACCACAGCGGATTCCTCCAATAGACCAATTCAACTGCAATATTTGTGTACATTTACATAAGTAAATTATTTTGTACAATAAGTATTGTAGAGTTAAAGAACATACGAAGTAGAAACATTAAATTGAAATGCTTTGCAAAAACAATTGCTTTATAGATTGATTGATTGATTGGTTGATTGATTGATTGATTGATTGATTGATTGATTGATTGATTGATTGATTGATTGATTGATTTATTTATTTATTTATTTAAGTGTAACGACGTTTTGGCGATTTCGGTGATCACGACAGCAAGTTGACCTTAAGTTTTTTCCCTGGCTTTATCGAACCAGTACTACTGCATATAATTACAAAACTACTATATGTATCGAGACGATGACTTCATGTTGTATTGCATATAAAGTTATTTGAAACGTTATATGACGTTATTCACAAAGCACTTGATCAATTATCGAAAAAATGAATGACCGATCCGAGGTTCGAACTATCATCCCTTGGCTTGAAATGTCTCGTAGTTCCTGACTGAGCTATTGCGATTCGACATTTAAAAAACATGTAAGGACAGACGGACAGACGGACTGACTGACAGAAGGGTAAAAGGAAGGAAGAACAGAAGGACGGACGGCCGGGCAAACTGAAGGTTGGTAGGAAATCTTGAATATTAGCCCGCAATGTACTAAGTGGTGGACTATTTATTACGCTTTCGCGGATTTATGAGTTTTCGAACGTTTTTTGTCTGATAACCAGTCGTATAACCTCGGCTGTACTCGTTAACACGAATGAAATATCGCACGCCGTTCTGAAAACCAGTCGTATATCCTCGGCTGTATTCGTTAACACGAATGAAATATCGTACGGCGTTCTGAAAACCAGTCGTATAACCTCGGCTGTACTCGTTAACACGAATGAAATATCGTACGGCGTTCTGAAAACCAGTCGTATAACCTCGGCCGTACTCGTTAACACGAATGAAATATCGTACGCCGTTCTGAAAACAAGTCGTATAACCTCCGCTGTACTCGTTAACACGAATGAAATATCGTACTGCGTTCTGAAAACAAGTCGTATAACCTCGGCCGTACTCGTTAACACGAATGAAATATCGTACGGCGTTCTGAAAACCAGTCGTATAACATCGGCTGTACTCGTTAACACGAATGAAATATCGTACGGCGTTCTGAAAACCAGTCGTATAACCTCGGCCGTACTCGTTAACACGAATGAAATATCGTACGCCGTTCTGAAAACAAGTCGTATAACCTCCGCTGTACTCGTTAACACGAATGAAATATCGTACTGCGTTCTGAAAACAAGTCGTATAACCTCGGCCGTACTCGTTAACACGAATGAAATATCGTACGGCGTTCTGAAAACCAGTCGTATAACCTCGGCTGTACTCGTTAACACGAATGGAATATCGTACGGCGTTCTGTTACACTTGTGTCTTAAGGGACTGCTTCAAGACATTTGATCTCCAATCTTCATATGATTGATGGTTTGGTATTTTACGCCGCTTTCAACATTATATAACGGCGTACCAGTACTACTTTATTACCCCGTTCTAATTAAGCCAGTTATTGGGGAAAAAAGTAACTAGTTGGCTTTTATGAACAGTCTATATCGAGATCATTATGAGCAACTTCTCGTTTTGCCACAATGATTTCAAAAGTTGTCTGCTACAGAGGCGTCATAAAGCGACTATATGTGGGGAAAGGGTAAACTGCAATCAAGAGGGATTTACTTTATTATTTTCTGTTCGTAATAATAGACGACAGCAAAACGAATTCCAAACATTTTGTGATCATGCAGAAAACATGAGATTAACATTATTATCGTCTAGTCAATTACTTATAAATCATTTTTTATTGCCAAAGTATGCACTTTAATTTTTATTTACAATCATCTCACTTTGTTTTCGTAAATAGGTAGCACCTGCACATTTCCATCTGTGTCAATTATAGTATACAATAAAACAACTAAACAATCTTGAATAGAAACTAAATTGAATATATAGACGCTATACATACAGTCAAACCTGTGGTAAAGACCATCTTTGTATAGCAACTCCCTGTCTATAGCGACCACACTTTTAATTTCCTAATTAATAATGTTCTGCCTAAATAACCCTGCAATTAAAGACCACCTGTGAACAAAGACCAGATGGCTTCCAATTGGTGTTCTTTAAACACAGCTTTGACTGTATATGCAGATTTCATCTATTAAAATGTTTTTAACTTAAAAGCAAATAATCTAATTCCGTAAAATAGACAAAACATTGGATAACTGTTCATTAGAATAAACGAAGATATACGTACACAATTCAATAACACATAATCAACATTAAACACGAAGACTGGTCAGAATATAAACTGTTCTAAATAAACTGTCTTGACCAAATTCCTTTTAGGTCACAATACACTAAATACATTCCTTATTTGTTTCCATGTAAATCAATCAGTTTTAACCCTCAATTGTCGCACTTTCTAAGCGTTTCTAAGGTAAGAGACCTGATATCATTGAAAAATGTTGCCTCTAAGCTTTAAACTAATCCAAAGAGAATGGGTGTTCAATAAAGCATTCACTCATTCAAGATGGTTATCGTTATTTTGGTCGAAATCGGGCTGAGACGAAACTGGTTTTTCACATACTATACTTTCACTTTCAAACAAGGTCAAAATACGAAAAATTATTAAAATCAATAATTTCCAGTGCATCCTATACACATTCACAATGAACTTAAACTCAATGTCATATATTCAATGCATTCTTGTGGAGGTATACACTCATTTCTACTCAAACACAGACTTTTTAGGGACTATTTGGCTCTAGATCAGAATAGCCGCGGATGTATTTGGCGTAATTTGACCTTCATGTTGACTGTTTACCTGATATGACATTTTCACAGCCGCATATATACTTTGAACGCATCTAACATGTTTTGCCTGGAAAATTGAAAGTACAGTTACAAATAAGGAGATTTGCAATCTTTTTTGGTAGCAGTGTCTCTTTAATCCATTCCAATATACAGAAATTCTGCAGCAGACGACTTTGTAAGCATCTAGATAATACTATGATAATCTAAAAACTTTCTATAAATGAAAATTACACTTTTTGAATAGAGTTGAAAACACTGTGGTTAAAGGAGAAATTGCTCATCATGAGCAAATCATCCTTTTGTCACAATGTTTTCAAAATTGTCTGCTGACGCTTTTTTTCATACCGCTTTCTATACAAAGCGAACTCATCAAAAGTCGTCTGAATTCATGAAAAGTGCTCAGTGAACAGATCATGAAAGATGACATACAAAGTTTATAGTTTATCCTTCCCCATATACACAACCTAGGCAGCAGAAGACAATGCAAACCGTCACCCATCAAGACAAAATATGGTAAAACTCTATAAATGAGTTATTGAATAAAATTAAAAAGAATCTGGTAAAAAGGAGAACTTGCTTATCAGCAGCCATTTCTCCGTTTGCCACAACGTTTACAGAAAAGTTGTCTGCTGGAGATGCGCCAAAATACATCTGTGAGTGGGAAAGGGTTAACAAAGACACAGACAGAAAACATACAGACTTGAATGATTAGACTAATATTACTTCATGCCTTTTAACCTTTTCCCATATGTAGACGCTTTCTGACGCCTCTGCATCAGACGGCTTTTGAAATCATTGTGTCAAAAGGAGAAATTGCTCATGATGAGCAATTTCTCCATTATCCACTATGATTTAAAATCTATTCAATAATCATACTTTCATTTATAGAAATTTTCTATATTTTGGAATTGATAATTTTTAAGTCGTCTGCTGCACATTTATTTTATGTGAGAAAGGGTTAACACAGTACGAGTTTAAAGAAAAAACAATATAATAACAATATTCTAACATACAGACGCTTTCTGAAGCAGACGACTTTAAAAAATATTTTGGCAAATGGAGGAAACACTATTCAACTATCATATGTTCACAAAGAGAAATTGTTCCGTATTTTTGCGGGTATGTTTTCAAAGTCGTCTGCTTAAATTATGATACTCTCACTTTTACAATAAGTGAAGTTCCTTCACTAATCGAACAAAGACTTAAGCACAAAGTATGTGTTTTTTTGTATATCCGTTTGACTTGTCGCCCGACTGACTGTTCTGTTTATTACACCTTATTTTCGTAATACACAAATATAAAATAATCTATAAACAAATAATAAAAACAAAACACTCTTTTTTTTAAAATAAAACGCTTATTCGTAACTTATACACAAGCACTTCAACCTTCGGTGCGTCATCAATTCAATAGGCAATCGCCTTGACGATATTCAAATATCGCCCGCGATTAGAAAGGCAGCGTCGCCTGTAACAGGATATCTATGCTATAAGCAGTAGCATCTATCTTCTCCTCAACATATCGAATATTCTAGCAATTATAAAGGCAGCCACACTTGTACAAGGAATAATCAGTCAAACTATGTTAAATACCATCTTGGAATAGCAATTCCCTTTCTAAAGCGAACATACTTTTAAGTTCCCATATAACGATTTTTTGTATAATTGACACTGTAAGTAAAGACCAGATGTGAGCAAAGACCAGATTGTTCACCATCCAGTGGGTGGTCTTTACACAGAGGTTTGACTGTATTTGATCAACAGTGGCTATTATCTCGATAACAATGAAATACCCGAGCAATTGTATAGGCAAATACGCCTTAACGGATGTATCATGATGAGCAATTTCACCTTTGGCCACAATGTTTTCAACTTCATTTAACAATTAAGCTATCTTTATGGCTTTTTCAGGTTTTCGTTACTCTGTTTTCAAAGTCGTCTCCTGCAGATTTGTTGTATGTGGGAAAGGGTAAGAACAGAACCTTTCCTCTTAACGTATACACACGTCAACGCTTTGACTATACATCATCAACTCAAAAGGCAATCTCCTTGACGATAGCTGAATATCGCCAGCAATTCTAAAGGCAGCCAAGTCTATTCAAGGAGTATCTATTAGAATACGTAACTCCTAGACTCCTAGTATGTATTCCAGCAATTCTAGGGCCGCCAAGCCTATTCAAAAACAAAAACAATAAAAACAACAACAACAACAACAACAACAACAAAAACAGCATTATATCATCACTTATTTACATGTACGAATTAATACCACAATCAATGGATACAATAAAAAAAAAACCATGTTGTATATTTATATACATTAAGAATCTATCTTTGAAAACTATGTCTGCTGGTATTCGCTATTGCTAAACGAAATATACCACAGTATTCAACATACACTGGAAAATCAGTTTTCTGATGCCTATCAACTATAAATACATGAACCTTTAATTAAAAAAAAAACCGACGTCTATGTCGGTCCGAACTCCGACGCTGAACGGTAAAACCCGCACACTAGTGTGCATAAAAACTTCGTGCACTTCTGACAGTGCCACCTATCGGAGATATATTTATCAAGGGCAAAATTCATTTTAGTCTTTTTCGATCTTCTCAAACGACGGATATTACATTCATCCATTGATAGATTTCATTATTTACTCTGTCTCGAATCATTCTCTACATGCCGTCGGTAAGTAAAATCGTGAACTTTACAATAATTGGTTAAGTTGTTACATCCGAATATGTTTCCATTTGTTTTCAATGTTTTCAGCTCTTTTTAATAATTACACTTTCATACAATTACACATTTTGATAATTATGATGACGATGATGATAATAAAAATAATAACAACAATAATAATAATAATAATAATTATAATAATTATAATAATAATAATCCACAAATCATGTGAAAGTTTTTCCATCACTTAAAAGATACATGATGAAAATAATCATAACAATTTTTTCTTTTTCTTTTTTACAAACATGACGAAATTAATCTTAACTATGAAAAATCAAAATATAAGTTCTTGATTAACATGCAAGCATAGTAATGTGTCAATGAAATACAAACAATTTTAAAAATTAAAAGAGGTCCATGCTGGTCCTTTATTACTCACCAGATTTAACAGAACGTGAATTAAAACCATATAAATATATATCATACCGTTCTTTTTTTGTTATAATTATTATTTACTTATTAATAACTTCTATCATATAGGACTAAGGTTAATGCTTTGCTGCATCGTTTGGTACCACCTGACTTACCATTACATTAGCCCCGGTTCAATTTTAAGTTTTAAACAGTGACCTTTTCCTAGAAACATCTGCAAAGTTTAGTCTCACTTTCTTCTAACTTCAATGAATAAGAAGAATTTAGATTTTGGGCATAAAGGAGCCAAGTCACACGATCACCGGCATTAAAATAGTTTTTTTTGTTTGCTTCAAGTCAAGTCAATATATTTATTGATAATAAAGGCCTCCGGCCCAAAATATTTTGCTATAAATTCACAATACATGTTGTTTTGTATGGTGTTTGACGCCGCCTTCAACATTTTGTTCAGTTATTTCACGGCGTTTCCCGGGTAAGCCACCAGTACAACTGGTCCATTTATTCTGACACCAGCGAGTCAGTCACAATGCTAAACCCACAACCCTGCGGCGCCTAGGAGGGATATACATGTACACTGAATTGAAACGGAAGGTCAATGTGATCAAAATTGTAGACGTGTATAAACGGCAATCTTTGCTTTTGCTTTTTCAAACTCGTCTGCTGCAGATTTGTTTTATGTGGAAAAGGGTTAACCGATACAACATTGCAGGGCATGTAAACATGTAAATGTAAATGTTTACATGTAAATGTAAACAGTTTTAACCGAGTGAATAGATAAGTGACTTGTGAAAAAAGTTTAAAACAAATTCGCGAAAAAATAAAACGTGTGTACATTCAACAACGAGAACATAACCGGAATCACAAAGAGGGAAAACAAAAACAAAATGGACCTGTTAAAAGCAAAATGCTTACAAGTCATAGACGTATCTGGTCTCGACAACTATAGGAACTATATGAAATATACGACAGTATCATTTACAGAACTGAACAGTGTGTGTCTATCTCTCCTGGCGACCCGCTAGTATTCCCCGTGTCATGATATTGAATAAGATATTCCGGATAATATTGTGGCATATCAAACAGCACAAATATAGCAGGATTATCAGTGTTGTCAACGCATGAATCAAACAACTGATTTGTCGAATCTGGCTTGATTGGGGGTCGCATGTACGCCGGTTTACCAGCTGTGTAATCCCCTACCAACACGCATGCGCGGAACATGTACCGGAAACGGCCACTGCAGTCGGTATATAAGTGGCTGTAGCTAGCATTTTTGTGGAAGTATGTTCCTTTACCGTAAGCAGTACCGTTTTGTCCACATATTCTGAAATCGAAGTTGTTTGTAGCGATTCCACGCACCGCATTTGTTGATCCAGTTCCATGGAATAGGTTTCGTTTGTATACCTCTTTGTTTGTTAGATTCGCCAATTCAAGCGCAGATTTCATTGTTTGCTCTCTACTGCAAAATAAATAAAAAGAAGGTTGTCAAAACATATAAAGTAACAATATTACGAGAAAATCAACATTATGGTATCTGCTCAATGTATCGACCCAGATCAGCTTTTTTTAATCCGGGCAGACACATTCCGTCTCAGGGCGATAGAGGTAATGAGTAATGATTCCTGAAGTATGAAATCCACAGGAGGCGAAAAGTGTCTGTCCGGATTAGCCTGCGCGGCATGCTTAGACAAATCCGGGTCGATACTTTACGCAGAATCCACAATATTGGTTGTCTCGCGGACGGCTCATCCGTCCTTCAAAAGCTTTAACAATGTATAAGCTGACGGTTTGTGTGGAGTAGGGGAAGTGTTATGCTATGGCTAGTTTGTTTATCTCTGTCAAAGGAGATCGAAGATGAGAAAAAAGGCATGCGCTTCTTTGTAACGTAATCAAGGTATTCCCCGTTCCCTTTTTAATTAACCCTTTCCCATGTGCAAAAAATCTGCAGCGACTTTGAAAACATTTAGTAATAAATATTGACATTCTCTATAAATGAAAGAACCATTTTTGAATTAAGTTGAACACATTGTGATTAATGGAGAAATAACTATTATGAGCAACTCCTCATTTTCCCACAATAATTTCAAAATATGTCTGCTGCAGGGATGCCCAAAAGTTGTCATATGTGGAACGAGGTTAAGGATCTTTTTTCTCAAGACATTGACCAACTTTAACAACATTTTCTCATTTGACATTCTATATTTGATAATTAATTTTGCACAGCCAGTCGGAAGCTAGTAAAACTACTACGTTCGACTTGAAAAATACAGACTTGCAAAAGTTTCGACGGAAAAATAGAAGATGAAAACATGAAGAAGAAGAAGTCGGAAAAGAAGTCGAAGTTAAAGATGCAGAAGGAGAAGAAGAAGAAGGAGAAAAAAAACAAAAAAAAACCAAGAGGACCATGATGGTTCTATATCGCTCACCTGATTTAATCAAACTTAAAAAGTTTTAATTGTTCTTTGTCTATACATATATACGGAAAACAAGCAAGACCCCTCTGGTGGCCTTGTTTATCATCCTATCAAAATAATTGGAAGTCTTGGTAGATGGGCACCCAAAGAACATTCATGGCAAATGGACAAGAATATTTTTAAAGTGTTTACCTTAACAAGTCTATGTAAAACAAGTGATCCCCAGGGTGGAGCCATGTTTGACACCAGGGCTATAATAATTTGACCAATCTTGGTAGAAGTCCACTAGATAAAGTTAGATTTCAAATATTAAACTTTTAGACAAGAAGATTTTTTTAAAGTTTTTCCCCTCTATGAGTATATGTCATTTTTTACCCCAGGGTTATAATTTAAATAATCTTGGTAGAGGTCCAATAGACGATGCTACATATCAAAAGCCGGGGCCCTCTACTTTCAGAAAAGAAAATGTTCTCTATATGAGTCTATGTAAAACAATAGACCCCAGGGGAGGGGTAATTTTTTGACCCCAGGGCTATAATTTGAACAATCGTGGTAGAGGTCCACTAGATGATGCTACATACCAAATATTAAAGGCCTGGGCCCTCTACTCTTAGACAAGAACATTTTTAAAGGTTTTCCCCTATATGAGTCTATGAACAAGCTCCGCCCCCTGGCGGCCATGTTTTTCAACGGATCGGAAATATTTGAACAATCTTGTCAAAGGGTGCCCCAAGGAACATTTGTGCAAAAAAATTCAAATCGGGCCAGTACTTTTGGACAAGAAGATTATTAAAGTTTTTACAATGCACATATAAGGAAAACAAGCTTCGCCCTCTGGCGGCCATGTTTTTCAACGGATCGAAAATATTTGAACAATCTTGGTAAAAGGTGCCCCAAGAAACATTTGTGCAAAATAATTTTCAAATCGGGCCAGTACTTTTGGACAAGAAGATTTTTAAAGTTTAACAATGCACATATAAGGAAAACAAGCTCCGCCCCCTGGCGGCCATGTTTTTCAACGGATTGGAAATATTTGAACAATCTTGGTAAAGGGTACCCCAAGGAATATTTGTGCAAAATAATTTTCAAATCGGGCCAGTACTTTTGGACAAGAAGATTGTTAAAGTTTTAACAATGCACATATAAGGAAAATAAGCTCCGCCCCCTGGCGGCCATGTTTTTCAACGGACCGAAAATATTGGTAGAAGGTACCCCAAGGAACATTTGTGCAAAATAATTTTCAAATCGGGCCTGTACTTTTGGACAAGAAGATTTTTAAAGTTTTAACAATGCACATATAAGGAAAATAAGCTCCGCCCTCTGGCGGCCATGTTTTTCAACGGATCGGAAATATTTGAACAATCTTGTCAAAGGGTGCCACAAGGAACATTTGTGCAAAATAATTTTCAAATCGGGCCAGTACTTTGGGACAAAAATATTTTTAAAACTTAACAATGCACATATAAGGAAAACAAGTTCCGCCCCCTGGCGGCCATGTTTATCAACGGACCGAAAATATTTGAACAATCTTGGTAGAAGGTACCCCAAGGAACATTTGTGCAAAATTATTTTCAAATCGGGCCAGTACTTTTGGACCAGAAGATTTTTTAAGTTTTGGTTAATTTTCCCTTTTTTGTTGCCGTGGCAGCCAAAGTTCTGCATGGAATAGAATTCTTTGAACAAGTTTGAAAGAGATCCACCAAGGAACATTCCTGTAAAATTATTTTGAATTTGGTTAATTGGTTTAGGAGGAGAAGTCGTTTATAGGAAAATGTGAACGGACGGACGACGACAACGACGACGGACGGTGAGCGATTACAAAAGCTCACCTTGCACTTTGTGCATAGGTGAGCTAAAAAAGAGGAGGATATGAAGAAATATAACGAAGTAGAAGAAACAGTAGAACATGCGAAGAAGATGTAGTAGAAAAAGAAGAAAAAATAGAGAAGTAAAAGAAAAAGAAGAAGGAAAAATGAAGAAGTAAAAGAAGGAAAATAAGCAGATCATACTTGGAGAATTCCGTCCATAACTTTTGGTTTTGTACTCTGTATATATTATCAATGACAATCTGTGTTGTGTCTGTGTCTGTCAGAGTCAATCTTAAACTAGACTTCACCTCCTTGTACTGCTTACTGTCTTGTCCCAACTTGACCAATTCGAAAGGACTACACATGTCCCAAGGGAACCAGCCTTTTGGGGGCGGGGTTATAATCTTGGGTGGGGAACCAAGACTCTCAGGGCTGTAATGATAGAGATAGGTTCATCATCTTACCAAGTCATGTCAAAAGTGAACATTAAATTTAAAATTAATTGGAATTTCTCAATTGACTTATTAAACATCAAATTTAAAGTTAATAATTCTGGAAAATATTTCCACACCAACCCGCACGGAGGGAGGGTGAAAAGCCACCCATCAAAGGATTCAAACATGTGACATTGTGTGGAGAGACTAGGCTATAGGCGCTGTATCAATAATTCTATGTCAGCAAGTGACAAAGTTCAAAATTAAGGCATATGTTTTGATGACCTTATATATGTTGTTGTGGTAGAAAGACCGCATCCAGCGCGGGCTCGTGTCCTGTCCGGGTCATACCAAAGACTTTAAAATTGGTAATAATGGCGTTTCTTCTTTTGCGTTCAGAGTTGTGGGATTATCATTACCATTATCTAGCTGGTGTCAGGATAAAAGAACCAGTAGTACTAGTATTGGTTACTGACCAAGGAAATTACAGATATATAACTAAAAAAAAATTGCAATGGGCATAACAATTAAATGTTTTTATGATGAAAATGAGACCCATTGAAAGCCTATTTTCTTTGCGTGATTAGACATTTGACATGCAAGGGATTTAGATGCACCCCAACATAAGTCTTGTTCCTAGCTTAATCTATTGCACTTATTAATACAGCTATAGGCATTCATATCAATGTCAATCCAGTGGTTTTGAGAATTCGAACCCCTCCTCGACCAATAGTCTATCCGACATTTGACTTATCTTCAACAAATGGGCAATTAGTCGATTTGGAAAAGCAGCCAGTTGCTTGGAAAGACTGTTGTGTTGAGTACTGGTGTTAGAAAGCCTGAAAACAATCAAGTAATCAATCAAACATATCAATGATATACGATGCGAATGACCAACGTGCACTTGATACATCCTTCCGCAATTTCACGTCTCATTGAAAAGGAGGGTGAAGTTGCTTCTAAATTAGTGACGCTTTGCAATGACAAACCATTAGGCGTTGTTGACCAGCGTAGAGTCAGTTCGACCAGCGCATCATCGGAGTTTGATCTGTCTCTTAACTGTTCGCCAATTAGTCATTAAAGGTTCCAATAAACTCTGTAAAGCAGTTTTCATTTAGTTCATTAGCATTTAAATGTTTAGGTTCGTCTTTTTCCACACGTGTAATAACTACTTTAATGTTTGTTTTCTCAAAACATTGCTCATATATTATCTGACAATAGAGTATTGCCAGCAATGTTAATACTGTAAACAGTATGATAATAGTCACCATCAAGCCAAAGGACCACGAAGATGCGTTTTCGTACGGCGTAGTGCAAGTCACACAAGGCAATTGAGTAACACTACTTACAACAGATTTTGATCCATGTTGGCAGAGCACACGTAAAGTGGCCGTCGAAGCACTGGTTTTGTCTGTCCAGTGATTATATTTAATAGTGTCATTTCCTTTAAGTTCATCTCACATTTCAGTGAATCATCTTCTCTCGAGTACAGGAATGTTTTCTGGCCAGCATGATATTTGGACTCGAGGGTGAACTGCATGTTCTGAAATTGATGTAAAATTCCAATTGCTGAAATATTGCGCATAGAGAATGTCGCTAAACTTAAACTAATGACTGAGATATCGAACGTTAGGTGTGTTCGTTTGCGTGGTATTTCATGCCACTTTCTACCGTTATTCAGTCATATCACGGCGTTTCCTGGGTTAGTTGGTGTATTTATCCCGAAACCATCGAGTCAGTCGTAATGCTATCCGCACAGACCTGAGCGTTAAGGAGGGAAAACCCATTACTACCAATTAAGTGTTTCGTCCAATGGAACCGCTTTATGTAATCCAAATAGACATTTCTATTTTATGTAGAAGTTTTGGAGGGAACGTGTTGCATTGTCGAGAACAATCTTAGTAGCTTAGAATTACATTTGATATGTTTGTTACTGACGTACAGTATCTGTAATGCTTCTAACCTGTATGTAGTAACTCTTGCAAGCATTACTTTGCAGACTTAATTATCAAACGATTTTCCTTTTCTTTCCACTAACGTATAATAGTCGGTATTGCTAATCCAGGGTCCAATTCCACCAACTAGCGCTAGGTAATACTTAAATACTTAAAAGCATATTTCCTTTATTTTTGTTCGCCTAATATGCTGTAAAACATCGATGGTGGAATGTATTGAAGTGAATGACTAAGTTGAAATAAATAGTTACCATGCTTACCATGCTGACTAACAATACTTGTTAACATTTTCATTAGAGAAACAAACATGTTAAAATATGCTTTTAAGTATTTAAGCATTACTTAGTACTCAGCAAGGTTGGTGGAATAAGACATTGCATACTAAAGTACTGAAGCAGATGACACATAATTTAACATTTCTCTCCCACTGAAAAGCCATTGGGGAAAACTGTCTTTTTTGTGACCTTATCCTTTGATATACTGACTCCAAAAAACCGATATGAATCATTTGTGTTATGAACTAATAATCATATCAAATTTGTAGACTGTAACTGGTTGGTCTAAAGGATTTTTAGCTATTGAACGGAAACCCCTTTCAAAGTTCGGATACAGGGAATTTTTACCCTAAGTTTTCAAATATAGCCATATAAGGCTCTTTCTGCACGAATCCAGACAATGTAAAGGGAATTTAGTGAGGACATCCAGAGGCTAACTGCTGAGAAGTTTCACCCAAATTGACACGACGGTAACAAAGGAGAATATGTTGAAGGTCGACGGTCAAAGGGCGATCACAATAACTCCCATTGAGCACCTCAAAACCCTATATTGTGTGCACGCACAAGAAGCACCTAAGATAATTGATTCTTTTGAGTACCCATAACACAGATTTTAAGGTTCAAATACGGATTTTAAACCATGAGATAAACACCTTTATCTAGAGCTTTTTTATTTTTGTACTGCAGTACAATGTGATTAACACAGAAGAACATGATCAGCCTTCGCGGAGGTACAAGTTGCAAAGTCCAGAATGTCGGTTTACGTGAGTCGATACCCGAAATGCAACTGGATTAGCAGGTCCTGAACATAAGATCTGAGAACACCGCTGAATATAAGAACTTAAACCATAACAGACCAAATAAAACAGCTCTGAGATATAGGACAGTAAACTGTTCGAACATGCATACCTTTTCGAATTTGTCCCAATTATTTTGGTCGTTTACAAAATACCATCTCCACTGTGTTTGGAAACTAGGCTTAGTTGTATCCCCAGTCATAATGCCTCTTGTCGACAAACGTCGCACGTCATCCTTCAGGGCATCCAGCTGGCTTCTTGATGTAACCAAGGCATGAAGGTTAGTGTCAAACACTATTTCGACACGCGAAGCATCTCCGTCGTGTTCCTGAACAAACAGTATTAAAGATAATAGGCTTCATTTTACGAGCCATGCAAATACGAAAAACCGGAAACCGACTTTCGTTTTTATATTTTCGATAAAATACGTCTATATTGCTCATATATCCAAGGTGTGTTTGTTTGTTTGTTTATTTTACGCCACTTGCAACACATTTTAAGTTACATCACTGCGTTTCACTTTAAAATGATAGTTATGGCTTTCCCTCCTTGATGCTCAGAAGTGTGGGGTTAGCATAACGACTGACTTGACGGTAACAGGTTAAACGGACAAGCGGTACTGTTAACTTACCTAAGAAACGCTGTGATATAACTGAACAATATTTCTAAGGCGGCCTAAAACACCATGCTAACAAACAAACAAACAACTTAATCTGTAAAGCAATTATCAAATTGCTTTTGTTAATGCACAGGCGTCCGAATTTCTATTACATCAAAAAATGAGAAAAAAAATCACACAATACCTCTGTAGAATACTTAAAATGTCTCTCTATATTGTCAAAATGATCGTAATGGTAATTTGGGGAATTATTACACTATATGGACGTATAGAGGGGCTATTTATAGTAACACGTGCGGGATTCCCCAAATTACCATTACAATCATTGTTATCATAGCGTATAGACAATATAGGGAGACTTTTTGAGTATCTTAACGAGGTATTGTGTGATTTTCCGCATTTTTTGCTGTAATATAAATTCGGACTTCTGTGTTTACGTCAATTCCAATCAAACATCCCCTTTGACTTCCCATTTCGATGTTTACTTGTATACATACATTCTCTTTACTGTAAAATACATTAATTTAACATCCTATATATGGAGTTTTACAAAAATCTATTAGTTTAGTCTAAACATATTTGTCTCACATCGATTGCGAAATAATTTTTCAGCTTCTATTATTCCCGCTCGACCTCTGATTCCTTGAGACTTAACCAGTACCTGCGCCATTTGTGTGGATCTATTTTTTTTTTATAAGAACTCCTACTATTCATAATTTCATCTTGATTTGTTTTATATTGTCTGACAATTATGCTTTCATACATGTTTACTGTTGTAAATGACATTAATAATTAAGATTTGATATTTATAAACCAGACTAAAAAAAAGGTTGACGGAACATGACAAACAAACAAATTGACATATTCCTATGTTATCAACCAAATTAACATATTCCTATGTTATCAAACAAAATGACATATTCCTATGTTTACTGTTGTAAATGACATTAATAATTAAGATTTGATATTTATAAACCAGACTAAAAAAAAGGTTGACGGAACATGACAAACAAACAAATTGACATATTCCTATGTTATCAACCAAATTAACATATTCCTATGTTATCAAACAAAATGACATATTCCTATGTTATTAAACACAATGCCATACTCCTTTTCACAAAATTCCTAATAAAATGAGAATACCAACATTATGATAGAAACCGGCACATGTCATTAAAATGCCACGTGACCTATTGGTTCATTGGCATATATTTGCTTGAAATACATGCCTAAAATGATCCTAGAAGCTTGAAAGAAATCCCTTATTAGACAAAATGGTAGAATTTGCCGTTAATATCATGTAAAATAAAACAAATTTATTTAAAACTAAATTAACAGTATAAAATACGACATAACTAAAAATACAGTACCAGTATAAAACTGAATGACTTTTCCCTCATGCAGAACTGACTTTCTATATCTTCAGACTTTTCTAACGGCATCCATTCATCCTTCAGTTTCATTTGCCAGAGGTAAGGCAGTTTTTTGTCTTGTAAGTGGTGATCGGAACAGTCTCGAATTCGTCGGCATTTTCCGGTTAGCCCCAACGTACAGATGAAATGTTTGTTTGCATCATCTGTAAACATGTAAATACACTTATAAAGCTATAGAATTGTTATTGTATGAAAATCCAGTAGTTATTAAAAGTTTAAAACAAAATAGCCCTTTATGTTTCAAAGCTTTTTGAAGAAATTTGATTGTGCACATTACTACATTGTAAGTTGAATGTAATACAATATGTATGTATTGTGGGCCGAATGCCAATTACCCAAATTAACTATTGTATTGTATTATAAAGATATACATATAAATTATTAATACAAATGAAATTCTACCTCGACTGAAAGTGAAACGAGCGTAATAACGAGTCCGTTTGCTCGCGTTTGCAGATACGTTTCACGAAAGATGGGATACCCTCACCAAAAAAAGAACAATATTGATTAATTAATAACAAACTATATTTTTAAATGATCCACAGTTAAATACTTTGAACTAATTTTAAATCAGATATGCGAAGTAACAAGTGAGTTAGAAACTCGTTTCTATAGTTTATGCAAGTAACTGATAAATTGAATTGAATTACTTAAGGGGTCTTCCCAAAACGTACCTATTCCTTTGGGACATGTACATTTCTGCTACACTTTAAGGCACTGAAGGAAGTTGTCACTTCATTCTTAGCGTAATATCAACATATCTGTTTTATTTATTTGTCATATGGTATATTTTAAGGTATAATAATGATCGAATTGGTTTTAGAGAAATCGATAGGAAAACAATCCACATAAATCAAAGGACGTATAATTAAGTATAATGTATAATATTGCAGTTGCAATACGTCGCTTTGTATTGGACTACGAGGAGCATTGAAACATTGGGTTTATGATTTAATTTAAAGACCCGAGTTCACTGTGAATCAATGTTTGACAGAGCTCTGGTCTACTTTAGATAATATATGTGTATATGTACGGTAAATTATTTAACCCTTTCCCCACATACATCAACTTGGCAGCAAACGTCTTTGAAAACATGTAGTAAACAACATGGCAACTCTCTATAAATGAAAGAACAATAGTTGAAAATATTGTGGGGAAAAGTAGAAATTGCTCACAACGATCAATTTCTCCTTTTGCCACAATGTTTTTTAGAAGTCGTCTGCGGCAGGTACTTCATATGTCGTATACATGTGTAAATACATTATTGTACATGTGACAATAATTAATCGCGTATGGCGAACATGGATATTATTGCATCTGCGATTAGTGAAGTATTAGATGAGTCTGCCCATACAGTCTCCGCCAACATTTACTATTTTCAAAGATGAAACGTCTGAGAAAAGCAAAAGGACAGTATGACTCATCTGAATTAAGACCGATATACCACAGAACTGTATAATGCGAAAAAGAAAACCCATACCAACCCTGGGCAACATATTAATGTCACTTAAAACGCAAATAAACACACGCACGCACGTAAGCCCGTATTTACACAGTTACACGTAGGCATATGCGCGCCCATACCAACACACATTTAGATTTAACAACATACCTTTGGTGGTGGTATTTTCACATGCCGCATTCGATTTTTCCAGGATCCCTCTCTTGCAATATATCAACTTTCGAAAAAAGTCCTCAGGACATTTTGACATTCTGTATGCATAAACAATAGGCTTGTTATGCCCTGACAATATATCATGTGTAAAGGTACATGTATCAGCGTCAGCTAAGCATTTCCCCAGTACGAATTGTTTGCAAAGATGAAGCTTTGTACATCGTTCAATTTCGCATCCAGTATCATTCCAGTATTCGCAGACATGTGGATATCTTGCTGAGACGATTGAAAATATCTCATCATTGTTAAAGACATCTGTAAAACGAAGGTTCCTTGAGATATCTCTGTTTCTTGCATCAAAAAAATCATGTGAAAACTTGCAAGCGTTAACAGCGCAGTTTCCACATATATAGTTATTGCAGATATGGTACATGTTGCAGTCTTCCTTTTTACAATTTTCCCGTGGAAAATAGCCGAGGCAATATCCAGCCTCCCTTCTGTATACCAACACTTTAACCAGCTCCCCGTTCAGTTCGATCAGCGTAAACATGTGCCTATTCCTTTGGAACCAATTTCGCACATCTACGTCTAAATCAAATCCACCATATTCCCTGGCTATATGATCAGGCGACCCCTGGCCCCCCATTATTTGCACCATAAACTTGAAAACCTCGTTTGAATTAGGACCTTTCGGTTTGGAATTCGTTGCATTTTTATCTACGATCTCTGTTTTGAGTTGTTGTTCTTCTGCGTCGTTTGCCTCGTTTGCGTCGTTTCCCGCTTTGTCTGTTTCTGGTACAGACTTTTTATTCTTTCTCTTTCTTTCCTGCGATTGTGTTTTATCGTTTTCGTTTATAGGTGTCCGACTCCCTGCTTTTGTGTCAACTTGCTCGGTATCACTTGTTGACTTCTTGCCATGTCTATTGACGTCATAATTCCTCTTTGTATTTCTTTCAACTGCTTCTCCTACTCCACCGTCAACTGAATTATAAGAATCGTCTACATTTTTCGGTTCAGATATTCTTTGTATATTCTGTCGATTTGTTCCGCGTCCCCTACCCCTTAATTGACCACCTCTTTGGGTTTGTCCCCTATTTCCTGTATGGTTTGTCCTTCCCATACTGCTATTATTTGCCGAATGTGTATTCCGATGTTGGCCTCGTCGCGCCCCTATTCCATTATCTCCTCTAGTGTTATTAACAAGTCGTTCTCTTTTATGCTCATCGTCTGTATCACTATCTGAGTATTCGGATGGGTTAATTTTGCCTCCATAGTTGTCCGATCTATGCCTGTCAGAAAATCCACGGTAACTCTTCTGATAAGCCTTTACATCTTCACATGAGCCCAATTCGTTAAATGATTTGTCTTCATCTGATGAATGTCGACTTGAGTGTCCGCTGATGTTTCGTCTACGGTTTTCTGTACTATCAGGTGTTTGATCTCTTTTATTAGATGACTTAGTACGTGTTGATCTATCGCCTTCTAACGGTTTATAGCTTCGTTGGCGCTCTGTATGGTATTCAGGTTTGCGATCGCGATACTTCTTGACAGGTTTTCTATTTCTATCGTATAAATCACCCTTTGTGGTCCTGTTTCCCCGGTCGTAATCACGATAATCATCAGAATCGTTATCTGTTCTACCAGGAGGTCTCCTTTGTGTTAACCTGTCGTCGCTGTCATCGCGAGGCTTTCTATTACTCTCGTATAAAGCACCCTTTTCGGTCCTGTTTCCCCGGTCGTAATCACGATAATCATCAGAACCGTTATCTGTTCTACCAGGAGGTTTCTTCTGTGTTAACTCGTCGTCGCTGTCATCGTGAAGCCAAGTTGGTTTGCCACCCTTTGACTTATTTGTGGCACCATATTTATTTGCTTTTTCCAGGTCTTGGTTGTACCGCCCATTATCATCATATCTTTCTTTGTCTTTAGTATCGTCCTTATTCCGTCGGTCATTGCTGTCTTTTTCACCAGTTTCTCTTTGAGACCTTCTAACACGTTCAAAATCTTCCAACTCGCTATCGCTATCTGCACTCTCAGAGTATCTCCTGTCATACTTATCCCTATATCTACCAGTATCACGATAATAATCGTCTTTTCCACCAAGATTTTTCCTAGCTCTTGAATCTTCCTCCATATGTCTGAAACGTCTGTCAATACCTCTTTGGTCAGATCTATTGTTGATTTCTGATTCTCTTCTGTCAAGTTGTCTGTCCTTATGTACAGCTTCACCACTCCTGCTCCCTCTTTGAGTGTTATCGAAGTCCCTTTCATTATATCTGTCTTTCTCGTTTCTATATTCATCTTTATAGGGAAACTGCTCTCGTCTACTAAAATCTCTTTCCTTTTCATTGTATCTTTCCCCTTCGCGTCTTCCACCATGTCTATGCCCTCGTGTGGTAGTATACTCTCGTCTTTTTATCTCTTCGTCGTTTTCTTCATAGCTATCATAACGATTTTGGTCCAAATCTGATCTAGTACCTCTCGACCCGTGTCTATCATTGATATCTTGGGAACTGGAACTTCGAAGTAAATTGGCCCCCCTGCTGCCTCTGTTTGAAATACGGACATCTTCAAGTTTCTGTATACTTTGTTTGCGCTGCATTTTAGTTTTGTTTTAGAACTAACCCTTTTGTTGGTGTAATACTGCGGTTATGCCTTTGATGAATTAATGTACAGCTGGAAAATAATGAAAGTTCCGCAAGAATAAACGTATTTACATATACATACACACACAATGCCATTTGATAGACATCATTGCGTCATGATAGATTGATTCATTGATTGATTGGGGTTTAACGCCGTTGTTAACAATTTCTCAGTTATATCACGGTGGCCAGTTCACCTACTCATGCATTTCCTGGTTTTCTCACACCAGTACTCCACACAACAATGTTCCTAAGCAACTGGCTGCTTTTCCACATAGACTTAGCCCATTGGTGGAAGACGAATGACGCATGTCACATTGACTTTTGTCAATCCTCAGAAAGAAAGTTGGCCGAGCCGGGATTCGAACTCACAACCCTTGGGTTGACAGCCCGCGTCGCTACCGATTGAGCTATCGGGGCTCGGCGCGTCATGATAGAAGAACGATATTGTTGAAAATGTCTTGCGTTAATGCCAACGTTTAGTTTTTAGGTAAGATTTGTGGGCTGATAAAGCTCGTGCTTTACTTTATTCTACCCCTCTTAGGCACACAGTGTTGCGGGTAAACCATTTCGACTTATGTGCTAATGTCAGGGCCGAGACCCGGACACTCAGTCGTAGGCGACGCGGGCTGTCAATCCAGGGGTTGTGAGTTCGAACCCTAATTTGGCCAACTTTCTTTCAGTCTATGACTGATGTTGCTCTTACCGTTTACGTGAATAAATATATTGGAGCTTTCTACTTTTAAAGTTTACGCCTTTAAAATATATGAAAACATGGTAATTAAAGGAAAATTTGCTCTTTTTTATCAGTAATCAAATAGCGTCTGTCAGGTGTATAAATTAATGCTTTATTTATGGAAGTATGGGGTTTTTACCCATCAAAATGACCCTTTTGGAATGGCATTGACGAAAGGCAATACTTGATTTCACTTACGATGTCGACTAAGATGAGCTATGAACCACATGTTTTGTAAATAATTTGATCGGCTCTATAATTATTGTACCAGTTCTCAAAGAAGAAAATCCTTGGCAATCACCAGCTGCATCTACCTTTCCTTTTTTCAGCAGCTATTACATTACAACTCTTATTTAATAAGAACCCAAACAAAAATGTTTTTTGAAGTTGATGTAACGAAGTTATCGCAACTTTTTTAAAAACACGTTTTCAGGTTATACTAAAAAAGAAAGTTTATATACTTTACTTTACTTACTTTTACTTTATTTCAAAAATGCTTTAAAAACACTTACTGTGTTTAACTGAAATAATCTAGACAAACATACATATAAAACAAATTAAACAAAGATCAATTAGCAAAATCGTGAATATACTATAATAGACAAAGACGAATAATTCAACAACTATTTCTAATAACTATTTCAGAAAAGTGAAAAAACAAACATAATCAAGGATCCTTTCTCATTTTGTTTGCAAACTATATAAACTAACTTCCAGATCGCAAAACAATCTCAATCATGACGTCGACGTTTTTCACATAACATTTTAAAGACAATGTTGTGTCCTTAGTCGATTAAAAACAATCTAGTTCGACGACATATCGGTTTTATGTCGATAAATCTATGCCAAAATATTTCGTTTCTAACATATTTTATTTTCAGGCAGGGTCATTGAGCTTAAATATGAGAAAAAAAGTCAGATATGCAACCATTGGAGTTGAGAAAAAGATGACATTAAATAATTTAATATTTAAAAAAAAAATGCAATATTGTTAAATCCCAATGTTCTGTATTTATAAGATGCTTGGAACATATGATTAACTATAACGACAACAATTTACATAAAAAGTGAAAAGTGAATCATGAAAATTGGTTTTCATAATTTGGAGATATACCCCTATACATAATATTTACTGAAAGACGTCATTTTGATGTCATTTAATATCACGCGCATTCATTCGATATGCAACTTGCCCTTTGAACGGCTTGACGTCAGAGATCCAGGAATCCCGTATTTCAATTGTGAAGGATATTGAATACTATCAACAATTTATCTCCAAAGGTGAACTACCTAAATTACATATACATTTGACCTTTTATAATGCCTTATATTCAATCAAAGCACTGAAAGTGCTGACGGCCTGGGGACTGCAGGAAGGTTGGAGAAGTAGGGAAAATGTGAAAGGAAATAACAATTGCAGTTTATTTGTAAGTATTTATTGTTAAGAAGTTGAAAGATCATATCAAAAATAGTAAATATAATGAAACTGCCAATTTGAAAACAGGAGGACCGTGTTGGCAATATATCGCCCACCTGAGTGCAAGAGCTCACAAGTATACACATTTAAGACATGACGAATCAAAGGAAAATCTAACAGCAGGTTTAGGCAGAATATTGTGAACTTTCTGCCTTATTATATTGAGAAATATGTCAATGTTAAATCAACTTCCATCAAGTAAAAACATTTAAACCATGTACTAGACTGGGACAAAGTGTTTGATCAATGCAAAACTCATCAAGACAATTATTCTGACAAAGATTCAAAAAGCAACCTCCAGATTGTTATCAAGATTTTCCTTCATTTGGCCTAGTGACCTGATTTGACACATACATGTATTCAAACATGGATTAGATATCATTAATGCAAACATTCTGACAAAGTTTTAAGCTGCTGAAGCAAAAAGTGCGGCCTTCAGAGGATTACCAAGATTTTCCTTCAATTTGGCCTAGTGACCTAGTTTATAACCCGGCATGACCCTTATTCGAAGTTGATTTAGACATCATTAAGATAAACTTAAATAAATCTTATTTAATTTTAAACTGCTGAAGCAAACAATGCGGCTTGTACAGTGTTAACGGGATTTTCTTTCAATTTGGTCAAGTGACCTAGTTTTTTAACAGATTTGACCAACATTCGAATTTGGTTTAATATTATCAAGATAAACATTCTGATACAGTTTTAACATACTCAAGTTAAAAATGCAGCCTCCAGAGTGTTAACAAGATTTCCCTTCAATTTGGCCTAATGACATAATTTCTGACTCAATATGACCCATATTCGAACTTGACTTAGATATCATTAAGACAAACATTCTTACGAGAATGCCGTTGATACATCCACAGCGCTTGCGGACATTGCATAGCGCGATCGGGTCGTACGGTTGAGGGAGAGGTTGGGGTTTGCACGCTACCGTTACAACTTAGTACTTGGTGCATTGGTGGCTGAAGAGGAGAGGCATGGACTTATTCACTTCACTGCAACTCTCCCTCTCTTGTGGGTACTGCTCTCTCCTTCTTCTTAAGTCCTTCCATCTTTTCTAGAGTATCTTGTAGTACTGTTACTCAAACACTTTTGTGATAAACCGTGTGTTAACTTGTTACTTTCTGTTAAGAGTTCGACTGTATAACCTAATCAATGATGCTTTGATGCGGCTTTTATAATCTGCGAGCCACAGTGGTTGGTAGGCCAGACGCCGGCCTGTCCCCGATCAATGTCTGTCCGATTTCCGGCCGGGCCCTGAGCGGCGTCTGGATAGTCCAAAATTGTGTCCGTCGCCTGACCGATATGTGTGATGCCCTGCCGGAAATCGGCCAGGCATCAACCAGTTAATGCGCGATCAGTTTGTGATGAGGTTTGTGATTTAAGTGATACTAGGTAGGCTACATTTTTAATTCATAAACATGCTTTTGAAAACAATATAAATCTGCAGCAGAAGACTTTTGAAAACATAAAGGTTGATATATATATCTCTATGTGCGGACATGAGGCACTTTCTTGTAAGCATTTTCTTCGCCATTGATGATCTTCAGTCGGACTTCACGATGCTAATAATTAAAATTCTTTATTGTCACCAAATATGTGATCGGTATCCAACGAATTGTTAGTGGACATTCGGATCACATTCCCTAATCAAGTCGACAGTGGTTGACTGGTCGATAAGATAAGGGTGACACACCACCCTATTTATTCCTCAAACACTCGATTGATGGTAGGTCTTCCCTGGTAAAGTTTACCGACTCGTCGTTTTGTGCTACATCAACTGGCAGGAACAATAATAATGTCTTAGTAGCTCGCTGCTGAAGTGAGGTAAATCGTTTGAGGAATTCTTGGAGCAGATGATCCAAGAATGGGATAGTTATAACAGGCTTATGATATTCCTCCGGAGTATCATCGGCGTTGTTGTAACGGCGTGTCTGTCGACTACATAAACCGGTATAGTAGGTACTATGCCGACGGATTCACCAATAGCCGCAACTTCACGAAACGCCTTCGGACTCGAGAATAATCAGTGTAATACTTTTCTAAAGTTTATATATTAAAATATTAAATAAGTGCGAAACCATAATGGTAACATCAGGCATGATGACTTGTTTTACAATGGCAAATTACTCTATTTAAACTGAATTGGACAATCTCCGTAAATACTCGAACAAAGTCGTACTTTTCCGTTCCACTTCGCGATGATGATAATATGCTTCTATATTTGACCTCTCGGCGCATTAATTTCTAAGCATTTGTTAAACTTATTTTGGAGTACTCACGCCTTAAGTTTTTCACTATTGTTCCATCAACATTATAATGATCGTTTTGGGATGATCTTAACCTTCTAAATGCAGTTATTGAATCCATGATGAACTATTTTTCTCGCGCAATCTCACCTTAAAATGCGTTGTAGGGTGTTAAATCTAAAAATTGGAAAACTTTTTTTTTTACATAAGTACGATTGAATGAAAGTAATCTACAGTTCTTATACTCGCGCTTTCACTTTTCTCCACACATTAATTAAACAACATAGACATTTACAAAGTCATATTTTATTTCAAGTATTTAGGCAAGCGGCCCATAAAATAAACTATACAACAATACAATACAATTAGACAAGAGTGACGGTAAAGCTCGTATGCTATGAACAAAATGATCTCAAAGTAACCCTGTTATTCGTTCATGAATTCTGTTTACGTTTGCATACACATGTATAATTGCATACGAGGTCCATCCAAAGCTTCATTCCATCAAATTTTACACTGAATGGAGGGACCCGGCCGGGTAGCTCAATTGGTAGCGTATCTGACTCGTGATCTCGTGATCGTGGTCACGGGTTCGATACCCGGTTGCGGCGACATTCTTTCGGGCGATGTTTTCCATTGCCTCTCACCTCTGATCTATGTGAGAAAGTAGACAGTGGCTTCGAAAGAATGTTGTGTAAGTACTGGTGTGGGAAAGCCAGGAAAACATGGGTAGGTGCACTGACCGCCGTGATATGACCAAAGCTGTTGAAAGCGGCGTTAAACTCCAAACAAACAAACAAACAAACTGAATGGAGGAACATGTGTTCCAAATTTAAAACCGAATCCATGGCAAATTTCAAGACCATACAGAGGACTAGACAAGGAGGTGTAATCTGATCTTTTCCCAAAGATATATCTCTGATGCCTCGACTAAATCCAATGTTGTTAGTACTCAAAACCGTCTCACTGAGACGATTATTTTGGGTGCCACCAACACAAGGTTGGGGGATCATATAAAGAGTTTGGGACGAGTAAAACACGTCTTATCTAAAGCTCTAAATTCATAGTATTACTATGAAGCGGGACATTCAATTTCTGATCCTCAATTCCATGATCTGATCACATGGGTATCCTCATTAATTGCCAATTTCATTCACAGTCGACGTTTTCATACCAAGTTTGACTGAGTATTTTGTTACGTTTAACCTTGAACTTAACCTGATTATGATGCAACGCTCTGGGAGTACTCTCTGATGCAACATATGTCTTCGATGTGCTTAAGGTCAAATTACGCTAAATACATCCGCTGTCGTGCTGAGCTACACCCAAGTAGTCCCTAAAAAACCCTTTGTTTTTAATAGAATTGAATCAACGTTATCAGACACTGATAATAATGTTATTAACATTCATTTAAATCATTTTCAAATACTTATTGACGAAGTTCCCGTGCTGTTTTCATCAGCATATATACTGGTTTCCGATTCGGAATAATTTGGAGCCAGCTAATAGAGTTAATTCTGTCTAAGGACGGGTTTGAAGTGCGTTCTTCTTGCAATGGCGAACACTGAAGACTTAGACGAGCCTTCACATTCGCAGAGTCTCAATAGACTCTTCATCGTTCGTCAACATGGAATTAGGTCCAAGATGCATGATTTGATCCAAAGAAAAACAACTCTTTGCAGTGCAAGCAAGGAGGCGAAAAACATACGTTATTTTCAAAAACTAGAAGCGTCTTTGCATTTCACTGTGATATACAGGGATCAGATACATGTAGAGGGAATCGATGGTCCCCGATATGAGCTTTCAGACCCTGATCTTATAGAGCAGTCTTTCTTTGTCACCAGTCCTTGACACGACTTATAATCATAACTTCACACATAAAGTACAGAAACAAATATGTGAATATCTAAAATCAATCAACTATCAAAGTTATGAATTCTTTCTCAAAGGTGTTTTAATTGACCGAGAACGTTGACTTACAGCTTTCAACATTTGAAGTTATCGCTAAATAACGTGAATTTTGACGTAACGTAAATTGTAAATGGAGTAAAGTAAGTTAAGGGAAGAAAAGCATCTGGTTATTTCTCGAAATGGCTCATTTCTGTTTTTTGCCACAATATTTTCAAAATAAGTATGCTTTAGAGACCTCAGAAAGCGTCTGTTTGTGGGCATGGGTTAAAAACAAAAGGAAATTACTATGAAGCTTACCCGTAACTGTCTCTAGCTTGTTATCCTCTCTCACTGTATCACGTGATCAATGTGATATGCATGTTTGTATGCACCAACCTGCTTAGTAATCGTTATCAACTTTAACCCTATCACATGCAGCAGTGAAACTCCGTAAACATCCAGGCAAGACAACAATGAACATTGAATAAGGTTGAAAAGATAGTGAAAAGATAGAAGCATATGTAGAAATTGCTAATTATATATTAAATTAAATGTGTTCTCTGAGTTCTGTGACATGTTATTATTATGCAAACGTTCCTTTATCCTTGATCACCAACTATTTTGAGCCGTTCCACTGGATTTTCAGATTTCTTTTCGAAGGGTTATTATTGCTTTGAGAAACAGTACACATGAGCCTCCACCCCGGATCACCAACCGGTACGAGAAATGTCTCCATTTACCACAGTGTTTACTGCAGACGTATCAAAATGTTTATACATGTGGAAAATGGTAAACACAATATATATATATATATATATATATATATATATATACCCTTTTAAATGGATTATCAGATTTCGTTTCGAACGAATATTACTCCTTTAAAAAACAGTGCAGATGATCACCAACCATTATGAGCAATCGTTCCTATTAACACTGTTTTCAAATGTCGTTTAATGCAGATGCATCCATCTACACCTGGGAAAGGGTTAAACACAGTCCCGTTTTCGGAAAATACGATAGTCACTGGGTTGACCTTTTTCTTTTCGAAGGGATGTTATTAAATGTATCACATAACTTGCACTCCAGGAGTGACATAAAGCAGTGACATAAATATCATATGTAACTAGTTACATAAATAGCCGACTCACAGCACGTGTGACGTCACTTTAGATGACAGCATATTGTTTACAATTGTTCTGAATTTCGGCATTTATTAAAAATATTGTTAAAAGAGAATGAATCTCGATAAATGAAATGTTATAAGTGCCTTGTTGCTAATTTTGTATAAAATCAAAAGCTTATTGACAGGGGCTATTTTTTACAGTGGAAGTATGCATTAGAACTTCGGGGTGAACTTCGGTCACTTTTTATATGAGGGCGAAGAAAGATAGATTTAAAGATTGAAAACAATCTTTTTATGGTGTTATGTGATAAATAGAATCTTACATTCGTGCTTATTTGATATTGTGTTTATGAAACTCGTCGACTGAAACGAATATGACGCTCGGTAGAGCCTCGCGTCATATTATTTTAGTCGACTCGTTTCATAATAACAATATCAAATAAGCACGAATGTAAGATCCTCTATATATGTCGGCTGCTTCAGATACATCAAAATACGTCTACATTTCGAAACTACCCTTTTCAAATGGTTTTAAGATTTATTTTCGAAGGGATTTTATTTCTTTGACAAACAGTGAAAATTAACCTTAACCCCGGATCACCAACCATTACGTGCATTATCCCCATTTGTTTGCCACAATATTTTCAGATTTTTCAGCTGCAGATACATCAAAATGCGTCTACATGCTTTAATAGTAAAACACAATGCCATTTTCGAAAAAAAATATTGATTGATTGATTAGGGTTTTAACGCCGTTTTCAAACAATTTTTCAGTCATTTAACTACTCATATGTTTCCTGGTTTTCTCACACCAGTACCCGACACAAAATACTCTCGAAGCAACTGGCTGCTTTTAGCCCATTGGTGAACGACGAATGATGCTTGTCACAGTTACTTTTGTCAAACGTCGAGTGTTTGCCGAGCTGGGGTTTGAACTCACAACCCATGGATTGACAACCCGCGTCGCTACCGACTGAGCTACAGGGAGAAATACCATATTCAATGGGTTCTCCGATTTCTTAATGACATGTTATTATTGTGCAAACGTTCCTTTACCCTGGGTCACCAACCATTACATGTGTGGATATTTTAATAAGAGCCGTACCACGAGAAAACCAACATTATAGAATATGCGTGATGTATCGATCCAGATCAGCCTGCGCAGTCAGTCCGCACAGGCTTATCAGGGCCGACACATTCCTTTTTCAGGGGGATAGAGGGTATAGTAATGATTCCTGAAACAAAAATCCCACAGGACGCAAAACGTATTGGCCAACACGATTTGACTGAAAATTGTTGAAATCGGACTTAAAACACAACCAATCAATTAATCAATCATTTATTCAAGAACAAGAGTACTCCCGCATTTATTAAATTATTATCTTGTTCTGGTCTTATTAATGCGAGTAATTGATTGATAGATTGTTTTACGCCGCTTTCAACATCTTTCCATTTATATCACGGCGTTTCATGGATAGGTTACCAGTACATGTACTACTGGTCCGTTTATCCTGACGACAACCAGTCCGTCGGTATGCTTACCCCACAACCCTGAGCGCCAATGAGGGCAGCCATTATTTACCATTTTTAAAAACATTTGGTATGACCCGGCCTGGAAAATGCTTGTGGATCAAAGAGTTTGTTTGCAGTGTTCATTCCCCACTTGTAACTTATGTGTGAATTGCGCTCACATTTACGGAAGATTTCAAATGCCTGTTCTACATTGGCTGCAGGAAAATGCAGTATTATGGAGCAAATGGTTAATATTACTTTCTCGTATACTCCGAATTTGACCTATGAAGGAATAAAGATCAGCCGAGTCCTTGTTGTAGGGAATGTTAAATTCGGAACGCCTCGGTATAATTAAATATATATAAATAATTATTGATTTTAAATTGGAAAGAGAATCTTAGCTCAGTCTGTTGAAACGGTAAGATTAACAATTCTAACCCTATGCTTCATGGGTTCGAGCCCACTTTATTTTTTTCTTTAGCTTTGACATTTTGTGTATGTTTATATTTTGATTGGTTTTCCTTTTTTTATTTCTTTGTTTTATTTCTAGATTTCATTATTTTCTTTATTTCTAATATTCATTCTAACTATATTTCATAAATATCATCAAACAGCTGGACAGAAATTGTGTAAACAATATATCATCATCATGCACATAATAATAATAATAATCATCATCATCACTATGATGCGGCTGTGTAAACTTTAACTGTATGCCACATTTAAACCTACGCAGGTAAATATAAAATCACGAAAATTATGGACATTGTGTGATTAACAATTACGTAGACAAAACATAAAAACATAAAATTAAAAGATGTAATCCATTACGCCTCGAACTCAGGACCATAGCATAGCGCATTCAATTTCAATGCTACTGTTAAACCGCCGTCGAACTTGTGGTGTGTCAGGATTTTCCTTATAATCAAAACGGGCGGATATTTTTATGCTCATCCCTATTTTGGATAATAGAACAATCCATGACCGTTTGTCATTGATCACTGCTCGAATTGGATCTATAGTAATGCATATTTTAATAATCATCCATTAACCTAGCTGTCAAAGAAAGTGTCTGTTTTGTTCCATTAGCATATAAAAACAACATTGTTGGATGATCTATTCTGAGTCTGTGCAGAGATAATTTGTTCTGTGATATATTGATTTGTGTTGATTGTTGATCTCATTAATAATTACGCAGGGGTATTGTATTGCTTTATGTTAAGATAATGAAAAAACACAAAGGAATATAATATATTTTCCCATTCTTGTGTGGTCACAGTTACATGATATTTCCATGAATCTAGTATAGACGGCGCCCATTGTGCATTGCGTGTATATGTTTTATGTATGCAGCTTTTCAGATCACCTGGACATGACGGCTCAATGTGATCTATTTGGAACACAATATGTCAATGTTAACCTTTGGTTTTAAACAACAATATTGCTTCTTGCATGTTCTCCATATAGGTTATCCCAAAAATGTCCATTCACTTCAGATCTGCCATGGCAACACACAGGGACAACCTTTTAAACTGTTCTTATCAGAAACTACTGGCCCTGTTTTGAAACATTTTCACGGTTTGCTTAATCTGTTGGGATTCATTAAAACATTACTTTCAGGACTGTTTCCATATATCGCTTTTGTTCCTCTGGTGGTCCCCTTTCAAATGTATGCCAAAAAGTGGATTGTATTCAATGCATAACTTTGTTGCTATGGCAAATATCGAAAAATAATAAAACAAAGTGTCTTTTCGGAAACTACTAGTGCATTGTAAATTTCGCCGAAATTTTCCTTCGTTGTTCATCTAACAAGACTGCTAAATCTGGCGCAAATCCTCCAAAAAGAAAACTGTAGTTCGGTCTGGTTTTCTTACAGTGCTATAGTGCTATAAAAAAGTCAACTTGTCTGAAAACAGTAACTGCTTTCAATAACATGTGGCACAAATGTTCATTGGTTTGACCCTCAGTCGGGTATGTTCTAGCAGTTGCTATTGGCAGGGGGGTCCAAACATGGTTCCTTTTTGTCTTATGTAAATGATTTTTTATGTTTCTTTGCAAGTGTATGCTTATGTGATCTCATGTGCTTCTCTTGTATTAGTTCGTTCGCTATGTGCTTCTCTTGTATTAGTTCGTTCGCCATGTGCTGTTAATTGTTATCAATAACTTTCTTTTTTTTATGTTCAGTATAGCCATGATCAAACACTTTCTCCCAGTCTAGTCCATGGTTTAGAGGATTATTTTCTTTCAAACCTTATTTTTCCAACATCATTACCAGTTCAGTTTATTGCATTGGTGCAGAATTTTAATTTTCTATTTAATCAGCATGACACTTTGTCATACTATTGCTTCTTATTTACTTTGGGCATTGTTCAAAACTGCGCAATATGCTCAAACTAGCTCATTTGTCAAAGCATTATAATGTTTATTGTGCATTTTTCACACAAATGCTACATAACCCTGTGCTCCATAAATACACATTTTCCCAATCCCTTTCCAGTACGCTTTTCAAAATGGTCTACTAAGGGTTCAGAATGCTCTTATCTTTCTGAACTATTAACTCCACTATTTTTCACTCTGTCTGTAAAACTGGACCCAATCAATCCATAACTGATACATGATGAATTAATGCTTTCAATGTGTAGGAGTAACACATGCTTATTGAGTGCAGCATATTGCTCTTTGTGAAACTTCTTATTTTTCATTCATTCACCTTTTCCTGTAACAAGTTGTAAGTAATAGTGTATGTCTTTCAATGTGTTCCTTATCTTGATGCTGGATCCAATTGCATACATATTGTCTTGTTTACCCAATACTACGCACTTATCATTTTCAACCACAACTGTGGTCATTTTTAAACAGGAAATTATGTATTCAATATACTAGTTTTTTTTGGTCCTGTAACCTAAGTTGTTTTAGATCACCTGATCCAAAGGCTGCAAGTTGATATCACTTGGCATAGATGTTCGTTTGCATGGCCACATCTTTACAGTTGATTACATAATTCCATTCAGTACACAACTTGTTGCCATGGCGACAAAAAAGAAAAAAACAATGAATTCTTTTTGTCAGAAACTACTGGCCCAGCCGTATTTCAAAATAATTTCTCTAAAATGCTCCTTGACTGAACCTCTTTGAAACTCCACCAAGTTTTCTCAAGTGGTTGTAATTTGTAAAACACACAGAAACTACTTGATGGAAGTTGATTTAACATTGATATATTTCTCAATATAGTATGACAGAAACATCAAAATGTTTCAGCCTTAACCTGCTGTCAAATTTTCCTTTGATTCTTCATGTCTTAAATGTGTATACTTGTGAGCGATACAGGGCCAACAAGGTCCTCCGGTTTTCCTTTTGCCAGTTTCATAAAATTTAATATCTTTGATATGATCTTTCAACTTCTTAACAATAAATACATAAACTTAAGCTACAATTGTTATTTCTTTTCACATTACCCCTAATTTTCCAACCTTCCTGCAGTCTCCAGGTCGGCAGCACTTTCAGTGCTTTGATTATTATTTATACTACATAGGTGCCGGTTTAAAGGCATTTCAGGAAAATGGCTTAAGTGATTTTTTAAGTGGTTTCTGACGTCATCGTCATCACACGATGTTTATTACTTTAACCTGCAATATGTTTTCGTCAAGCTAAGAAACCCAACTTATGTTCTCTGCCAAAAACCTATGTCCTCCTTACACGAGAACATAGATTCTCGTTGTTATTTTGAAGACGGTGAGGCATGCATCTGATCAAAACATACCTTAATTCCCTGAACAAATCCGATATACCATCGATCTTTAAAATGTAACAGATGTTTCGTTGGGTACTACTTTAGCAATCATGTATATGTCATTTAAAACGTGCACATTAACATACAGCACATTTGTTCCAGGGGACGACGAAAATATATAAGCGAAATGCTGGAAAATCTCTATAATTGAAAGTGAAATTATTAAATGGCGTTGAAAACATTGTGGCAAAAGGATAACATATGAGCAATTTCTCCATTTTCCACGATGTTCTCACATTTCGTCAGATGAGGCAGATGCGTCGAATGCGTCTGTAATTGTGAAAGGGTTAAACTGTATAAAACAGTAAACATACATACACTCCACTTTGTATCTACATTATGTGTACTGTTTAAGCCTCACCACAGGAAGATCGACCTTAAAACCGTTTAAACATGTCACACGACACACGTAGTAAAAATCTACAGAGGACAACTTTGAAAATATCTCGGGGGGGGGGGGGGGGGGGGGCATAATTCGAAATTCTTACTAGATGAAAGTACACTTTAGTATAGACACAAAAGAGGGAAATCTAGCAGTTGTTTCTCCTTTATCCTCTCAATGCTGTTTAATGTTGTCAGCTGCAAACATGTCGAAATGCGTCTGCATGTGAAAATCATAATAGATTACGATTACACTATGTTTACATAACCGGATACATATAAATACATCTTTATATGTCTCTGGTATAAACACGTATTTTTATTTCTAGCAGTATTAAAACTAAATGTAAAGAGCCAATAAACATATATCGTCACCTTAGTGTAAAAACTCAATAGTACATTTTTGTAATTTTACAGGAGAGCATTTAAACTGATTTTCTCAGAGAAATGACACTTGATTTTATTTTTTTGTAAAGTTTATATTTAAAAACAAAGAAACAAAATAGACCAAATAATATTGTCTGAAAAAGATTTGTAATAAAAGAGATATTTGGAAAAAATGCACTTATATGTTTTTATTTCACTGAACTTGTTTAGTGCAATAAAATTAAAAGTGCACATATCACTTTATTGCTCTTGATATTTTGGAGAAAAAACTACATAAGCGCCATTTATCCTTTACTAGATGTGAACAGATAGACAAATATTGATTTATTATTACTCCTATATTGATATTAATATTTACTCTGTTCTATGATAACTTTGGAAATGCTTTGATAAATCTGAAATACAACTGAAGCAACACTAAAATGCAACTAAATGAAAACAATAAGCTTATTGTAAATTTAGATTTAGAAAGAATAAAAAAGTTGCCCCAGTTTAATAAGAACTAGAACTATCACTGAAGATGATAACTACCCCATAAACAGCACCTTGACCTACACTATAACTTAATTAGTAAAAGGGCCATAACTCTGTAAAATATGATGCAATTGTAACCCCTTTAGGATATGCACATCTCCTTTTGGTATAGAAGCTTCATGTAAAATGTTATTGAATTCCACCCAGTGGTTTGTAAGAAATAGAACGTACACAATATCCCCTAAACAGCACATTGACCTACACCATAACCTAATTAGTAAAAGGGCCATAGCTCTGTAAAATATGATGCAATTGCAACCCCTTTAGGATACGAACATCTCCACTTGGTATAGAAGCTTCATGTAAAAAAAAATATGGCTTCCGACCGACCGACCGATCGACCGACCGACTGACAGACTGCCCAACACAGTGACTCCTATATACCCCCTCTTCTTCGAAGGGGGTATAATAATAATAATATACTTTAATTATAGATGCAGCACAATGTCATGCAGTTAGTCATGCACAGTCTTCCCTGTGGTCCTCTGCTTTAACATTTACTAACATTTACATAATTATATATAAAGTATAATACTCATATTTATATTGACAAATGATATATTCAAGATACAAGCACCGTTATGGGAATAATTTATGTAATTAACCGATGACCACCACCGTGGTACCATGAAAGATATGTTGATTCAAATTTCTTTAATTTTTCTCAGTTCCTGATAAGCAGTGGATTCCATATCTTTGGTCCAGAGAATGTCAAAGATTTTCTGTAAAATTCTATACTTGGTTTAGGAATGCAAAGTGTATGCTGGCGCCAGATCTGTGTGATGGACAGGAGCAAACCTATAGTGCCCAAACAGATCTCCGACGGTAGGGGACAAATAAGTAATATGTTCCCAATCAGGTAGGCAGGGAGACTAGGTTTTCTCATCCTTTGACCGTCCACCAGTTTTATTCTGTCAATGCCATATTTAATTCCAATTATGTATAATTCTCTTAAAAATAGAGATAAGAGATCTTAGAAGAAAATGAGAAGTCTGATAAAATGAAACTCAAATTTTCACAAGTCATTTTTAAAAATATCTGATAATTAAGTTGTTTGCTACAGAGGTGTCAAAGTTGTATATATTATGGAAATAATAAAGAAACAGAAATTAGTGTTATTTATGCTGCCAGTTTGTATACAAATATGGACAAATATCTTGCTTGCACCAAATAGTTGTTCGAAATATTAAAATGATGTGGTGCAATACATCACTATGTGCACATATTGTTTTTTTGCACAACAAAATAATATCAGCGTACTTATCATTTTATGCCTCTTTCTTATAAAAGCACATTTTGAGGGTGAATTTGGTTTTAATACTTTTTGAGGACATGTATCTTTATATCTGAAATCATTTTATGCAGAAAAGTGATTTTATGAAAAAACGGACTTATTGAGTTTTTGCACTAAGGTCACTATATACATAGACAAAATGAACAAAACTAGCAATGATAAACAGGTAGACAGACATGTATACGTGTATAATCACATAGTAAATGTATTGTGATACAACGAAACTATTTCGAATCTGGGTCACAGTTATACTCCCGAAGCTTTTGGGCTGTTTTAACAATGAGACGGTGGACAGTAGCTCTTCGTAGTATCATGACCACAGACGAAAACCGACAAATTTGCAGCAGACGATTTTAAAAATATTCAGACGAAATTAAAAACAATCTATATAATTGAAGGTAATATTTTTGAATATAGGTGAAAACATTGTGACAAAATGAGAAATTATTCTTCATGTGCAAATTCTCCAGTTGCCACAATTTTAATTTTAAAAAGTAGTTTGCTACAGAGGCGTCAAAATGCTTCTATGTATGGGAAAGGAATAAGAGCTAAATGGCACTGTGTCTGTGCGCAGTTTGGCCAGGTTCTTCCCTGTCCCTCAATGAAGCAGCAGAATTATCATGCAAACAATTGTTACAAACTATTATTCTAGTACACATTCTCAATCTAATCGTAATTGACATGCACTTCAAAACCTCTACGAAGGTCAGTTTTCGTGTGAAGTTTTGCTTATCAAGACAAGTGAGATAACCCTTTTCCACATATAGACATGTGTAACCATTGTCTTATAAGATAGCTTGTACAACAATGGTCACACATGTAACAAGATAAAACCCAGTGACTCTGTCTCTAGTTACAAGACACACACATTATATACTCTTTGACTTCTCATTTACAAATAACAACATGCCGAGCCACGGTAAGCCAACATTCTTTCCGATGCTTAACAAACATGAATGCGACACACCTCATTCATTCCAGCCAATAGGACAAAAGTATATGCGGTAAAGCAGCCAGTGGCTTGGAAAGACTAGGGTGACGTACTGGTGTGTGTAACCCATGAAACACATGGTTATGTGAACTGCCGTCGTGATATGTGTGATATGAGTGATTTAGTACTTGTGATATAACTTAAAACTTGTTGAAATCGGCATTAAACCCCATACAAACAAAATATATGTATTGTTATACGTATCAGATTATTATGTTTACCTATACATACACAAATAACGGTGACTTACTTACCCAAGATGACTGGGGGTTGTGATATCCGTGTTTATACATTACTGCTCACCAGAATATCGTTCACACATTACATTAACCTTTTCCCACATGTGGACTCATTCTGATGCATCTGTGTAGCAAATGACTTTTGAAAACAGTATGACAAAAGGAAACATTTCTCAGAACGAGCAGCTGCTCCTTTTGCCACAATGAATTCAACTATATTCTTACGGGTTGCTTAAAAAAGGGTACGCATTTTTCAAACGTCTTGTTTTTTTATAAACAAATTTTCTCCCTCTTATTTTCACATTGTTTTCAAGATGACAGGCAACTCTTCTTAATGATATATTTGTGCACCATGGAAAAATGAATTAACCATTACCCAATTACATATTTGTGCACCATGGAAAAATGAATTAACCATTACCCAAAAATTAATTAACCATTACCCAATTACAGACCCTTTCTGACGCCTCTACAGCTGACGACTTTTTTTAAAACATTGTGGCAAAAGGATAAATTGCTCAAAACGGACAATTTCTCTAATTCAGCCACAATGCTTTAAACTCTTTGTATTGATCATACTTTCATTTATAGAGATTTTTCCATAGTTTTGTCTGCTGCTGATTTGCTGTATATGGTTAAAGTGGGATAAGTGATCAATGATTCGTTGATTACACACACACACACACACACACACACACACACACACATACCCGTTTTCCTGGTGTGTTCCCGGAACGTCGACTCGATTTAATCCCTAGCTGGTCGGTAGAGCGGATCAGGGGACCATTAGAGGGTAATTATGTGACAGGTATTGCTTTATAAATATAAATAAGACTGAGCAGACTTTAAATTTCATTTATGCATAAACAAGAAATACATACTTACTCTAGCACGTTGGCTCAGGAACGTATTGGTACTGCACGCAGAGCAACCTATGCTATAATGGGAGCAGGACTGCATGGTGCTAATGGCCTCAACCCATGCGTCTCAATACACTTGATCCGAATATATATAGTTCCACGTCTGACATATGGACTGGAGGCCATTATATTGGCAGCCAAGGACTTAACTGCTATCAGCAAATACTACAAGCGGCTATTGAAACAACTTCAGCATTTACCAGACAAGGCAGCCGATTCAGCCTGCTATTTGTTACTGGGAGAACCGCCAATTCAAGCGGAAATATAAAAGCATATTTACGATACATATGGTAACATTGTCAGAAACTATGATTCTATTGGAAATCAGCTTGCATGGCGTCAACTTGCTACTAAATCAAAGTCGTCACACAGTTGGTTTATTATGGTGAGATCCCTACTGGAACAGTACGACCTACCCTCATGCTACGACCTACTTCAAAACCCACCGGTAAAATTTAGTTGGAAAAAGCTTGTGAAACAAACTGTAAACAGTCACTGGGAACATAAACCGAAGGCCGAAGCCAAAACTAAGTCGTCACTGAATAATATAGACATTGATTTTTCAATTGGAAAAACACATCTGATATGGAATAGTGCCAGTCACAATACCCATGTTATAACAAAGGCATCTGTAAAATGTAGGATGCTACTCGGAGTATACACTCTACAGGCAAATAGACATAAATTTAACCAATTCGAAGTTGACCCATCCTGTCCATTGTGTAAACAAGGACCAGAGGACAGAACTCACTTTCCTGTCCTATGTCAGTTTCTCACTACCGCTAGACAACCATTTATGGATGCCCTTAACACAGCAATGGAGGAGATGTCACCGGGACTAAACAGACACATAATAGCAGAACCAAATCAGCTAACACAGATCATATTAGACTGCTCATCTAGCCCCTTTGTGCTACCTCAATATTACAACAGACTGGAAAGTATTAGTTGAGGATTATGCTATGCCCTTTATATGGTACGCAGTACTGCTCTGGACATTCACTATAAGTAGCTTAATTAATACCTCGCTCGCTTATCTATTATCATTGACATTTATCATCCTCTAATAATTGAGTGAATGAACGAAACATAGCGGGGACCGACCCACTCTTAACGTATACATATATAACCGTTGTATAGAGTCTTAAGCAAAGTGGGACAGTGCGTAGTAGTATATATTTTATGAAGTGCTGCACATATCCAGTACTACAGTTCTCCAGACAGTGGAGGAAGAATACATAACAACAACAACAACATGCGAAATTTAAAACATTTGAGAAAAACGATTTTTAAATAAATTTAATAATGCAGAATTTCCTAAGAATGCGAAATTTGAAACATTTGAGAAAAGTGTAACCTATGATTAGCCTACACATACGTACAAGTTGATCTTTTGCTGCACTTATCGCTTTTTTATTTTTTATCTTTGTCAGCACTATTAAGTAAAATATTAGAAAACAGCATATACATTATAATCACACGAACACACTGAGATGCAGAATCCGCAAAAGCTATCAACTCAAGAACACCAGTTTCATACCTCTCTTTCAGGATACTTAATCTACGATCAATAGTCTGGTAGTGCTTTGCACGAGGGCGAGTTGTTCCACCGACAGCTCTCTGTATTAACCCAATAGCATTTGCGTTCTGAATGTCTTTGACAATCTGAATGGCTGTAAATAAGTTTGAGTGGGAGTGTTGTGTCATTTTCTTAAGTTTGCTGTGCAAGCCTTCGATGCTGTTCGTAGTGCGCGGGTTCTGTGTGCCAAAGTGGTTCGACATCGGTCTGTCGCCTTCTACCCATTGTTATTTAACGTAGTCTGTGAATGGTTCTATGAGATCGGCATCGTCTCTGTCTTCTAGAGTTCGGAACCAGAAGTCTTCTATCTTGTCTAAGGGAAGCAGAGGCAGGATTGCTGCACGTCGGACGAGTGTCTTTACATCTTTGTTTTCTTTATACGGAATCTGGAGACCGGTTGCTTGTGCTCTTCGCCAAATGCACTGGGTAAAATGGAAGAAACACCTCTTTGTGTTAATACCAGGTAACGTCTGTAGTATTGCATCGTGGGCAGCTGTCTCGAAGTCAAGTACGGCAGAAGTTGGGTGGAATCTCAGATCGATGTCGTTCATCTTTTCTTGGAGGAGGCTAAAGAATTGTCTGTACGTCGCTTGGCACTTTCCTAGCAAGAAGGAGTAGACAACTGGCATCATTTTACCGGCAATCTGTACATGGATCGAACATATCTGGTGGAAGAGGCTGGGGCAGGTGTAGAACATTCCGTTGCAGTAAAACGTGCTGGATGCGGCTAGGTGGTGGAGGTTCTCGGTTGTGGCGAAGGCAAGCATACGTTCTGGTCACCGTCGTCGAATAGTAGGAATCTGTCACCAGTGGCTGTTTCTGTCCATTTGCCATCTAAGAATGTATCTGTCTTAGTCTTTGGAAATGGTGGTGTCTGTTTTCTAAGTAACAGAACAGTTTACTTTTGTTTTAAAGAAAAAAGATCAAAAGGCACAGTTTTTAATTAATTTATTCAACAGAGACCTTGACAGTTTGAACTTAATTACTTACGACTAGAAAACAATACCTTAACGATTAAAAGATAACAACTTAATTGTAACATGCATTTAAATTGTCATTATTCTGATCAATTACTGTCTATCCGTCAGATAAATTTACAGGATGAACTGAATTAATAATGATAAAAAGATATTCTTTATTAAAATGCATTTAATGCGTGCATCCTTAAAATCTAATAAATTGATTTATGGTATGTATAGTTCTATACCCCTTTAGATACCCCCTAATACCGGATTAGTGAAAGGTGTTAAGCGGAACGAGTCGACGTTCCGAGAACAAACCGTTTTCCTATACTCATGAGGTATTGGATCTAGGCCAACGATTCGAGGTCTACCACTTCCCGACAAGTAACAGTCAGCTCTTATGCAAATAACTACAGTACAGGGAACGTAGATGAAGACTTTCAGTCAATAATTCAAATGATGTCAATATTAGTGCTTCAACGTTTCACTATCATTGAGAGATATTCCCTAATATGGTATGGCATTCAATGATAATTAACCTCATTTGCATATAAGCACACAAATAACTGACAAAACAGTGAATCACCCAGATTCCTTTGAATTTATCGCCGACTTGACTTTGACATTTGTTTGTTTGGTGTTTTAAACTGTTTTCAACAATTGTTCAGTTATATCACGGCGTTAATTTACCAGTATATCTGCTCCGGTCCATTTATCCTGACACCAGCGAGTCAGTCATAAAAGTTATTCCACATTTCTGAGGGCAAATGAGGGTGAAAAAACAAAAAACATCAGTTTTTGCAAAAGACATTGATACCATGTTGATAACAATCATAAATGAGGAAATTCGGATCAAAATACACAACCAACTGACTTTGTCATCAACTGGGAATCCTTCCAACATTTAACCTGATTGAATTGAGGGATTAAAATCAAGTTCAAGGTATTTCTCGGGTTAATATTTTATGCAGAATGTAACAAAAACTTCAATCAAGCTTATGCGCTAACTTTTAAATGTTCTTCTAAAAATCACTTTTAACTCCATGCTGTTAAAATATTCTTAATAATTAGTAGAAAATCTCGTTGAATAACTACTGTCACACAGAGATGAAGGTATCAAGAAGAAAATATCATTTACAAAATACATCTTTCAAAGATTGAATGATTGAGGTTTAACGCCATTTATAACAATGTTATCGGTTATAACACAGCATCCAGTTCGCCTATACATGTGTTTCCTTGCTTTCTCTTACCATAACTCCTCTCAACAGATTTTCAAGCATATGCCTGCTTTTCCATGTAGACTGTTTGCCCATTGGTGAAAGACAAATGATGCCGGTTGCACCGACATTTTGACAGATGTCGTAAAGAACATGTGCTGAGCTGGTTTGACAGCCCGTGTCGCTACCAGCATGTTTCCAAGAAATAAACAAAACATACACAAAAAATCATTTAACACTAAGGTTTACAGATTATGTGTTTTACTTTCAAAATGTAAAAATATAACACAAATTTTGTTCGTCCACATACCATATTCCACATATTTAACTAAATTAAAAAACTAAAATTAACATTTCACTTGGTGAAGTACTTGTTGATTCATAATAAATAGCGCCCGAACCACATCGTTGTATCAAAATTTGGAAAGTCAATGTCAATCTGAAGGAACATTATGGGCATATACAGTTAGAACCATACAACTATTATGAGGTAAATGTTGACAAGCATACCTTGTGAGGTACTTCCCCAGAGATATGCCCAAAGGCTAAATTACAAACAAAAGCTTTCATTGGCAGTGAGAAATGCCCCCACAGTGATGCAACATACTACAGCATACATACGTATGCAAAGACACTAAACTACCATTGAAGTAACTGAAAACGAGCTCCCACTAGCGAGCTCAACATAAACTACCACTTTGAGATAAACACTTTTTGAGTAAACAAATACTAGTGTAAACAAGATTTCCCTTCAATTGGCCTAGTGACTATATGTTTTAGACCAAACATGACAAATATTCGAACTTGGCCTGGATATCAACAAAACAATAATTCTGACAAGATTTCAACAACATCAATTTAAAAATGCGGCTTCAATAGTGTTAACAAGATTTACCTTCAATTCAAATGTGAAATCTTAAAGAAATTGTTATTAACACTTGAATTTCAAATAATGACTCGTTTTATCTTTTCTATAGCACAGATACTTACATCATCACAGCTCATCTTCATTATCCTTTCTTCCATTTTTTGTTCATAAAGCACCTGATCCTCAGATAATCTTGTCGCGTCCATAAAGAGATCGGGTTTCAAGTCCATTCCAGACCACTGACGGCCACTGATACGGTTGGACAGAACATCCAATGCTCGTGGCAAATACCCGCATCTTTTACTACTTGCAAAATTATGTTTCTTTAGTTAAGCGGTAAAGCCTTTCCCACACAGAGAAAGAAATACAAATCTGCACAATTCCTTTGGAATCTCTGTAAATGCCATTATGGTTATTCACATTGGTTCCTCAATTTGGAAGTTGTCTTGGAAATAAGCCAGATATTGAGGAAAAAAGAACAATCAACATCCCTCTTATCTTAACCTTTTACATACCTTGAAAAGTGTATGTTTTTCCAGAGCTGGTCAAACCGTATGAGAACACAAGGCAGTTCTGTCCGTCAATAAAATCTTTCACAAAATCTTACATGGTGTTGTTGAAAGATTCCTTCTGAGAAGAGTCTTCTTTGCATATGTGTGAGAATATATATTTATTGGTTGTAATTGATTTGGAACCAGCACCCCGTGAAGCTTTATTGTAGTAATGGGAATCTTTCGGGGCTACTGTTTTCAAAACAAAGTCACTCTCTATATCTAACCAACCCTGAAATATTTTACAAAAGAAATTATACAATGTAAAAGTGGCTCAATTGATATAAATTCAGAGGCAATCTGCTTTTAAAAAAAAAATTGAAAAAGAGTGTGTCATATCGAAAGTTAACATTTTAAGTATGATTCAGCGAAATAATTATACCAAGAGGTTTTGAAGAAAAATAATGCTGTTTGCCAATATGCCAGTAGGTAAAACTGACAGACAGATGACGAAGAAGTGATCCCTATTTGTCTCCCTGCCAAGATTGTTTGAAGGAACCCATGTTACTTGCCCAATTAACGGTAACTAAATGCAAAAGACAAACATTAATGATTAGTGATTAGTGTCACACTACCAATCTTAATCCTTATGCTCAGCCACATATATATACTTAATAAGAATTTGCAAAAATGCAAGTAAAAAGTAAACAATATATATACCTGTGACACATTTCTTTAAATGTTATCTTCTGAGAACGGTCTGATTCTGAGATAACTTTCATATACTCTCTTATCGGTTGATCCAACATACTAGGTCTACAAAAATCACCTAAAATTATAAATAAAGATTATATTATAGTCATATCTTGCAAAAACGATTTCCATCATCACATTCCCTGCAATATATAAGCCACAATATCCGAGGTTCATTTCATATTACTAGTAAGCTACTAAAACACATTTAAATTCTTATGTACAGCGTTAAGCTCAACCTGCACCCTTGTTCCATTGCAGCATAACATTTTCTGTATATGGGTCAGATGATAATTACCATTAAAAAGCAATTACATAAGTGGTAAATTATTTGGTTATCGCTTCCAGGAGACGAGTCAAATATGTTTCGGACTAGGAGCCAGTTAGGAATATCCCAAATGAATCCCAAACTATAAGTCCAAAAGATTTAGGCATTAAGCTTGCTAATTTATCATATTTTATTTATTTGCTAACTGACGTCTAAATCCCATGTTGAATTTCCCTTTCGCATTTTTCTCACCAGCGTGATTACTGATCATCTTCGTCATGACGTTGACATCATTGAAAGCTATTGCAACAATTTATAAACATAAATCATAAATAGCATCGAGATGAGCCTCTATAAATGAAATAATACATGAATATTCAATTGACAACGACGAAACATTTATTTCCTAGCAATAATCGGTAACATTAATTAGACAAAATAAGTTTAAAAAATAAATAAACGTAATATGATTTTTTGTATGAATAAGATCTATAATTATTTTATTAAATATAAGATTCGGTAAACCCCGGTTCAAATCAACAAGCTGTGAGAAGTTTAGGTCAATCTATCATATCCAGGGTTTTCCAGGGTTTCATTTTACTGTGCATCCCCAGTCCTAGACGCATTCAAATGTGATAAAAACAGGTGTTGTTTTTTACATTAGAGGACTCAATGTGTTCTGAAAAACACATAAAAGAACTCATTGATTAAGATTTCAAAATGAAACACTGAATAGCTGGATTAAAACACACACACACGAGAGTTAAGATAATTTGTATAGACATTCTATGCTAGATAATTTCATGAATGGTTGAATGTTACCCCATATATGTAAATATTGGCGTGACATACATTGCATTAGCTAGATTTGACAATTTAAACGTCACCATAAGTTCCGACTTATTTCATGGTCGAGATTTTCAAAAGCAAATTGAAGCGTCCGGTCCCTAGATTCAACGAATAGCACTTCATACCGAAATTGACTTCACTCTCTATGTTATATTCAAATCTAAACAACATTGTGCCAAATAGTTATCTATTGTTTTGATCTCTTACAAGAGAAACATATATACATCTCTTATTGTGATGTCACATGTTTATAACACTTCTAGATAGCCCAGTTCTGTAACGTAAGGCATCATAAACTGACAGGAAAGGAGATTGTTTTTCACCTAAAATATCTGAATTTTCCTGTATAAAATTGATCGCAAGACTTGAACAGCTGAATCATGAAACAACGATATCACCTAATAATCGTCGTTTGGGCTTTGACACACCAAATTCGACATCCTCGGCCTCTACATTTCCATTTTACCCAGAATTTCTTTCGTTATTTGCTGTCCGCCATTACATCTGATAGAGCAAAATAAAGGAAACTTTTAATTTACAATTGAATCGTGCTTTGAACAAACATTCCATGGGCCTTTTAAATCAGAAACAAACAGGCTATGGTACTTTAATGACAGCTATCGCGTTAAATTAAGAAATATGCAGACCCTTTCACTCCAAGTTTCAGATTGAACAAGCAAGTTTCAGACTCTCATTCGCGCTGACTATCATTTTGAAAACAACCAATGAAATTTTTCGTTTCAAATTTCTAGGTTGGAATTATGACCAACGTTATTTAATTACCGGAAAGGAACGCAAGTACATTGTTCGTTTCTTTTGCATTCAGGAAAAGCCATACAATGTTATACTTTAATGTAGGTGAATGAGGCGAATAAGGATTTTTAATTATATTTCCGACACACTTTAAAATAATAAGACAAACCATGAGGTTTTGGGTCTAAATTAGGTCCTGGGCGAAATTGAGATCGGTATAAATGTTGATAAACTATAACAGATAACGCGAAAAAGCAAATGTTTCAGAATTTGTCGAGAAAACCAACACTATTTCACTCAATGATTATACCTTCCATGTATGTAATGAGTAGTGAATACGTTTTACTGTCACTTTATTTGTTTGAATGTATAGTGCTTTACGCCGCTTTTAGCACTGACAGTTATATCACGGCGTTCCCTGGGTAAGTTACCACACATACGTGTCCATTTGTCCCGACACTATCGAGCGAACCAACCCCACAACCCTGGGCGTAAAGGAGGGAAAGTCATAACTACCAGTTTTAAAGTATTTGGTATGACCGGTGATCTAGCCCTCAAACAATACAACATTTCGACAAAATTATTTGAAAATCGTCCGCATACTTACGCGAGGTATTCAAAAAGTTGACGGGGAATAAACCGCCCAGAGAGTGGTAGGCCTATTATGACTTATTAACATCATGTAAGCATATTGTACCGTTATGGATGTGAAACAAGATCCCATGTCACTAGACACCGCCCATTTGTTTTGTTACAGGTATACTTGTGATAGGTGGACCAGACGACACATGGTCATGTGGATATTTCACTCTGTGGAGAATGGGGAACTACTGGGATGAGATGAACGCAAGTGTCGTCTGCAGAATGTTAGGACATAGGTAAGAGACTTTTTGCAGTATCTTCACGAGGTATTGTGGTTGTTGTTTTTTTTCCAGTTTTTCGTAAATAAACATTCGGACGCCTGTGATATAACCGAGAAACCGGTGGCGTAAATCCCAAATGAAATGATTTTTCTGACTCTAGGGACGGTGACAGAACTGAAGACATGGCCGTGTTTGGACAAGGGACCGTTATAATCCTTCTTATCAAGGTGAACTGTACGGGAAGAGAACGTTATATCCTCGTTTGCCCCAAACCGTATTGTGGGCTTCACGAATGCAACCAAGATGATTTAAAACGCTAGTCTCGTATGCTACTAATTAACTACTATACAATACAATGATTCTTTATTTGTAAACAAGGGCTAAAATACAACATGTAATTAAATATGAGTTTACACGAGTGTCGTGTTCGTATATTGCTCAACTTTAAAACATTTTAAAAAATATGTTAAATTAACGATATGATCTAAACGACTGGTATAAACCTATCATTCTATCTGAGGAAACATATTGCAAGGTTCAGATGATCTAGCCACAAATGTTTTATTGAAACTGGTAGACATACTGGACTAGATGTAGAAAACAGAAATTGCGTTTATTGTCTGCATCTTGTCATGTATTTTTCTACTTTTTCAATATGATGTTCAGACACGTTTTCTGTTTACAGTCGAACCTCGTTAAATCGGACGCCGTTAACCCGGAAAATTCGCGGTCCGGACATAAAAGTCAGGGAACGGATTTTTCATGCTTTATTATTCTCCGTTAATACGGAAATTTGCATTCCGGAACCGGACAAAAAAAATCGGGAACGGAACGACCATTTGACATATGAAATCCGTTTCGTTAGTCCGGAAATCCAATGGGTAATGTATACTTACCGTACACAGTATTGGTTTTTCGAACCGTTGACTAATTTTCGTGACGTTCATTGCTTACCGATGGCAACAGATCGCCTTCACACATTTCAAGTGTCAATTAGTCTGGATTATAATGATTACGTAAATCTAAGTGCGTGTCATTGTTTTCTGTTATGCCAGTTTGTCTTAATAGCTTTCATTCATCAATGAGCAGTACAGATTAATTGACCACAAGGACAATTGCAGTCTTCATTTAATTTGATATGAAAATGAAAGAGTCTCAAATTAGCCAACAACAGTATTTATTTACTTAGTTTTATGTGACCATTTATTCCTATAACTTTGAATTATATGACAACTCTTTATAAATATTTATGCATATGTTCCATCACGAAGCAGAAATACATTTGCAAAGAGAAACGAATATGTCCTCATTCTTTAATCAATAAAGATAATTTAACAGTTGAAGAAAATGACTTGAAATATCGCCATATATTAATTCTCGTCTCCCAAATCGGAAAATCTTATATCGTTCGATCTCTTTATGATTCCATCCCATAATTAACCCTGTCATTCCTGACCTTTTCAAATGAAATTGTCCAGAATTGCAGTTGGAAGACCCCATAGCGAATTCTAGGAATATAAAAAATAATGATGTTGAGTTTGACAGACATGAGCCTATGCTCATTATTTTTTGTCAAATGAAAGCGCACGATAAAACAATTGTTTGGTTCTATACAATCGAAATATTCTGCAATATTTGCTTCTTTATTTAGTTTATCTGTTAGGGTTATGTCCCCTGTATTCATACACTAACGATTGGCTGACACAAAGGTTAATCTGAGATGACCTTAGGTGGCATTCATGAGATCTATATACAAGCGAAGTTAAGGTCTGGTTTTAACGAGATTGGGTTGCAGTCAAACCGTTAATGCTCACCATTAACAATATCAACAATTTATATGGTAAAAGAGAGAAAGCTCTAACTGTGTCAAATAGCCTTTGTGATTTAAGAGTTATTTCCCTTAGGTTTAAAATAACATGCTAACCATTTTCCGGTCGATTTGTTCGTTAAGTTAGGACAGAAGAACCAGAGAGATTTCAATACAACGCTAACGTTTAAACACATAGTAAGAACGTAACAAAATAAATAAGCTACACGTTTATAACCGTACGTTTCTATAACCATTGAAGGAACTAGTGTTTATATACTTTAATATAACGAGTCAATCACGGAAAATACAACGGAGCGAATTTGCAAATATCGAATCAAACTTCCTGAAATAACTAAAAATGAGAAATAAAAAAGTGCAGTATTGAGTACTTATATTCATTTATTAATAAGATAATCACAAATCATTCATTTGACAATTATAAGAAAAGCATTTTGTATCGGTCTCTTAAAACTCGGTTTAAAGTTTTAACACATATTCTGCTGATTTCAGTGTTGCTCAACAATTCATTTCTGAATTTCGATGAGTTCATTACCATAGATATAAACCTGGTGAACTGTAAAATGTAAGCATAAATACAGACATCTGCATTTTGACTTAATTAAGACGTGAATCTTTATTTTAAGAGGAGTGCCCTTGGGCAAGGCACATTTTCTAGCCTAGTACTGGTTTGTTCACCCAGGGAACATGAATAATAAAATTTAAATGCGCGCTAAATGACCTTAGCTGTCGATGCGCCATAAAACAATATACATTCATTCATTCATTCATTTATTTGAAGAGATTAAACTTATTTTTTGAAAATGTAACATTTTGCTTAGAGACATGTGACATATATAAACAAATTAAAGGGTTCTGCAATAAAGTCTCGGTTAAATTATGAATATTGGATGCAGACCAAACATATACATACTTGTTTATGGCATGTGTCTTTCATCATTTTTGTTTCTCTAATAAATATGCTAAAATATTTAATTCCTTAACAAGTCTAGTTTGTCTGCAAGGAAACTATTTCTGTCATCTTTTTCATTTACTTAAATACATTTCACTGTTCATATCTTACACAATATTAGGGAAACAAAAATGACGAGGCGAACTTTCTACCACTACAACAACGAGGCGGTGTATGGATATCGATGCAGGCAAACAGCCCTCGTACATTTACAACCGGTATAGATGCAGATCAGCCTATCTATTCGTACAGGCTGATCGACTTATTCCTAGAAGATTGTTGAATAAACCATTGACAGTATGGCGAACAATGCAGACAATGATCAGCCTGTGCGTACTTGATCTACACTGGTCGCGCATCTCCAAAAGCATACGTGCCCGCGGTTAACATGACTTACTCCTTTCAGCTTTGAGAAAAACTTGCATCAGAAATTTTAGTTTACTCTTTTCATGCAAAGTTGAAGACATTATTGTCACAATGGAGAAACTAATCATTTTTTGACCATTTTTCTCGCCAGTTTAATGTATTCGAAAGCTTTCTGCTGTAGAAGCGTCAAAATGCGTCTGCATAAGGAAGAATAACACCAGGAGAAAGATTTCGAAAATTTCGCTGAAATTGAACAAGTGGTGCTGTGCTAAAACTGAAACTGAATGTAGTTCATTGGCGTTAAAACATAAAATATGTATATCATACGCTTGCAAATTTCCATCTGTGTTCATTATAGTATACAATAAAACAACTTAACAATCTTTAACAAACACTAAATTGACTACATAGACGCTATACATAAAAGTCAAACCTGTGCTAAAGACCATCTTTGTATAGCAATTATCTGGCGACGACACTATTAATTCATAGTTTTCTGCCTGAATGACCCTTCAATTAAAGACCACTTGTAAACAAAGACCAGATTGTTGGCTTACCTTTGGTGGTCTTTAACCACAGTTTTGACTGTATACACACTTTGCATTTTTTTTAAATGGTTTTAACTTAAAACCAATTAATCGAATTCCGTAAAATAGACATAATGCATTGGATAACGGTTAATTAAAATAAACGAATATACATGTATACGTACACAATATAAAAAGTTACTATCAACATAGAAACTAGAAGATTGGTCTGGATATATAAACTGTTATGAAATTCAATAAGCTCTAGACCAATTTCTTCAAGGTCACAATACACCAAATAAATTCCTCCTTTGTTTACATGTAAATCAACCAGTTTCAAGGTCAAAATACATCAAATAAATTCCTTCTTTGTTTCCATGTAAATCAACCAGTTTCAACCGTCAATTGTCGCACTTTCTAAGCGTTCTTCAGGTAGGAGACCCCAATACCATTGAATAGAGTTGCCTCTTAGCTTTAAACTTATCCAAACAGAATGGAGGTTCAATAAAGAATTCACCCATTGAAGATGGTTACCGTCATTTTGGACGAAATCCGGCTGAGACGGAACTAGTTTTTCACATACTATACTTTCACTTTCAAACAAGGTCAAAATACGAACAATGATCAAACTCAATCATTTCCAGTGTATCCTATACACATTCACAATGAACTTAAACTCAATGTCATATATTCAATGCATTCTTGTAGAGGTATACACTCATTTCTACTCAACACATTCTTTTAAGGGACTATTTGGCTCTAAATCAGAATGACCGCGGGTGTATTTGATGTAATTTGACCTTCATGTTGACTGTTTACCTGATATGATATTTTCACAGTCGCTTATATACTTTGAAAACACCAAAGAACAAAAATGTTATTCCTGGACATTTGAAGTACAGTTACAAATAAGGAGATTTGCATCTTTGTTGGTAGCAGTGTCTCTTTAATCCATTCCAATATACAGAAATTCTGCAGCAGACGACTTTGTAAGCATCTAGACAATACTATGGTAATATGACAAATTTCAATAAATAAAAATTACACTTTTGAATAGAGTTGAAAACACTGTGGTTCAAGGAGAAATTGCTCATCTTGAGCAAATTCTCCTTTTGTCACAATCTTTTCAAAGTTGTCTGGTGCAAAATGTCCCTTTGAGGGTAAGGATTAACACTGATCGAAAAAGAAAATTCAAAACGATTTCTTTACCAAGCGAACGCATCAAAATTCGTCCGAATTCAGGAAAAAGTGCTCAGTGAACAGATCACGAAGGATGACATACAAAGTTCATATTTTACCCTTCCCCACAACCTAGGCAGCAGAAGACATTACAAACCGTCACCCATCAAGGGTAAAATAGGGAATGACTATGAATGACTTCTTGAATAAAATTGAAAAGAATCTGGTAAAAAGGAAAACTTGCTTATCAGTAGACGGCTTTTGAAATCATTGTCATAATGAGCAATTTCTCCATTTGCCACTATGATTTCAACTCTATTCAATAATCATACTATCATTTATAGAGATTTTCTATATTTTGGACTTGATAATTTTTAAGTCGTCTGCTGCCCATTCATTTTATGTGGGAAAGGGTTAACACAGTACGAGTTTAAAGATAAAACAATATAATAACAATATTCTAACATACAGACGCTTTCTGAAGCAGACGACTTTAAAAAATATTTTGGCAAATGGAGGAATTGGTAATTATGAGAAATTTCTCCAGTTGTCAGAATGTTTTAAACACTATTCAACTATCATATTTTCACAAAGAGAAATTGTTCCATATTGTTGCAGGTATGTTTGCAAAGTCGTCTGCTGAAATCATGATACCCTCACTTTTCAAAAAGGTGAAGTTTTTTTTTTTTTTTTTTTTTTGTATAGTCTCGTCGCCCGACTGTCTGTCCTGTTTGTTACACCTTATTGTCGTAATACACAAATATAAAATATATCTATAAACAAATAATAAAAACAAAACACTCTTTTTTAAAATAAAACGCTTATACGCAAGCACTTAAATCTTCTGTGCTTCATCACTACAATAGGCAATCGCCTTGACGATATTCAAATATCGCCCGCGATTAGAAAGGCAGCGTCGCCTGTAACAGGATATCTATGCTATAAGCAGTAGCATCTATCTTCTCCTCAACATATCGAATATTCTAGCAATTATAAAGGCAGCAACGCCTGTACCAAGATATCTATGCTATAAGCAGTAGAATCTATCTTCTCCTCAACATATCGAATATTCTAGCAATTATAAAGGCAGCAACGCCTGTACCAAGATATCTATGCTATAAGCAGTAGAATCTATCTTCTCCTCAAAATATCGAATATTCTAGCAATTATAAAGGCAGCCACGCCTGAACAAGAAATAATCAGTCAAACTTTCTTAAAGACCACCTTGGAATAGCAATTCCCTTTCTATAGCGAACATTCTTTTAAGTTCGCACGCCATTAATCATTTTCCGTATACATGACCGAGTAATTAAAGACCACCTGTGAACAAAGACCAGAGTGATCACTTCCCATGGGTGGTCTCTAGACAGAGGTTTGACTGTATTTGATAAACAGTGAATATTATCTCTTTCCTCGATAACAATGTAATAACCGAGCAATTCTATAGGCAGACACGCCTGAACGGATATATCATATGAATGCACTGCGAACTACGACCATTGTAATTCATCGGTTTTCCCTAATAAACCGCTCCTAACCCTTTCCCACCCACATACGCATTTTGACGCAATAGTAGCAGACGACTTTTGAAAACATTGTGTCCAAGGGTGAAATTTCTTATGATGAGCAATTTCACCTTTGGCTACATGTTTTCAACTTAAGCTATATTTTGTGGAGATTTTTCAGGTTTTTGTCAATCTGTTTTCAAAGTCGTCTGCTGCAGATTTGGTGTATGCGGGAAAGGGTTAAAGCAGAACCTTTCCTCGTAACGTATACACACGTCAACGCTTCGACTATATATCATCAAATCAAAAGGCAATCCCCTTGATGATAACTGAATATCGTCAGCAATTCTAAAGGCAGCCAACTACGACACTCCTAGACGGCTTATTGTATTCCAGCAATTCTTAAGGCAACCACGTGTGACAATGACTATCTTTGCCACACACAGTAGGATTGATTGATTGTGGTTTAACGCCGTCTCACCAGTTACCTGCCTTTCTCACACCAGTACTCCACACACCATTCTACTTTTCCACATAGACTGTTAGTCCAATAGTGGACGCTTATCACAGCAAGCAGAAGGAATCATCATCTCCACATTTAACAAATAGATGACATAACTATTCTATAGGCAGCAATTGTATATATATATCATAGATATGCGCTGCTTTTTATAAATACTTGAAATGTACGATTAATACAAAAAATAAAAACACGTCTCTGTTGGTCCGAATTCCAACGCTGAATGGTTAAACCCACACACACGGGCACAATAAAACTTCGTGCACTTCTGACAGTGCCACCTATCGGAGATTAGGGCAATTAATTTTAGTCTTATTCGGTCGTCTCAAACGACGGACATAATATTATTTATCCATTGATAGATTTCATTATTTACTCTGTCTCGAATCATTCTCTACATGCCTTCGGTAAGTAAAATCGTGAACTTTACAATTGTTGGTTGTGTTGTTACATCCAAATATGTTCCCATTCGTGAACAGATAACCGTTAAGTGTGATTTTGACGCCTCTGCAGTCTTTTTAATAATTAGTTAATTACATTTTCATAGCTTTGCCAAGATGGCAAGTCGTCATCAACTTTATATTCATTATCATAATTATCGACTTACTGATAACAAACATAACATTGATAATTATGATGATGATGATGATAATAAAAATAATAATAACAATAATGATAATAGTAATAATAATTATAATAATTATAATAGTAATAATAATTATAATAATTATAAAACATGTAATAATAATTATAATAATTATAAAACATGTAATAATAATTATAATAATTATAAAACATGTAATAATAATAATCAACATATATGACTAAGGTTCCGGATTTGTTTTTATATTTTGTATTATTTTGTAACTGCAAAGTTTAGTCTCACTTTCTTCTATCTTCAATGAATAAAGAGGATTCAGATTTGGGATATAAAGGAGCCACGTCATACGAACACCGGTATTAAAATGTTTGCTTGTTTGTTTGTTTTGTATGGTGTTTGACACCGCCTTCAACAAATTTTGTTCAGTTATATCACGGCGTTTCCTGGGTAAGCCACCAGTACAACTGGTCCGTTTATCCTGACACCAGCGAGTCAGTCGCAATGCTAAAACCACAACCATGCGCGCCTAGGACGGACATAAACTGATTTGAAACGGAAGGTCAATGTGATCAAAATGGTAGACGTGTATAAACGGCAATCTGTAAAAACTCGCCTCTACATGTTTCTGTGTTGCTTGTGCGACGTGATGAAGCACGGGGAAGATCCTAATCAGACCGCACGAGGTCTGTGAGGTTATCTTGATATTCGCTGGTCCCAAGGTTCCCAGGGCCTGATTTGGTGTCACGTGACCGCCATCGAGTCATTCGTCTCACGTAATAAAATGCGACTTAAGACCACTTTATGTAATTAGATTGAAGATAGCGCTTATGCCATTATATGCAACGTAAGGACATGCGACGTTAACCTATGTTAAGTTCATTTCATGTTATTAATTGGAAGATAACGCTTATGACATTATTTGCAAGGTAAAGGCAGTGCGACGTAATTCCAACTTATGTCAAGCACCATTTTAGTTTTATCAATATATCTGATCGTCGGTTTTCGTGCTAAGTGATCGATTAATGTAGGGCGGTTTTCGTGCTAATTTTGTGGTCGATTAATGCAGAGCCGTGGTTTGTTGCTATATTTAGATTTGAGTGGCATGTTTATGAACAGAACTTCATGCGTCTGCCGAATAAGGAACATTGTCGACTTGATAAATGCTTATCTAATACTGCATGTTACCTACATTAGTAGGTTAGAATCAGTTTGAATTATTCATAAGTACATTCTCTCGGTACTAAAGTATTTTTAAAAAGGTTATTTAATACAAATTGGAAGGACATCTTTAACCCTTTCCCTCATATGCACGCTTTTTGACGACTCTAAAGCAGACGGCTTTTTGAAAACATGGCGACAAAAGAAGAAATTGCTCAAAACGAGCAATTTATCATTTTGTCAGCATGTTTTGAATTCTATTCAATTATTGTTCTTTCATTTAAAGGGATTTTCTGTGCCTAGACGTTTACAAACTCGTCTGCTGATGATTTGTTTTATTTGGAAAAGGATTAACCGATACAACATTGCAGGGCATGTGGCTTAAATGTAAACAGTCATAAGTCATATAATTATCTGGTCTCAGCAAATATAGGAACTATAAGAAATACACGACAGTATAATTTACAGAATTGAACATTGTGTATCTATCTCTCCTGGCGACCCGCTAGTATTCCCCGTGTCATGATATTGAATAAGATATTCCGGATAATATTGTGGCATATCAAACAGCACAAATATGGCAGGATTATCAGTGTTGTCAACACATGAATCAAACAACTGATTTGACGAATTTGGCTTGATTGGGGGACGCATGTACGTCGGTGTACCAGCTGTGTAATCCCCTACCAACACGCATGCGCGAAACATGTAACGGAAATGGCCACTGCAGTCGGTATATAAGTGGCTGTAGTTAGCATTTTTGTGGAAGTATGTTCCTTTACCGTAAGCAGTACCGTTTTGTCCACATATTCTGAAATCGAAGTTGTTAGTAGCGATTCCACGCACCGCATTTGTTGTTCCAGTTCCATGGAATAGGTTTCGTTTGTATACCTCTTTGTTTGTTAGATTCGCCAATTCAAGCGCTGATTTCATTGTTTGCTCTCTACTGTAAAATAAATAAAAAGAAGGTTGTCAAAACATATAAAGTAATAATATTACGAGAAAATCAACATTATGGTATCTGCGTAATGTATAGACCCAGATCAGCTTGCGCAAAGTGCGCAGGCTAATCTGGGCCGACACATTCCGTCTCAGGGCGATAGAGGTAATGAGTAATGATTCCTGAATATATGAAATCCACAGGAGGCGAAAAGTGTCTGTCCGGATTAGCCTGCGCGGCATGCTTAGGCTGATCCGGGTCGATACTTTACTACGCATAATCCACAATCTTGGTTGTCTCGCGGACGGCTCATCCGTCCTTCAAAAGCTTTAACAATGAATAAGCTGACGGTTTTTGTGGTGTAGGGGAAGTGTTATGCTATGGCTAGTTTGTTTATCTCTGTCAAAGGAGATCAATTGAAACGCAACGAGAGAAATCTAGAAACAACGATGAGAAAAAAGGCATGCGCTTCTTTGTAACGTAATGAAGGTATTCCCCGTTCCCTTTTTAAATAACGCTTTCCAACGTGCAAAACATCTGTAGCGACTTTGAAAACATTAAGTAACAAATATGGACATTCTCTATAAATGAAAGAACAATTTTTGAATTAAGTTGAACACATTGTGATGAATAGAGAAATAACTATTTTGAGCAATTCCTCATTTTCCTACATGATAATTTCAAAATATGTCTGCTGCAGGGATGCCAACAAGTTGTTATATGTAGAACGAGGTTAAGGATTTTTTTTCTCATTTGACATTTTATATTTGATAATTAATTTTGCAAAGCCTGTCGGAAGCTAGTATAACTAGTAGAACTAGTAGAACTACTACGTTCGACTTGAAATAATACAAACTTGCAAAAACTTCGACAAAAAACAAAAGAAGATGAAAACATGTAGAAGAAGAAGTCGGAAAAGAAGTCGAAGTTAATGATGCAGAAGGAGAAGAAGAAGAAGTAGAAAAAAAAAGAAAAAAAAGAAGAGAATATGAAGGAATATAACGAAGTAGAAGAAACAGTAGAAAATGCGAGGAAGATGTAGTAGAAAAAGAAGAAAAAATAGAGAAGTAAAAGAAGAAGAAAAACAAAAATGAAGGAGTAAAATAAGGAGTAGAATCAGATCATACTTGGAGAATTCCGTCCATAACTTTTGGTTTTGTACTCTGTATATATTATCAATGACAATCCGAGTTGTGTCTGTCAGAGTCAATCTTAAACTAGACTCCACCTCCTTGTACGGCTCACTGTCTTGTCTCAACTTGACCAATTCCAAAGGACTACACATGTCCCAAGGGAACCAGCCTTTTGGGGGCGGGGTTATTATCTTGGGTGGGGAACCAAGACTCTCAGGGCTGTAAAGATAGAGATAGGTTCATCACCTGACCAAGTCATGTCAAAAGCGAACATTACATTTACAACTTAATTGAAAGTTCTAAATTGACTTATTAAACATCGAATTTAAAGTTAGTATTTTTGGAAAATATTTCCACATCTATCCGCACGGAGGGAGGGTGAAAAGCCACCCATCAAAGGATTCAAACATGTGACATTTTGTAGAGAGACTAGTCTATAGGCTCTCTATCAATGATTTTATGTCAGCAAGTGGCAAAGTTCAAAATTAAGGCATATGTTTTTATGACCTCATATATGTTATTGTGGTAGAAAGTCCGCCTCCGGCGCGGGTTCGTTTCCTGTCCGGGTCATACCAAAGACTTTAAAATTGGTAATAATGGCGTTTCTTCTTTGGCGCTCAGAGTTGTGGGATTAGCATTACGATTATCTAGCTGGTGTCAGGATAAAAGAACCAGTAGTACTTATATTGGTTACTGACCAAAGAAATTGCACATATATAACTCAAAAATGTTGAAATGAGCATAACAAACAAATGTTTTTCTGGTGAAATTGAGACCCATTGAAAGCCTATTTTCTTTGCGTGAATAGACATTTTGACATGCAAGGGATTAAGATGCACCCCAACATAAGTCGTGCTCCTAGTTTAATTTATTGCACTTATTAATATAGCTATATGCATTCATATCAATGTCAATCGAGTGGTTGAGAATTCGAACCCCTCCTCGACCAATATTCTATCCGACATTTGACTCATCTTTCACAAATGGGCAATAAGTCGATTTGGAAAAGCAGCCAGTTGCTTGGAAAGACTGATGTGTTAAGTACTGGTGTTAGAAAGCCTGAAAACAATCAAATAATCAATCTAACATATCAATGATATACGATCCAAATGACCAACGTGCACTTGATACATCCTTCCGCAATTTCACGTCTCATTAAAACGGAGGATGAAGCTGCTTCTAAATAAGAGACGCTTCGCAATAACAAACCATTAGGCGTTGTTGACTGTACTGTTCGCCAATTAGTCATTAAATGTTGCAATAAACTCAGCAGTATTCATTTAGTTCATTAGCATATAAATGTTCAGGTACGTCTTTTCCCACACGTGTAATAACTACTTTAATGTTTGCTTTCGCAAAACATCGCTCATATATCATCTGACAATAGAGTATTGCCAGCAATGTTAATACTGTAAGCAGTATGATAATAGCCACCATCAATCCCGAAGGACCACGAAGATGCGTTTTCGTACGGCTAATTGCAAGTCAAACAAGGCAATGGAGTAACACTACTTACAACAGCTTTTGTTCCATGTTGGCAGAGCACACGTAAAGTGGCCGACGAAGCACTGGTTTTGTTTGTCCATTCGTTAGATTTAATAGTGTCATTTCCTTTAAGTTCATCTCGAATTTCAGTGAATCATCTTCTCTCGAGTACAGGAATGTTTTCTGGCCAGCAAGATATTTGGACTCGAGAGTGAACTGCATGTTCTGAAATTCACGTATAATTCCAATTGCTGAAATATTGCGCATACAGAATGTCGCTAAACATAAACTAATGACTGAGATATCGAACGTTAGGTGTGTTCGTTTGCGTGGTATTGCATGCCACTTTCTACCATTTTTCAGTCATATCACTTGTTTCCTGGGTTAGTTGATTGGTTAATTTATCCTGAAACAAACGAGTCAGGCGTAATACTATCCGCACAAATCAGAGCGCCAAGGAGAGAAAACCATTACTACCAATTTAAATCTTTCGTCCAATGGAACCGCTTTATGTAATCCAAATAAACATTTCTATTCTATGTAGAGGTTTTCTATTTCATAAATTTTGGCGGGAACGTGTTGCATTGTCAAAGACAATCTTAGTAACTTAGAATTACATTTGATATGTGTTTTACTGACGTAAAGTATCTGTAATGCTTTTAACATATAGGTAGTTACTCTTGCCAGCATTACTCTGAATACTTAGTTCTTTTATAATCAAACGATTTTCCTTTTCTTTACACTAACGTATAATAGTCGGTATTCCAACTGCATTTCCTATACATGTATTACAAATCCAAGTCCATTTCCACCAACCTTACTTAGCGCTAGGTAATACTTAAATACTTAAAAGCATATTTAATTTATTTTTGTTTGCCTAATATTTTGTAAAACATCAATGGTGGAGTGTATTAAAGTATATGACTAAGTTGACTGGAATGGCTACCAACTTACCATGCTGACTAACAATACTTGTTGAGAAATGTTAACACAAATGTTAAAATATGTTTTTAAGTCTTTTTATAAGTATTATTTAGCATTAGGCTAGGCTGGTGGAATTGGACCTTTCATACTAAAGTACTGAAGCAGATGACACTTAATTTAAGATGATTTATTATTAGTTATTATTCGTAAATTGGTGTCAGACTATGACGCACTATAACACTGTTAATCGGGAGCCGAGCCCCGGTAGCTCAGTCGTTAGCAACGCGGGCTGTCACTCAATGGGTTGTGAGTTCGAATCCCAACATTCTTTCCGACGTTTGACGAAAGTCAATGTGACAAGCGTCTTTTAACTGTCATCAGTTGGCTAACAATCTATGTGGAAAAGCAGCCAGTTGCTTTGAAAGTATGTTGTGTGGATTACTGGTATGAGAAAGCTAGGAAACACATGAGTAGGTGAACTGGCCGCCGTGATATGACTGAAAAAGTGTTTAAAACGGCGTTAAGCCTCAATCAATCAAAGTTAATCGGGAAATATGTCCGCGACAAATCATCATTTGACTCACCGATCTCTATAACACACATAAAAATGTACAATTTCAAACAATCAACGTGCTGAACGCAGTTGTCTGTGTCTCAAATCAAAAAGGGTTTGGCGAACTATCAGCTACATATAGCAGACATTAAAACAAGTATGCAATATTTCAGACTTACTTGCAAAATGTTTTGCGATGCATATGTCACGGCCAATATAATTCTTAACATATTTCAAAATAACGCATGTCTCTCCCACTGAAAAGTCATTGGGGAAAACATACGTTTTGTGACCTTGACCTTTGATATACTGATTCCAAAAAAACGATATGAATCATATCTGTGTTATGAACTATTACTCATATGAAATGTGTATACTGTAACTGGTCGATGTAATGGATGGATTTTTACCCTATGTTTTCAAATATAGCCAAATTAGGCTTTCTGCACGGATCTAGAAAATGTGAAGGAAATTTGGAGAGGTCTATCAGAGGATAACTGCTGAGAAATTTCAACCCAATTGACCCGACGGTAAAAAAGAAGTAGACGGTCGACGGTCAAAGGGCTATCAAAATAAATCACATTAAGCAATGCAAAACCCTACATTGTGTGCACTACAATGTGATGAACAGAGAGGAACATGATCAGGCTTCGCGGAGGTACACGTTGCAAAGTCCAGAGTATCGGTTTACGTGAGTCGATACCCGAAATGTAAGTTGATTAGAAGGTGTTGAACTTAAGATCTGAGAACACCGATGAATATAGGAAATTAAACCATAACAGACCAAATAAAACAGCTCTGAAATATAGGACAGTAAACTGTCCGCACATGCAATTTTATACAAACCGTTTCGAATTTGTCCCAACTATTTTGGTCGTTTCCAAAATACCATCGCCACTGTGTTTGGAAACTAGGCTTAGTTGGATCCCCAGCCATGAAACTTCTTGTCGACAAACGTCGCACGTCAACCACTAGGGCATCCAGCTGGCTGCTTGATGTAACCAAGGCATGAAGGTTAGTGTCAAACATTATGTTGACATGCGAAGCATCTCCGTCGTGTTCCTGAACAAACAATTTAAAAATAATAGGGTCCATTTAACGAGCCATGCAAATACGAAAAACCGGAAACCGACTTTCGTTTTTATATTTTCGATAAAATACGACCACATTGCTCATATATCTAATATGTGTCTGTTTGCTTTGTTTGTTTGTTTATATGATATTTTACGCCAACACATTTTAAGTGACTCCACGGCGTTTCACGTGTTAGATCACCGGCTAGGTCATATCAAATACTTTAAAACGATAGTTATTGCTTTCCCTCCTTGAACCTCAGGATTGTGGGATAAGCATAACGACTGACTTGATGTTGACAGGTTAAATGGACCAGCGGTACTGTTAACTTACACCGGAAACGCTCTGATATAACTGAACAGTATTTCTAAAGCGGCGTAGAACACCATGCTTACAAACAATCAAACAAACTTAAACTGTAAAGCAATTATCAAATTGTCTTTGTCAAAGTCGGTAACGTCCATTCCAAACAAACATACCGCTTGACTTCCCATGTAAACCCTAATAGAATCCGGTTAATTATATTGTTGGCTATTTTAACCATCCTACGCTAAATCTCAAAAATTAAAATCGTGGAATACTTTGTTGATCAATATCTGTCTATTCAGAGATCTATATATTTATTATTTTGTTTGTAAACAATATTACAAAGAGGGTTGTTCTAAATTCCGCATGTATATATGTCATTTTGTTTCGCCGTTTGTAATGCTAAATTGTATTTTCCTCATGTTTTTGTCCATGTACAAACTGGGAGTATTAAAGAAAATGAATTGAATTGACTTCCCATGTTGTTGTTTACGTGTATACATACATTCTCTTAACTGTAATTTCATTTTGTGCCAATGTACTTTATATCAATTTGACACAGATGTCCACCGAAATTAAGTGCTATGCTAAGTGTAAGACATAGGTCTGCATCACAATGCCACACTTCAAGGTCAAATGTAATGATTCTCCGAAGTTCTACCACTATTTATGCGTGGGAGAGGATACACAACATTGCCTATTTTTGCCCAAAGCCCTGGTGACATATACCTCTTGTGTTTCCTTCTGAAATACATTTATTAAACGTCCTATATATGGAGTTTTACAAAAGACTATTAGTTTAGTCTAGACATATTTGTCTCACATCGATTGCGAAATAAGTTTTCAGGTTCTATTAATCCCTCTCCATGTCTGATTCCTGGAGACTTAACCAGTACTTGCGCCATTTTGTGGATCTATTTTTATAAGGACTCCTACTATTTATAATTTCATCCTGATTTGTTTTATATTGTCTGACCAATTATGCTTTCAATCATGTTTACTGTTGCAAATGACATTAATAATAAGATTTGATATTTATAAACCAGACTAAAAAAAGGTTGACGGAACATGACCAACAAACAAAATGACATATTCCTATGTTTTCAACCAAATTGACATATTCCTATGTTATCAAACAAAATGACATACTCCTATGTTATCAAACACAATGACATATTCCTATGTTATCAACTTTTCACAAAATTCCTGACAAAATGAGAATACCAACATTATGATAGAAACCGGAAAATGTCATCAAAATACCACGTGACCTATTGATTCATTGGCATATATTTGCTTGAAATACATGCCTAAAATGATCCTAGAAGCTTGAAAGCAATCCCTTATTAGACAAAATGGTAGAATTTGCCTTTAATATCATGTAAAATAAAACAAATTTATTTAAAACTAAATTAACAGTATAAAATACGACATAACTAAAAATACAGTACCAGTATAAAACTGAATGACTTTTCCCTCATGCAGAACTGACTTTCTATATCTTCAGACTTTTCTAACGGCATCCATTCATCCTTCAGTTTCATTTGCCAGAGGTAAGGCATTTTTTTGTCTTGTAAGTGGTGATCGGAACAGTCTCGAATTCGTCGGCATTTTCCGGTTAGCCCTAACGTACAGATGAAATGTTTGTTTGCATCATCTGTAAACATGTGAATACACTTGTAACGATATAAAATTGTTATTGTCTTTTTCAAGTACATACACTTATAAAGATATAGAATATAGAATTGTTATTGTCTTCTTCAAAATGAATATCCAGTAGTTATTAACAAAAAATAGCTCTTTATGTTTCAAAGCTTTTTGAAGAAATTTGATTGTGCACATAACTACGTTGTAAGTTGAATGTAATATGATATGTATGTATGGGAGGCCGGATGCCTAATTACGCAAATAAACTATTGTATTATAAAGATAACACATAGATTATTATTACAAATGAAATTATACCCCGACTGAATGTGAAACGCGCGTAATAACGAGTCCGTTTGCTCGCGTTTGTTGTTACGGATACGTCTCACGAAAGATAGAATTCCCTCACCAAAAGTACAATGTTGATTAATTAATAACAAACTATATTTTTAAATGATCCACAGTAAAATACTTTTAGCTATTTTTAAATCAGATATGTGAAGTAACAAGTGAGTTAGAATGTTGCTTTAAACACGTTTCTATAGTTTATGCAAGTAACTGATGAATTATAGTGAATTACTAAAAGGGTCTTCCCAAAACGTACCTAACGTACCTTAGGGACACGTACATTTATGCTACACTTTAAGGCACTGAAGGAAGTTGTCACTTTATTCATAGAGTAATATCAACATATCTGTTTTATTTATTTGTCAGATGGTATATTTTACGGTATACTAATGATCGGATTGATTTTAGAGTAATCGGTAGAAAAAACACTGCACGCAAATCAAAGAACATATAGATCAACCATTCTCCATGAAACATTGGGTTTATGATTTAATTCAAAGTCCCGAGTTCACTGTGAGTCAATGTTTGACAGAGCTCTGGTCTACTTCAGATAATATATGTGTATATGTACGACACATTCTTTAACCCTTTCCCCACATACACCAACTTGGCAGCAAACGTCTTTAAAAACATTAAGTAAACAACATGGCAACTCTCTATAAATGAACGAACAATAGTTGAACAAATATTGTGGGGAAAATAAGAAATTGCTCACAACGATCAATTTTTCCTTTTGCCACAATGTTTTTTCAGAAGCCGTCTGCGGTAGTGCGGTAGGTACTTCAGATGTTGTCTACAGGTGTAAAGGGTTAAACCATAATTAATCGCGTTTGGCAAACATGGATATCTTTGCATCTGCGATCAGTGAAGTATTAGATGAGTCTGCCCATACAGTATCATGACTGTCCGCCAACATTTAATATTTCAAAAGATGTAACGTCTGAGAAAAGAAAACGGACAAAATGACTCATATGGATTAACGCCGATATACCACAGACCTAAATAAAAGGCCGAAAAAGAAAACCCATACCAACACTGGGCAACATATTGATGTCACTTAAAACGAAAAGAAACTCACGCACGCACGCACTTATGCACGCGTTTACGCATGTATTTACACAGTTACACGTACGCATAAGCGCGCGCACACCAACACACATTTATATTCAACAACATACCTTTGGTAGTGGTATTTTCACCTGCTGCATTCGATTTTTCCAGGATCCCTCTCTTGCAATATATCAATTTTCGAAAAAAGTCCTCAGGACATTTTGACATTCTGTATGCATCGACAATAGGCTTGTTATGCCCTGAGAATATATCATGTGTAAAGGTACATGTATCAGCGTCAGCTAAGCATTTCCCCAGTACGAATTGTTTGCAAAGATGAAGCTTTGTACATCGTTCAATTTCGCATCCAGTATCGTTCCAGTATTCGCAAACATGTGGACGTCTTGCTGAGATGATTGAACATATCTCTTCATTGTTAAAGATGTCAGCAAAACGAAGATTCCTCGAGATATTTCTGTTTCTTGCATCAAAAAAATCATGTGAAAACTTGCACGGGTTAAAAGCGCAGTTTCCACATATATAGTTCTTGCAGATATGGTACATGTTGCACTCTTCCTTTTTACAATTTTCCCATGGAAAATAGCCAAGGCAATATCCAGCGTCCCCTTTGTATACCAACACTTTAACCAGCTCCCCGTTCCGTTCGATCAGCGTAAACATGTACCTATTCCTTTGGAACCAATTTCGCACATCTACGTCTAAATCAAATCCGCCATATTCCCTGGCTATATGATCAGGTGACCCCTGGCCCCCCATTATTTGCACCATAAACTTGAAAACCTCGTTTGCATTAGGACCTTTCGCTTTGGAGTTCGTTGCATTCTTATCTATGCTCTCTGTTTTGAGTTCTTGTTCTTCTACGTCGTTTGCGTCGTTTTCCGCTGTGTCTGTTTCTGGTACAGACTTTTGATTCTTTCTCTTTCTTTCCTGCGGTTGTGTTTTATCGTTTTCATTCATAGGTTTCCGACTCCCTGGTTTTGTGTCGACTTGATCAGTATCACTTGTTGTCTTCTTGCCATGTCTCTTGGCGTCATGAGTCCTCTTTTTATTTCCTACAACTGCTTCTTCTACACCACCGTCAACTGAATTATGAGAATCGTCTAAATCTTTCGCTTCAGATGTTCTTTTTATATTCTGTCTACTTGTTCCGCGTCCTCTACCCCTAAATTGACCACCTCTTTGGGGTTGTCCCCTATTTCCTGTATGATTAGTCCTTCCCATATTGCTATTATTTTCCGAATGTGTAATCCGTTGTTGGCCTCGTCGCGCCCCTCTTCCATTATCTCCTCTAGTGTTATTAACAAGTCGTTCTCTTCTATGCTCATCGTCCGTATCACTATCAGAGTATTCGGATGGTTTATCTCTGCTTCCATAGTTGTCCGCCTTATGTCTGTCAGAAGATCCACGGTTACTCTTCTGGTAAGCCTTTACATCTTCACATGAGCCAAATTCGTTAAACGATTTGTCTTCATCTGACGAATGCCGACTAGAGTGTCCGATGATGTTTCGTCTACGGTATTCTGTACTATCAGGTGTTTGATCTCTTTTATCAGATGACTTGGTACGTGTTGATCTATCGCCTTCTAACGGTTCATAGCTTCGTTGGCGCTCTGTACGATATTCAGGTTTGCGATCGCGATATTGTTTGTCATAATTCTTGACAGGCTTTCTATTACTCTCGTATAAATCACCCTTTTTGCTCCTGTTTCCCCGGTCGTAATCACGATAATCGTCAGAATCGTTATCTGTTCTACCAGGAGGTCTCCTATCGGTTAACTCGTCGCCGCTGTCATCGCGAGGTTTTCTATTACTCTCGTATAAATCACTCTTTTTGCTCCTGTTTTCCCGGTCGTAATCACGATACTCATTAGAATCGTTATCTGTTCTACCAGGTCTCCTATTTGTTAACTCGTCGTCGCTGTCATCGTGAAGCCACGTTGGTTTACCCCCCTTTGACTTATTTGTGGCACCATATTTATTTGCTTTTTCCATGTCTTGGTTGTACCGCCGAGTATCATCATATCTTTCTCTGTCTTGAGCATCGTCTTTATTCCGCCGGTCATTGGTGTATTTTCCAGTTTCTCTGTGAGACCTTCGAACACGTTCAAAATCTTCCGACTCGCTATCGCTATCTGCACTCTCAGAGTATCTCCTGTCATACTTATCCCTATATCTACCAGTATCACGATCACGATCGTCTTTTCCACTGTTAGAATATCTGTCTGTATCCTTTCTTTCATTGTACATTCTATTCTGTCTTCTAAATTCTTCATCTTTATTTACACTCTTTTCTCTTTGGTCTCTTTCATTGCATCGATCAGTTCTATTGTTACGTCCACCATCAACACTTATATTGTTCCTCTCTACTCGGTCTACCCGATCAATGTCTCTCTGACTATATCGTTCTCTCTCCAAGCTATCATCACATTTGGAAAAAGCTCTGTTTTTCCCTCTTACATTCCCTTCTCGTTCTCTGTAAGTAGGTATGTCACCAAGATTCTTCTTAGTACTTGAATCTTCCTCCATATGTCTGAAACGTCTGTCAATACCTCTTTGGTCAGATCTATCGTTGGTTTCTGATTCTCTTCTGTCAGATTTTCTGTCATTATGTACGGCTCCACCACGCCCGTCCCCTCTTCGATTGTTATCTAAGTCCCTTTCATTATATCTGTCTTTGTCGTTTCTATATTCACCTTTATAGGGAAACTGCTCTCGTCTACTTAAATCTCTTTCTTTTTCATTGTATCTTTCTCCTTCGCGTTTTCCACCATGTCTATGCCCTCGTGTGTTAGTATCCTCTCGTCTTTTTATCGCTTCGTCGTTAGTTTCATAGCTATCATAACGATTTCGGTCCAGATCTGATCTAGTACTGCTTGACGCGTGTTTATCTTTGATATCCTGGGAACTGGAACTTCGAAGTAAATTGGCCCCCCTGCTGCCTCTGTTTGAAATACGGACATCTTCAAGTTTCTGTATATTTTGTTTGCGCTGCATTTTGGTTTTGTTTTGGAACTAACCCTTGTGTTGGTGTGATACCGCGGTTATGCCTTTGCTGAATTAATGTACAGCTGGAAAAGAATGTTAGTTCTGCAAGAATCAGCGTATTTACATATACGTGTACATACACAATTCCATGTGATAGACATTTAAACGTGGCAATGTATACATTATTGCGTCATGATAGAAGTACGATATTGTTGAAAATGTCTTGCGTTAATGACAACCTTTAGTTTTTAGGTAAGATTTTTTGGCTAATAAAGCTCGTGCTTTACTTTATTCTATCCCTCCTTGGTACACAGTGTTGCGGGATAACCATTTCAACTGATGTGCTAGACTCAGGGCCGAGACCCGGAAACTCAGTGGGTGATGACGCAGGCTGTCAATCCAGGAGTTGTGAGTTCGAACCCCAGATCAGCCAACTTTCTTTCAGTCTATGACTGATGTTGCTATTACCGTTTAATGCATAATGCTTGCCCCCTCCCCCTCCCCCTTCCCCCCATCCCCTCCCCTCCCCTCCCCCCATTTTCTTTGGATTGTGTTGAAGCTAAGGTGTAACTCTTTTCAATGGTATATGGTGCTCTACATGAGAAACGCATAGAAAGTGTGACACTTCAGGACTGAAACTGGTCGATTAATATGGAAACAAAAACGGAACATATTTAGTGTATTGTAACCATAAAATGTTTTAGTCCAAATTACTTGACATTTCTAATCATTGAAAACGTGTTGCGGACTTAGTAAAGTTAAAGTCATCCGTCAACGTTATCAGTCACTGATAATAATGCTATCAACATTCTTTTAAATCATTTTCAAATACTTATTGACGAAGTTCCCGTTCTGTTTTTATCAGCATATATACTGGTATGCCATTCGGAATAATTTGAAGCCAGCTAACAGGGTTCTTTTCGTCAAAGGACGGGTTTGAAGTGCATGATTCCCTGTGTTTGCTGAATGGTACTTTAATAACGTAGATACTTTCTTCATTGTGTACACTTTACTGACTGTTAAGTGTAGCATCATTAGATAAGAGTCGCTTCTATCGGGTTGGGGTCTTTATGCATTGACGAACACTGAATACTTAGACGAGCCTTCACATTCGCATAGTCTCAACAGACTCTTCATCGTTCGTCAACATGGAATTAGGTTCAAGATGCATGGTTTGATCCAAAGAAAAACAACCCTTTGCAGTGCAAGCAAGGAAACGAAAAACATACGTTATTTTCAAAAGCTAGAAGTATCTTTGCATTTCACTGTGATATACAGGGATCAGATGCATGTAGAGGGAATCAATGGTCCCCGATATGAGCTTTCAGACACTGATCTTATAGAGCAGATTTTCTTTGTCACCAAACCTTGACGCGACTTATAATCATAACTTCACACATAAAGTGCAGAACCAAATATGTGGATATCTAAAATCAATCAACTATCAAAGTTATGAAAACTTATGAATTATTTCTCAAAGGTGTTTTAATTGACCGAGAACCTTGATTTACAGCTATTAACATTTGAAGTTATCGCTAAATAACGTGAATTTTGACGTAACGTAAATTGTAAATGGAGTAAAGTAAGTGGAGGGAAGTAAAGCATCTGGTTATTTATCGACGAGGCAAACATATAGAGACTGTACATAAATGAAAGGACAACACTTGAGTTAAGGAGAAAACTGCTGCAAAATTTCTGTTTTTTGCCACAATATTTTCAAAATAAGTCTGCTGTAGATACCTCAGAAAGCGTATGTTTGTGGGCATGGGTTAAAAACAAAAGGAAAGTAAAATGAAGCTTACCCGTAACTGTCTCTAGCTCGTTATCCTCTCTCACTGTATCACGAGATCAATATGATATGCATGTTTGTATACGCCGGCCTGCTTAGTAATCGTTATAAACGTTAACCCAATCACACGTACAACAAATATGCAGTTGTGAAACTCCGTAAACATCCAGGCAAGATAACAATGTTTTTATAAAAGAGACCGTAATTATTGAATAAGGTTGAAAAGATAGTGGCATATGGAGAAATTGTTTCCACACGTCGACTGCTGCAGATGTTTCAAAATGCTTATACATGTGGAAAATGGTTAAACACAATATACCCTTTTCAATGGAATATCAGATTTTGTTTCGGACAGTGCAGATGATCACCAACCATTATGAGCCATCTTTCCTATTAACAATATTTTCAAATGTCGTCTACTGCAGATACATCCGAATGTGTCTACACGTGGGAAAGGGTTAAACACAGTCCCGTTTTCGGAAAATACGATATTCACTGGGTTGACCTTTCGAAGGGATGTTATTAAATATATGTCGGCTGCTTCAGATACATCAAAATACTTCTACATTTCGAAACTACCTTTTTCAAAAGGTTTTAAGATTTATTTTCGAAGGGATTTCATTGCTTTGAAAACAGTGAAAAGTAACCTTGACCCCGGATCACCAACCATTACGTGCATTCTCCCCATTTGTTTGCCACAATATTTTCAGATTTTTTTTCAGCTGCAGATGCATCAAAAGCGACTTCATGATTAAATAGTAAAACACAATGCCATTTTCGAAAAAAATATTTAATAATTGATTAGGGTTTTAACGCCGTTTTCAAAAATAAATTCAGTCATATCTCGGCGGCCAGTTTACCTACTCATATGTTTCCTTGTTTTCTTACACCAGTACTCGACACAATATACTCTCCAAGCAACTGGCAGCTTTTAGCCCATTGGTGAAAGACGAATGATGCTTGTCACAGACACTTTTGTCAAACGTCGGAAAGAATGTTGGCCGAGCTGGGGTTTGAACTCACAACCCCTGGAATGACAACCCGCATCGCTACCGGGGGAAATACTATATTCAATGGGTTCTCCGATTTCTTATTTATTTATTTATTTATTTATTGAGGTTTTACACCGCTTTCAACAACCGATTTCTTAATGACATGTTATTATTGTGCAAACGTTCCTTTACCCCGGGTCACCAACCATTACATGTGTGGATATTTTAATATGAGCCGTTCCACGAGCAAACCAACATTATAGAATATGCGTGATGTATCGATCCAGATCAGCCTGCGCAGTCAGTCCGCACAGGCTTATCAGGGCCGACACATTCCGTTTCAGGGGGATAGAGGTATATAGTAATGATTCCTGGAACAGAAAATCCACAGGACGCAAACAGTATTGGCCAACACGATATAGCTGAAAATTGTTGAAATCGGCGTTAAAACACAACCAATCAATCAATCATTCATTCCTCCGTCATTCATCAAATTATTATCTTGTTCTGGTCTTATTAATGCGAGTAATTGATTAATAGATTGTTTTGTGTTTGACGCCGCTTTCAACATCTTTTCATTTATATCACGGCGTTTCATGGATATGTTACCAGTACATGTACTGCTGGTCCGTTTATCTTGACGACAACCAGTCCGTCGTTATGCTTACCCACACACACCTGAGCGCCAAGGAGGGCAGCCATTATTTACCATTATTTGGTATGCCCCGGCCGGGAATCGAATCCGCACCCGAGGCGGATAGAGGTGTTGGGCGAGTTGACCTATATCCCTGATATAACTGACACTACGATGAGAACGGCGTCAAAGTTTTACGACGTTCTCATCATTTTATCAGTTATATCACGGAGATAATTCACTCGTTCTCTTTCACTTTGATTACCACGAAGTACATGGGAAAGTTATAAATTCATAGCAGGTTTTTTGGCCTGGGGCTTTAGCCCCTGGTCATAGTAGTAGTACCATTTGTTCGAAGTTGGCAGCCTGCCACTTGCTGTTAACACCCAACAACGCACTTTAGGGTGATACAGCGCGAGAAAAATAGTTCATCATGGATTCAACAAAACTGCATTTAAAACGTTTAGACCCCCCCCCCCCCCCCCCCCCCCCCCCCCCCCCCCTCAAAGATCATTATAATGGTGTTGGAACATCAGTGAACAATTTAAGGTGTGAGTACTCCAATATAAGTTTAACAAATGATTTAGAAATTAATGCGCTGAGAGGTCACCTATGGAAGCTTATTAACATTCGTGAAGTAGAACGGAAATGTACGACTATGTTCGAGTATTTACGAAGATTGTCCAATTCAGTTTAAATAGAATAATTTGCTATTTTGAAACAAATCTTTATGCCTGATGTTACCATAGTAGCTTCGCATTGTACATTTTTTTTTATATTCTGCAATTTCATTTTCCATAATATATAGTTACAAACAAAACCATAAGTTTGCGAATGTTCCCGGAAAATTGTTAACAAATAAGTCACGAATGGATTTGTTTTATCCTTTGCTCCATAATACCGCATATACCTGCACCCAACAAGGTAGGCATTTGAAAACAGTCGAGGGGAGTTCAGATTGCTTTTAACGAGCAGTCTGAACTCTTCCTGCAATGTTTTCCATTATGTCAGTAAATGTAAACATAATTTATCCAGTGCTGATAAGTGGTGAATTACTGCTTTCAAATTGGATGAGTCCAAGAACATTCTTACGGAGCAAAGGGTTAAATATTTGTCATATGTATCTAAACAATCTCACCTGCACAAAGCATAGTAATCGTAGATCTGGTCTTCGGTCAGACATACAGTGCATAAAGCCATATGGTGCATTTTCCGCATGTCTAATATTGAACACTTTGTTCCAGGAATACACATTTCATGCACCCAAAACAGAAAATCATTACAAAACGGGAAAGGCAGAGTTCAGAATGCTCATACTGAGCCATATGATCTCTCCATGCCAGGGGCGTAGCTGGATTAAAATCAAGTATACGCACAGACGTGCATGCTCCCCCGGTTTTTTTGTTTAAACCAACATTGCATCGGATGCATTCTAGGAGCATCTTTTTAGCACATACAGAAAACATAAACTAGGCATAACGACAAGCAGGTTTATTGCATCGCCTGTAAATAAATAAAGTTAATAAACAGAAAAAAAAGAACGATTATGTATTCATGATTTTAACACGATATTTATTGTTCCATGGAACAAAGAGGGATCTGGGGTGTATTGAGATTGCCCTTACACACTGAACGCTCGGACAGGTGCTAGTTAAAAGTAATAATTTGAAGACATCCGAGTTCTCGGTTAGTTTAATAGGATAACCTGAATATATCCCACCTTTTGTTGTGATAACATGGAATACATACATATTATCTTTGTTAAGTGGTGGGCGCTTTTTTTGAACAACCAATAAGCTGGATCATTGTCAGAATTGATATAGTTAGTTAAGTTATCCGCCACATATTCACATACTGAACAATACTCGTCTCCATTCTCTGTTAGACAATATAGATACATTAATTAAAATGTGTAATTTAGCAATGTTCACAAATACAATAATGAATCCGTTCACTTAACAAATTATTTAAATACTAATGATTCTAATACACTTACTGCTGTAATTATGAAATCAGAGTTTAAAACATTTTGTCTCGATTTAGTTTAAACTTAATTAAACATCGATTCTTGTTTTCTCCCTAAACAATTTTGTTCAATATGCTGTCGGAAGTCATTTATATCAGGTAAGGAATTAACCCTCATCCTGCTGAGTGAATCATCCGTGATTTCAGATAAGGTGGCCAGTTCACATATTCATGCGTTTTCTGGCTTTTCTACACCATACTTTCCAAGCAACTGGCTGGTTTTTCACATAGACTATAATCCCATTGGTGGAAAACGAATGACGCAAGTCACAGTGACTTTTGTCAAACGTCGGAAAGAATTAAGGATTAGCTGGAGTTCTAACTCGCAACCCCTATATTGAAAGCGCGCGTCGCTACCGATTGAGCCACCGGGGCTGGGCTCTCATCCGCTGATCTACTTATTGAATATCAGGCGAAACAGAGCAAACAATGACTGAAAGTTTATGTATAGATATATCTTTATCTTCCTTGTTGGTTAATGTGATTTTAAATCGAACATTACAGGAAAGGAACAATCACAGGAAAAGAAACAATCTCAGAATACAATACGTATCTTGACGGATGCACTTGCATCACAATGCACGGTTTTTCCGATGATAAAGCTAGTTGATATTAAGTTGGCGTATGGTAGGAAGACTATTCATATTCTTTCAGAACTTAATCTTTTGAGAAAGCACACCAAATGGTTCGGAGTTCTGATACTGATTCAATGACATATACTATGCCCCTCATCTAGTGCTCTGATAGCGTGTAAGTGTTACTAGATCTGATATGTTTGTTTAAAAAAAAAATGGCATACATATAGGATCCATCATGAGTTTTCTTTGGAGATCAAGATTTCTTAAATGAGTCTAGAAAAAGACGGTTATTAACCTAGCCTCTTGGCGAGGTTAATAACTCTCTTTTTCGAGACGAATTTAAGAAATCTTCTCCAAAGAAAAACGAGTGATGGATTCATTTTATCACCTAAACAGTGTGTTTTAATGAAAAATATTGACAACATCAAAACAAAGACCGAATAACCTATTCTTCATGAGAACTTGTGATTCACCGCATAAAAAAGTAGCCCTCATCATTTTTGAATAAGAAGAAAAATAACAACAATGTTTTAAACAATTAAGACTCGTTATTTATTCAAATTAACGTATTATTGCATTTTTCAATGTGTAAAATTTAACAACTTAACAACAAACATAATAAAGATAAAGGTCAAAATGACGTCATCAGTAGTCGCGTGTATGACGTTTTTTTGTTATCACACGTGTATGATAACGTTGTTCCGTGATTTGTTCTCAACTTGAAAATAAGGGTATTTATGTGATAAAGTCATTTTACGGCGTTTCCTGTGTAAATTATCAGTGCTTATTTGAAGCTTTTCCTTACGCCAGTCCATCCGTCTGCAACACTTTGCACCACGGAGAGGAATAACTACTGCCACTTTTAAGTCTTGGCTATGACCTGACCGTGGATTAAACACTGGTCGCCCTCTCATAACCATTACACCACCGAGGCAGTTCTAACCAAACTGCACGAAGTGGCAGGCTGATACTTTCTTCATTCTTCATAGCCATTACACCCCTCAGCCTTCAGTTTTTATTGCATATTTGAACTTTTTATTTTTTCAATTTTTCTGACAAAGTGTACGCGTTGGCGTACGTGCTAATGCCTGGATGCGCGCTTGCATGCACTGTTTTCCACACCGTAAATGGTGGCCCAATTCACCCATGTCACTATGTGAATGTGTAGGGGTAGGAAAATGCTTGTGGATCAAAGTGTTTGTTTGCAGTATTCATTCCCCACTTGTAAGTTATGTGTAACTTAAACAAGAAATTATGTATTCAATATACTAGTGTTTTTTGGTACGTAACCTTTTTTTTTACCATCACCTCAGCCAAAGGCTGCAAATTCATATAACTTGGCATGGATGTTCTTTGCATGGCCACACTTTTACAGTAGATCACATGATTCCATTCAGTACACAACTTGTTGCCATGTCGTCAAAAAAGAAAAACTATTAAATTCTTTTTGTCAGAAACTACTGGCCCAGCCGGATTTCAAAATAATGTCTCTGAAATGTTCCTTGACCTAACCTCTTTGAAACTCTACCAAGTTTTCTCGAGTTGGTGCAATTTGTAAAACACACAGAAACTACTTGATGGAAGTTGATTTAATATTGACATTTTTCTCAATATAGTATGACAGAAACATCAAAATGTTTCAGCTTAAATCTGCTGTCAAATTTTCATTTGATTCTTCATGTCTTAAATGTGTATACTTGTGAGCGATACAGGGCCAACAAGGTCCTACGGTTTACCAATTGCCAATTTCATAATATTTAATGTTTTTGATATGATCTTTCAACTTCTTAACAATAAATACATAAACATAAGCTACAATTGTTATTTCCTTTCACATTTTCCCTACTTTTCCAACCTTCCTGCAGTCCCCAGGCCGTCAGCACTTTCAGTGCTTTGATTATTATTTATACGACATAGGCGCCGGTTTAAAGGCATTTCAGGATTTTTAAGTGGTTGCCGACGTCATCGTCATCACACGATGTTTATCCTTGTATAAGCTTTACTTTAACCTGCAATAAGTTTTCGTCAAGCTCAGAAAACCCAACTTAAGATCTCAGCCAAAAACCTATGTGCTCCTTACACGAGAATGTACATATATTCTCGTTGTTACTTTGAAGACGGTGAACCATGGATCTGATCTTGTGAAAACAAATATAAGATTGCTTAAAACATATCTTAATTCCCTGAACAAATCCGATATACCATCGATCTTTAAAATGTAACAGCTTTTGCGTTGGGTACTACTTCAGCAATCATGTATATGTCATTTAAAAGGTGCACATTAACATACAGCACATAGCGAAATGCTGGCAAATCTGTATAAATGAAAGTGAAATTATTAAATAGAGTTGAGCGATACAGGGCCAACAAGGTCCTCCGGTTTTCCTATTGCCAGTTTCATAATATTTAGTATTTTTGATATGATCTGCAGTCTCCAGGCCGGCAGCACTTGCAGTGCTTTGATTATTATCAATACTACATAGGCGCCGGTTTAAAGGCAATTCAGGAAATGGCTTAAGTGTTTTTTTAAGTGGTTGCTGACGTCATCGTCATCACACGATGTTTATTACTTTAACCTGCAATACTTTTGTTGTCAAGCTAAGAAACTCAACTTACGTTCTCAGCCAAAGACCTATGTCCTTCTTACACGAGAACATAGATTCTCGTTGTTATTTTGAAGACGGTGTGGCATGAATCTGATCTTGTGAAAATAGATAAGATTGCTCAAAAGATACCTTAATTCCCTGAACAAATCCGATATACCATCGATCTTTAAAATGTAACAGATATTTCGTTGGGTACTACTTCAGCAATCATGTATATGTCATTTAAAAGGTACACATTAACATAAAGCACATTTGTTCCAGGGGACGACGAAAATATATAAGCGAAATGCTAGAAAATCTCTATAAATGAAAGCGAAATTATTAAATAGCGTTGAAAACATTGTGGCAAAAGGATAACATATGAGCAATTTCTCCATTTTCCACGATGTTCTCACATGTCGTCAGATGAGGCAGATGCGTCGAATGTGTCTGTAATTGGGAAAGGGTTAAAATGTATAAAACTGTAAACATACAGACACTCCACTTTGTATCTACATTATGTGTACTGTTTAAGCCTCACCACAGGTAAATCGACCTTCAAGCCGATCAAACACGCCACACGACACACATAGAAAAAATCTACAGAAGATAACTTTGAAAATATCTCGGGGGGATAATTTGGAATTCTTTTTCGATGAAAGTACACTTCAGTATAGACAAAATAAAGGGGAAATGAAGCAGCTGCTCATAATGAGATATTTCTCCTTTATCCTCTCAATGCTGTTTAATGTTAACAGCTGCATGTCGAAATGCGTCTGCATTTGTAAATCATAATATATTACGATAACACTATGTTTACATAACCGGAGCCATATAAATACATCTTTATATGTCTCTGGTAAAATACACATATTTTTATTTCTAGCAGTATTAAAACTAAATGTAAAGAGCCAATAAACATATACATAGACAAAATGAACAAAAACCGAAAAGATAAACAGATAGACAGACATGTATACGTGTATAATCACATAGTAAATGTATTGCGATACAACGAAACTATTTCGAATCTGGGTCACAGGTCAGTTTTCGTGTGACATTTTGCTTATCAATACAGGGAAGATAACCCTTTCCCACATATAGACGCTTTCTGAGGCCACAGCAGCAAACTAAATTTTGAAAACATTGCGACAAAAGGAGATATTTCTCAAAATGAGAAATTTGTCCTTTTGCCACAATGTTTTCAAGTCTAGTCTATATGCAACTTTCAATACTGGAGATTTTTAATATAGTCTTTGCGTAGATGTTTTTAACGTCGTCTGTCTACTGCATATTTATAAGGAGTATGAAATATTTAGCAAGATAGCTTGTACAACAATGGTTATACATGTAACAAGATAAAAAAAAAAACACACTGACTCAGTCTCTAGTTACAAGTTACACACATTATAGACTCTTTGACTTCTCATTTACAAATAACAACATGCCGAGCCACGGTAGCTCCGTATGAAGTGACGCGAGATGTCAGTCCAGGGGTTGTGTGATCGAAACACAACTAGGCCAACATTCTTTCCGAGGCTTAACAAACATGAATGCGACACGCCTCATTCATTCCAGCCAATAGGACAACAGTCTATGCGGTATAGCAGCCAGTGGTCTGGAAAGACTCGTGTGGCGTACTGGTGTGAGTAAGCCTTGAAAAACATGGTTATCCCTTTCCCTCATATAGACGCTTTCTGACGCCTCTGCAGCAGACGGCGTTTTGAAAACATAGTGACAAAAGAAGAAATTGCTCAAAACGAGCAATTTCTCCTTTTGCCACAATGTTTTCCACTTTTAGTCATAGGTTATCCATTTGATTATAGAGATTTTCTAATTTTGACAAAATATGTTTGAAGTCGTCTGCTGCAGAATTGTCATATGAGGGAAAGGGTTATGTGAACTGCCCGTCGTGATTTGAGTGATTTTGTTGTTGAACAACTGGCTTTAAAACCCAAATAATCAATCAATAAATAAATAAATAAATCAATCAATCAATCAATCAATCAATCAATCAATCAATCAGTGACACCACGACTCTTGGCAAATCGGATATACGTAAATGCGATATGAACCGTTGAGATAACCAACTGTATGGCCTCTGCATTATATATCGGCCCGGATCAGCCTGTGCAGTCCGCACAAAGTCTTCTGCTGCAGATATGTCACAATTTGTCTACATTTGAGTCGTTCCGCAAGAAAACCAACATTATGGCCTCTGCGTAATGTATCGACCCAGATCAGCCTGCGCAGTCCGTACTATTCCGTAACGAATTAACAGTGTATACAATTAAATATAACTCATGTCCATGTTTGATTCCATGTTCCTTTTTGAAGCTAGACACAAACACAGTATATCGAGGGCTTGGTGTGAAACGGTTGTAACTAAAAACCTATTTTGAAAACCCTAGTTTAGGGGCAATTTCGACCCCTTTGTAAACAATGCAAATTTATGTGCCATTGCTCAGAACGAGCAATGGCACCTAAATTTCCATTGTTTACCAAGAAAAATGATTTAACGCTTATAAAGACTTTATGGCGAGGTGATAAACCTTGGTAAAAAATTACCGATTTTAGTTACAACCGTTTCACGCCAAGCCCTCGATATAGAGTTTATATGTCGCCGTATCGGTGGTGTAGTGGTAGATGGTCCTTTTTCAGGTGCGGGAGATCGCGGGCTCGATCCTAGGCCGAGTCACACCAAATACGTGTGATATAACTTAACACTTGTTGAAATCGGCATTAAGCCCTATACAAACAAAATATATATATTGTTATACGTATCAGATTATTATGTATATCTATACATACACAAATAACGTTGACTTAAGCGGCCATTTCACCAATGATTGTTTTTTCCAATCTGCCCGATCTGGACCAGATTGTCCCCGATGAATCAATTTGTTTGATCGGCCCGATTGTCGTCCTGAATCGCCTCCAATCGTTCCCGTTCTTGACCCGACTGAGTCCCGACCAACGGACGATGGCGGGGGACGAATCACGGACGTTCCTCGCGCAATCGCCGCGTTTCCGGGGCGCAAGTATGCGAAAGTACGCGCAAGTACCCGTAGGTACACGGCAAAGGCAAGTAGAGCGGCATAGGCTATACGAAAGCTCCAGAGGGCGGGCGAGACAAGGGGACCTTCAGGGGACCTCGGACGACCAAGACGACCACGGGCCGACAGTTTTTGATCGGCTTCTGTTCTTCAACTTGTTTAAAATCAGTAGCCGATCACTTTTTCGGTACCCGACCCTCGGAGGACTGAGGCGGTTGCGCCAGATCTTCCCCCGAAGGTATAGGGTAGTGCTCGACAGTGCTCGCAGGTTCCCGACTATCTTCGCAAAATTGCGGCCGATCGACCAAAATAATTCTGACGCATCTGTGTAGCAAATTACTTTTGAAAACAGTATGACAAAAGGAAAAATATCTCAGAACGAGCAGCTGCTGCTTTTGCGACAACGTATTTAACTCTAAATATATCCACAGTCAAATAGTCGGTAAGAAAACCTAAAGCTTTCTTTTACTTAAAGTAATTTTGTGTATATAGCTGATTGCATTGAATGTGTGAAAATGATGTTTTATTGAGGATTTAACCTTGCGTTAAAAGTGAAAGTGGGGTAAATGTATCCATGAAAAAAAAGCCGCGTTCTTACGGGTTGCTTAAAAAAGGGTACCAATTTTGCAAACGTCTTGTTTTTTTATTTAACAAATTTTCTCCCTCTTATTTTCACATTGTTTTCAAGATGACAGGCAACTCTTTTCAATGACATACTTGTGCACCATGGAAAAATGAATTAACCATTTCCCAATAACAGACCTTTCTGACGCCTCTACAGCTGACGACTTTCTTTTAAAACATTGTGGCAAAAGGATAAATGGCTTGAAACGGATAATTTCTCACATTCAGTCACAATGCTTTAAACTCTTTTTAAAGTTTTTATTGATCATACTTTTATTTTTAGAGATTTCCCATAGTTTTGCCTATGAGTTTTCAAACAGAGTTTGCTGTATGTGGTTACAGTGGGATAAATGACCAATGATTCGTTGATCACACACACACACACACACACACACACACACACACACACACACACATATACCCGTTTTCCTATACTCATGAGGTATTGGATCTAGTCAAACGATCCGAGGTCTACGACTTCCCGACAAATAACATTCAGCTCTTATGCAAATAACTACAGTACAGGGAACGTAGATGAAGACTTTCAGTCAATAATTCAAATGATGTCAATATTAATGCTTCAACGTTTCACTATCATTGAGAGGTATTCCCTTATATGGTATGGCATTCAGTGGTAATTAACCTCAGTTGCATATAAGCAGTACCTAAGAAAATCTATGAAAAATCTAACTGACAAAACATATGTGTGAATCACCAAGATTCCTTTGAATTTATCACCGACTTGACTTTGACATTTGTTTGTTTGGTGTTTTAAACTGTTTTCAACAATTGTTTAGTTATATCACGGCGTTAATTTACCACTACTTCTGCTCCGGTCCATTTATCCTGACACCAGTGAGTCAGTCATAAAGCTAACTTCTCATTTCTGAGGGCAAATGAGGGTGAAAAAACAAAAAACATCAGTTTTTGCAAAATACATTGATACCATGTTGATAAAGATCATGAATGGGGAAATTCGGATCAAAATACACAACCAACTGACTTTATCATCAACTTTAAATCCTTCCAACATTTAACCTGATTGAATTGAAGGATTTAAATCAAGTTCAAGGTATTTCTCGGGTTAATATTTTATGCAGAATGTAACAAAAACTTCAATCAAGCTTATGCGCTAACTTTTAAATGTTCTTCTAAAAACCACTTTTAACTCCATGCTGTCAAAATATTCTTAATAATTTGTAGAAAATCTCGTTGAATAACTACTGTCACACAGAAATGAAGGTATCAAGAAGAAAATATCATTTACAAAATACATCTTTCAAAGATTGAATGATTGAGGTTTAACGCCATTTATAACAATGTTATCGGTTATAACACAGAATCCAGTTCGCCTACCCATGTGTTTCCTTGCTTTCTCTTACCATAACTCCTCTCAACAGATTTCCAAGCATATGCCTGCTTTTCCATGTAGACTGTTTTCCCATTGGTGAAAGACAAATGATGCCGGTTGCACCGACATTTTGACAGATGTCGTAAAGAACATGTGCTGAGCAGAATTGACAGCCCGTGTCGCTACCAGCATGCTTCTAAGAAATAAACAAAACGTATACAAAAAATCATTTAACACTAGGGTTTACAGATTATGTGTTTTTCTTTCAAAATGTAAAATTATAACACAAATTATGTTCGTCCACATACCATATTCCACATATTTAACTAAATCAAAAAGCTAAAATTACCATTTCACTTGGTGAAGTACTTGTTGATTCATAATAAATAGCACCGAACCACATCGTTGTATCAACATTTGGAAAGTCAATGTCAATCTGAAGGAACATTATGGGCATATACAGTTAGAAAACGATTCATGCTACATACAACCATTATGAGGTAAATTTTGACAAGCATACCTTGTGAGGTACTTCCCCATAGATATGCCCAAAGGCTAAATTACAAACAAAAGCGTTCATTGGCAGTGAGAAATGCCCCCAGAGTGATGCAACATACTACAGCATACATATGTATGCAAAGACACTAAACTACCATTGAAGTAACTAAAAAACGAGCTCCCATTAGCGAGCTCAACATAAACTACCACTTTGAGATAAACACTTTTTGAGTAAACAAATACTAGTGTAAACAAGATTTCCCTTCAATTGGTCTAGTGACTATATGTTTTAGACCAATCATGACAAATATTCGAACTTGCCCTGGATATCAACAAAACAATAATTCTGACAAGATTTCAACAACATCAATTTAAAAATGCGGCTTCAATAGTGTTAACAAGATTTTCCTTCAATACAAATGTGAAATCTTAAAGAAATTAATATTAACACTTGAATTTCAAATAATGACAATGGATTTTTATGCCCCCGGAATCACCTAGTTGTTGGCCTGTCTGTCTGTCTCTTTGTCTGTCTGTCGAATATTTTTTTAACCTTGACCACTTCTTTTGAACCATAACAGGTACGGCTACCATATTTCGCATGTGTATTCCTTGTGACATGACCTTTCTGTCAGTACCAAAATTTTGACCTTGCGACCTTGACGTTTGACCTAGATGTTGCCATTCGGGGGCATCAGTGTTTCACAAACACATATAGTGAGCAATTTCTCCTTTTGCAACAATGTTTTCATCTTTATTCAATATATATTTTTGTCCATCTATAGAGAGCTTCCATATGTTTTACTAAACGAGTACACAATCGTTATTTCTCCATGTAACAATGCTTTACTTGTTATGTTCCACATGTTTCGCCTTCGGAAGTTTTTATAGCAGCCGATTACATAATATCAGATCAGGTAAACAGTTAGTGCTTTCGTTTCTTCTGTGCGGAGTCCTTTGGGTCTAGTTCTGGTTAGTCGCCTACGGGTAATGGATAAGAGTGCTGTAGCTATGATATAACCACAGGCGTCCGAGTTTTCATTTGATAAAACACAATGGGGAAAAAACACACAATACCTCGTTTAACTACTACAAATAGTCTCTCTATATTGTCCATATGCTATATTAATATGACCGTAAATAATTCGTTTGAGAACATTTGGGGAATCCCACCCTGGACCGTGTTACTATAAATAACCTCTATATGGTTCATAAAGTATAACTGCCATATAGAGATGCTATTTAACACGGGATTCACCGAATTTTCTTATACGATTACATTACGGTCAAGAGACTTTTTGCAGTATCTTCACGAGGTATTGTGGTTGTTGTTTTTTTCCAGTTTTTCATAAATGAAAATTCGGACGCCTGTGATATAACCGAGAAACCGGTGGCGTAAATCTCAAATGAAATGATTTTTCTGACTCTAGGGACGGTGACAGAACTGAAGACATGGCCGTGTTCGGACAAGGGACCGTTAGAATCCTTCTTATCAAGGTGAACTGTACGGGAAGAGAACTTTATATCCTCGTTTGCCCCACACCGTATTGTGGGCTTCACGAATGCAAGCAAGATGATTTAAAACGCTAGTCTCGTATGCTACTAATTAACTACTATACAATACAATGATTCTTTATTTGTAAACAAGGGCTAAAATACAACATACAATTACATATGAATTTACACGAGTTTCGTGTTCTTATATTGCTCAACTTTAAAACATTTTAAAAATATGTTAAATTAACGAAATGATCTAAACAACTGGTATAAACCTATCATTCTATCTAAGGAAACATATTGCAAGGTTCAGATGATGTAGCCACAACTGTTTTGTTGAAACTGGTAGACAAACTGGACTAAACGTAGACAACAGAAATTGCGTTTATTGTCTGCATCTTGTCATGTATTTTTCTACTTTTTCAATATGATGTTCAGACACGTTTTCTGTATACAGTCGAACCTCGTTAAATCGGACGCCGTTAATCCGGAACATTCGCGGTCCGGATATAACAGTCAGGGAACGGATTTTTCATGATTTATTACTCTCCGTTAATACGGAAATTCGCGTTCCGGAACCGGACAAAAAAAATCGGGAACGGAACGACCATTTGCATATAAAATCCGTTTCGTTAGTCCGGAAATCCAATGGGTAATGTATACTTACCGTATACAGTATTGGTTTTTCGAACCGTTGTCTAATTTTCGTGACGTTCATTGGTTACCGACGGCAACAGATCGCCTTCACACATTTCAAGTGTCAATTAGTCTGGATTATAATGATTACGTAAATCTAAGTGCTTGTCATTGTTTTCTGTTATGCCAGTTTGTCTTAATAGCTGTTATTCATAACTGAGCAGTACAGATGAATTGACCACAAGGACAATTGCAGTCTTCATTTAAGTTGACATGAAAATGTAAGAGTCTCAAATTAGCCAACAACAGTATTTATGTTGATTTATGTGACAATTTATTCCTATAACTTTGAATTATATTACAACTCTTTATAACTATTTATGCATATGTTCCATCACGAAGCAGAAATACATTTGCAAAGAGAAACGAATATGTCCTCATTCTTTATTCAATAAAGATAATTTATCAGTTGAAGAAAATGACTTGAAATATCGCCATACATTAATTCTCGTCTCCCAAATCGGAAAATCTTATATCGTTCGATCTCTTTATGATTCCATCCCATACTTAACCCTGTCATTCCTGGCCTTTTCAAATGAAATTGTCCAGACTTGCAGTTGGAAGACCCCATAGCGAATTCTAGGAATATGAAAAATAATGATGTTGAGTTTGGCAGCCATGAGCCTATGCTCATTATATTTTGTTAAATGAAAGCGCACGATACAACTATCGTTTGGTTCTATGCAATCGAAACATTCTACAATATTTGCTTCTTTATTTAGTTTATCTGTTAGGGTTATGTCCCCTGTATTCATACACTAACGATTGGCTGACACAAAGGTTAATCTGAGATGACCTTAGCTAGGTGGCGTTCATGAGATCTATATACAAGCGAAGTTTATGTCTGGTTCTAACGAGATTGGGTTCCAGTCAAATCGTTAATGCTTACCATTAACAATATCAACAATTTATATGGTAAAAGAGAGAAAGCTCTAACTGTGTTAAATAGCCTTTGTGATTTAAAAGTTATTTCCCTTAGATTTAAAATAACATGCTAACCCTTTTCCGGTCGATTTGATCGATAAGTTAGGACAGAAAGAACCAGAGAGATTTCAATAAAACGCTAACGTTTAAACAAATAGTAAGAACGTAACATATTACATAAGCTAAACGTTTATACTAGTACGTTTCTAGAACTATGGAATATATACTTTAATATAACGAGTCAATCACGGAAAATAAGCAAGAGCGAATTTTCGAACATCGAATCAAACTTCCTGAAATAACTAAAAATGACAACTTAAAGGAAAACAGTATTGAGTAGTTATATCATTTATTAATAAGATAATCACAAATCATTCAATTGACAATTATAAGAAAATCATTTTGTCTCGGTCTCTTAAACCTCGGTTTAAAGTTTTAACCATTATTCTGCTGATTTCAATGTTGCTCAACAATTCATTTCTGAATTTCGATGAGTTCATTACCATAGATATACACCTGATGAACTGTAAAATGTAAGCATAAATACAGACATCTGCATTTTGACTTAATTAAGACGTGAATCTTTATTTTAAAAGATTAAACTTATTTTTTGAAAATGTAACATTTTGCTTAGAGACATGTGACATATATAAAACAAATTAAATGGTTGTTCAATAAAGCCTCGGTTAAATTATGAATATTGCATTCAGAACAAACATATACATATCTGTTTATGGCATGTGTCTTTCATCATTTTTGTTTCTCTAATAAATATGCTAAAATATTTAATTCCGTAACAAGTATTGTTTGTCTGCAAGGAAACTATTTCTGTCAACTTTTTCATTTACTTAAATACATTTCACTGTTCATATTTTACACAATATAAGGGAAACAAAAATGACGAGGCGGACTTTCTACCACTACACCAACGAGGCGGTGTATGGATATCGATGCAGGCAAACAGCCCTCGGACATTTACAACCGGTATAGATGCAGATCAGCCTATCTATTCGTACAGGCTGATCGACATATTCCTAGAATATTGTTGAATAAACCATTGACAGTATTGCGAACAATGCAGACAATGATCAGCCTGTGCGTACTTGATCTACACTGGTCGCGCATCTCCAAAAGCATACGTCCCCGCGGTTAACATGACTTACTCCTTTCAGCTTTGAGAAAAACTTGCATCAGAAATTTTAGTTTACTCTTTTCATGCAAAGTTGAAGACATTATTGTCACAATGGAGAAACTATTTTTTTTTTACCATTTTTCTCGCCAGTTTAATGTATTCAAAAGCTTTCTGCTGTAGAGGCGTCAAAATGCGTCTGCATAAGGAAGTATAACACCAGGAGAAAGATTTCGAAAATTTCGCTGACATTGAAAAAGTGGTGCTGTGCTAAAACTGAAACTGAAGGTAGTTCATTGGCGTTAAAGCATAACATATGTATATCATACGCTTGCAAATTTCCATCTGTGTTCATTATAGTATACCCCTTGGGCAAGGCACATTTTCTAGCCTAGTACTGGTTTGTTTACCCAGGGATCATGCATAATTATTCTATTCATAAAAGTCAAACCTGTGCTAAAGACCATCTTTGTATAGCAATTATCTGGCGACGACACTATTAATTCATAGTTTTCTGCCTGAATGACCCTGGCTTCCCTTTGGCGGTCTTTAACCACAGTTTGCATTTTTTTTAAATGGTTTTAACTTAAAACCAAATAATCGAATTCCGAAAAATAGACATAATACATTGGATTATGGTTAATTAAAATAAATGAATATATACGTACACAATTAAATAACATATTATCAACATAGAAACTCAAAGATTGGTCTGAATATGAAATGTTATGAAATTCAATAAGCTCTGGACCAATTTCTTCAAGGTCACAATAAATTCCTCCTTTGTTTCCATGTAAATCAACCAGTTTCAAGGTCACAATACACCAAATATATTCCTTCTTTGTTTCCATATAAATCAACCAGTTTCAATGTCTCAATACACCAAATAAATTCCTTCTTTGTTTCCATGTAAATCAACCAGTTTCAAGGTCAAAATACACCAAATAAATTCCTTCTTTATTTCCATGTAAATCAACCAGTTTCAAGGTCGCAATACACTAAATAAATTCCTTCTTTGTTTCCATGTCAATCAACCAGTTGCAAGGTCAAAATACACCAAATAAATTCTTTCTTTGTTTCCATGTAAATCAACTAGTTTCAAGGTCAAAATGCAGCAAATAAATTCCTTATTTGTTTTCCATGTAAATCAACCAGTTGCAAGGTCAAAATACACCAAATAAATTCCTTCTTTGTTGCCATGTAAATCAATGTTTCAACCGTCAATTGTCGCACTTCTAGGCGTTCCTCAGGTAAGAGACCCAATATCATTAAAAAGGTTGCCTCAAAGCTTTAAACTAAATAATTCACCCATTGAAGATGGTTACCGTCATTTTGGACGAAATCCGGCTGAGACCGAACTATTTTTTTTTCACATACTATACTTTCACTTTCAAGCAAGGTCAAAATACGAAAAATTATCAAACTCAATCATTTCCAGTGTATCCTATAAACATTCACAGTGAACTTAAACTCAATGTCATATATTCAATGCATTCTTGTAGAGGTATACACTAATTTCTACTGAAACAAATTCTTTTTAGGGACTTTTTGGTATTTGGCGTAATTTGACCTTCATGTTAACTGTTTACCTGATATGATATTTTCACAGTCGCTTATATACTTTGAAAACTTCTAAGAAGAAAAATAATATGCCAGGACAAATGGAATTAAAGTTATAAACTATTGTCAGGACATTTGGATATTCTCTGGTAGCAGTGTCTCTTCAATCCATTCCATCATACAGCAATTCCGCAGCAGACGACTTTGAAACTATGGTAATATGAACACTTTCTATAAATGAAAATTACTCTGTTGAATATAGTTGAAAACACTGTGGCAAAACGAGAAATTGCTCATCATGAGCACATTCTCCTTTTGTCACAATCTTTTCAAAATTGACTGGTGCAAAATGTCCCTTTGAGGGTAAGAAATAACACTGATCGAAAACAAAAATGAAAACGCTTTCTATACAAAGCGAATGCATCAAAAGTCGTCTGAATTCAGGGAAAGTGCTCAGTGAACAGATCACGAAAGATGACGTACACATTTCATATTCATTTTACCCTTCCCCACATACACAACCTAGGCAGCAGAAAACATTGCAAACCGTCACCCATCAAGACAAAATAGGGTAAAAAGGAGAACTTGCTTATCAGCAGCCATTTCTCCGTTTGCCACAACGTTTACAGAAAAGTTGTCTGCACGAGATGCGCCAAAACACATCTGCGAGTGGGAAAAGGTTAACAAAGACACAGACAGAAAACATACAGACTTGAATGATAAGACTAATATTACTTCATGCCTTTTAACCCTTTCCCACATGTAGACGCTTTCTGACGCCTCTGCAGCAGACGGCTTTTGAAATCATTGTGTCAAAAGGAGAAATTGCTCAGGATGCCACTATGATTTCAACTCTATTCAATAATCATAATATCATTTATAGAGATTTTCTATATTTTGGACTTGATCATTTTTAAATCGTCTGCTGCATATTTATTGTATGTGGGAAAGGATTAAGACAGTACGAGTTTAAAGAAAATACAATATATTAACAATATTCCCACATACATGTACAGACGCTTTCTGACGCTTTCTGAAGCAGACGACTTTTAAAATGTTTTGGCAAATGGAGGAATTGCTCATTATGAGCAATTTTACCATTTTTCAGAATGTTTTATACCCTATTCAACTATCATATTTTCACAAAGAGAAATTGATCCGTATTTTTGCAAGTCGTCTGCTTAAATCGTGATACCCTCACTTTTACAATAAGTAAAGTTCCTTCACAAATCGAACAAAGACTTAATCACAAAATATGTGTTTTTTTGTACAGCCGTTCGACTTGTCGCCCGACGTAGATAAGAGGGATAGGCAACTCCACCTGTACACCTGTTATCTTGTTAAAATATCACACATAGAAATAAAATTGTCCAAATTTTCAGATTTTGTAGCAAATAAAGCTTTGAAGTCACATTTGGCACATAAACAAAACATACATATTCTAAAAGCTTATCATTTCAACTAAAGTTAGAGATACAATGAACAACTGGAAGTTCTTTATATTTTGAACAATGACTGGTTTAAAAGACACAGATATTGGGATTTCTGAATTATATTTTTTTTTTTCCAAAAATGAATAGACTGACATTTTTCATAAGGATAACATATGATCAAAACCTGTAGTATATTAAAAAACTTTTATCTACTGCAATAGAAGAATGTTTAAACTTCCAGAAAATATTATTTTTATTTTCATATCTTGAATTGTTTTTCAGTTGTACTAGCTACAAATATTGATACGGGTGATATTTTAGTATATAATTTAGTTACTTATCCCTCTTATCTTTTTTTTTTTTTTACGTACCTGGCCCGACTGACTGTTCTATTTATTACACCTTATTGTCGTAATACACAAATATAAAATAATCTATAAACAAATAATAAAAACTAAACACTCTTTTTTAAAATAAAACGCTTATTTGTAACTTATACGCAAGCACTTAAATCTTCTACGCGTCATCACAACAATAGGCAATCGCCTTGACGATATTCAAATATCGCCCGCAATTCTAAAGGCAGCCTCGCCTGTAACAGGATATCTATGCTATAAGCAATAGAATCTATCTTCTCCTCAACATATCGAATATTCTAGCAATTATAAAGGCAGCAACGCCTGTACCAAGATATCTATGCTATAAGCAGTAGAATCTATCTTCTCCTCAAAATATCGAATATTCTAGCAATTATAAAGGCAGCCACGCCTGAACAAGAAATAATCAGTCAAACTTTCTTAAAGACCACCTTGGAATAGTATTTCCCTTTCTATAGCGAACATACTTTTAAGTTCGCACGTCATTAATCATTTTCCGTATACATGACCCAGTAATTAAAGACCACCTGTGAACAAAGACCAGAGTGATCACTTCCCATGAGTGGTCTCTAGACAGAGGTTTGACTGTATTTGATAAACAGTGAATATTATCTCTTTCCTCGATAACAATGTAATAACCGAGCAATTCTATAGGCAGACACGCCTGAACGGATATATCATATGAATGCACTGCGAACTACGACCATTGTAATTAATCGGTTTTCCCTAATAAACCGCTCTTAACCCTTTCCCACCCACATACGCATTTTGACGCAATAGTAGCAGACGACTTTTGAAAACATTGTGTCCAAGGGTGAAATTGCTTATGATGAGCAATTTCACCTTTGGCCACATGTTTTCAACTTAAGCTATATTTTGTGGAGATTTTTCAGGTTTTTGTCAATCTGTTTTCAAAGTCGTCTGCTGCAGATTTGGTGTATGCGGGAAAGGGTTAAAGCAAAACCTTTCCTCGTAACGTATACACACGTCAACGCTTCGACTATATATCATCAAATCAAAAGGCAATCCCCTTGACGATAACTGAATATCGTCAGCAATTCTAAAGGCAGATAACTAGGACACTCCTAGACGGCTTATTGTATTCCAGCAATTCTTAAGGCAACCACGTGTGACAATGACTATCTTTGCCACACACAGTAGGATTGATTGATTGTGGTTTAACGCCGTCTCACCAGTTACCTGGCTTTCTCACACCAGTACTCCACACACCATTCTACTTTTCCACATAGACTGTTAGTCCAATAGTGGACGCTTATCACAGCAAGCAGAAGGAATCATCATCTTCACTTTTAACAAATAGATGAAATAACTATTCTATAGGCAGCAATTGTTTAACATATATATATCATAGATAAGCGCTGCTTGAAATGTACGATTAATACAAAAAATAAAAACACGTCTCTGTTGGTCCGAATTCCAACGCTGAATGGTTAAACCCACACACACGTGCACAATAAAACTTCGTGCACTTCTGACAGTGCCACCTATCGGAGATTAGGGCAATTAATTTTAGTCTTATTCGGTCCTCTCAAACGACGGACATAACCTTTATCCATTGATAGATTTAATTATTTACTCGGTCTCGAATCATTCTCTACATGCCTTCGGTAAGTAAAATCGTGAACTTTACAATTGTTGGTTGTGTTGTTACATCCAAATATGTTTCCATTCGTGAACAGTTAACCTTAACTTAAGTGTGATTTTGACGCCTCTGCAGTCTTTTTAATAATTACACTTTCATAGCTTTGCCAAGATGGCAAGTCGTCATCATCTTCATTATCATTATCATAATTATCGAATTACTGATAACAAACATAACATTGATAATTATGATGATGATGATGATGATGATAATAAAAATAATAATAACAACAATAATAATAATAATTATAATAATTATAATAATAATAATAATAATTATAATAATTATAATAATAATAATCCACAAATCATGTCAAACTTTTCCCATCAGAAGATACATGATGAAAATAATCATAACATTTTTATTTTTATTTTTTACAAACATGACGAAACTAATCTTAACTATGAAAAATCAAAATATAAGTTCTTGATTAACATGCAAGCATAGTAATGTGGCAATGAAATACAAACAATTTAAAAAATTACAAGACGTCCATGGTGCTCACCAGATTTAACAGAACGTGAATTAAAACCATATATATATAACATACCGTTTTGTTTTTGTTATAATTAGTATTTACTGCGTCTCTGGGTATCATCGGATTAACCATTACATTAAATCCATTACATTAAACCCGGTTCAATTGATCTAATACTGCATGTTACCTACATTAGTAGGTTAGAATCAGTTTGAATTATTCATAAGTACATTCGCTCGGTACTAAAGTATTTTTAAAAGGGTTATTTAATACACATTGGAAGGACATCTTTAACCCTTTCCCTCATACACACGCTTTTTGACGACTCTACAGCAGACGGCTTTTTGAAAACATGGCGACAAAAGAAGAAATTGCTCAAAACGAGCAATTTATCCTTTTGTTAGCATGTTTTCAACTCTATTCAATTATTGTTCTTTCATTTAAAGGGATTTTCTGTGCCTAGACGTTTACAAACTCGTCTGCTGATGATGTGTTTTATTTGGAAAAGGATTAACCGATACAACATTGCAGGGCATGTGGCTTAAATGTAAACAGTCATAAGTCATATAATTATCTGGTCTCAGCAAATATAGGAACTATAAGAAATACACGACAGTATAATTTACAGAATTGAACATTGTGTATCTATCTCTCCTGGCGACCCGCTAGTATTCCCCGTGTCATGATATTGAATAAGATATTCCGGATAATATTGTGGCATATCAAACAGCACAAATATGGCAGGATTATCAGTGTTGTCAACACATGAATCAAACAACTGATTTGACGAATTTGGCTTGATTGGGGGACGCATGTACGTCGGTGTACCAGCTGTGTAATCCCCTACCAACACGCATGCGCGAAACATGTAACGGAAATGGCCACTGCAGTCGGTATATAAGTGGCTGTAGCTAGCATTTTTGTGGAAGTATGTTCCTTTACCGAAAGCAGTACCGTTTTGTCCACATATTCTGAAATCGAAGTTGTTAGTAGCGATTCCACGCACCGCATTTGTTGTTCCAGTTCCATGGAATAGGTTTCGTTTGTATACCTCTTTGTTTGTTAGATTCGCCAATTCAAGCGCTGATTTCATTGTTTGCTCTCTACTGTAAAATAAATAAAAAGAAGGTTGTCAAAACATATAAAGTAATAATATTACGAGAAAATCAACATTATGGTATCTGCGTAATGTATAGACCCAGATCAGATTGCGCAAAGTGCGCAGGCTAATCTGGGCCGACACATTCCGTCTCAGGGCGATAGAGGTAATGAGTAATGATTCCTGAATATATAAAATCCACAGGAGGCGAAAAGTGTCTGTCCGGATTAGCCTGCGCGGCATGCTTAGGCTGATCCGGGTCGATACTTTACTACGCATAATCCACAATCTTGGTTGTCTCGCGGGACGGCTCACCCGTCCTTCAAAAGCTTTAACAATGTATAAGCTGACGGTTTTTGTGGTGTAGGGGAAGTGTTATGCTATGGCTAGTTTGTTTATCTCTGTCAAAGGAGATCAATTGAAACGCAACAAGAGAAATCTAGAAACAACGATGTGAAAAAAGGCATGCGCTTCTTTGTAACGTAATGAAGGTATTCCCCGTTCCCTTTTTAAATAACGCTTTCCCACGTGCAAAACATCTGTAGCGACTTTGAAAACATTAAGTAACAAATATGGACATTCTCTATAAATGAAAGAACAATTTTTGAATTAAGTTGAACACATTGTGATGAATAGAGAAATAACTATTTTGAGCAATTCTTCATTTTCCTACATGATAATTTCACAATATGTCTGCTGCAGGGATGCCAACAAGTTGTTATATGTAGAACGAGGTTAAGGATTTTTTTTCTCATTTGACATTTTATATTTGATAATTAATTTTGCAAAGCCTGTCGGAAGCTAGTAGAACTAGTAGAACTAGTAGAACTATTACGTTCGACTTGAAATAATACAAACTTGCAAAAACTTCGACAAAAAACAAAAGAAGATGAAAACACGTAGAAGAAGAAGTCGGAAAAGAAGTCGAAGTTAAAGATGCAGAAGGAGAAGAAGAAGAAGTAGAAAAAAAAAGAAAAAAAAGAAGAGAATATGAAGGAATATAACGAAGTAGAAGAAACAGTAGAAAATGCGAGGAAGATGTAGTAGAAAAAGAAGAAAAAATAGAGAAGTAAAAGAAGAAGATAAACAAAAATGAAGGAGTAAAATAAGGAGTAGAATCAGATCATACTTGGAGAATTCCGTCCATAACTTTTGGTTTTGTACTCTGTATATATTATCAATGACAATCCTAGTTGTGTCTGTCAGAGTCAATCTTAAACTAGACTCCACCTCCTTGTACGGCTCACTGTCTTGTCTCAACTTGACCAATTCCAAAGGACTACACATGTCCCAAGGGAACCAGCCTTTTGGGGGCGGGGTTATTATCTTGGGTGGGGAACCAAGACTCTCAGGGCTGTAATGATAGAGATAGGTTCATCACCTGACCAAGTCATGTCAAAAGCGAACATTACATTTACAACTTAATTGAAAGTTCTAAATTGACTTATTAAACATCGAATTTAAAGTTAGTATTTTTGGAAAATATTTCCACATCTATCCGCACGGAGGGAGGGTGAAAAGCCACCCATCAAAGGATTCAAACATGTGATCAAATCAAATCAATGATTTTATGTCAGCAAGTGGCAAAGTTCAAAATTAAGGCATATGTTTTTATGACCTCATATATGTTGTTGTGGTTGAAAGTCCGCCTCCAGCGCGGGTTCGTTTCCTGTCCGGGTCATACCAAAGACTTTAAAATTGGTAATAATGGCGTTTCTTCTTTGGCGCTCAGAGTTGTGGGATTAGCATTACGATTATCTAGCTGGTGTCAGGATAAAAGAACCAGTAGTACTAATATTGGTTACTGACCAAAGAAATTGCACATATATAACTCAAAAATGTTGAAATGAGCATAACAAACAAATGTTTTTCTGGTGAAATTGAGACCCATTGAAAGCCTATTTTCTTTGCGTGAATAGACATTTTGACATGCAAGGGATTAAGATGCACCCCAACATAAGTCGTGCTCCTAGTTTAATCTATTGCACTTATTAATATAATAATATGCATTCATATCAATGTCAATCGAGTGGTTGAGAATTCGAACCCCTCCTCGACCAATATTCTATCCGACATTTGACTCATCTTTCACAAATGGGCAATAAGTCGATTTGGAAAAGCAGCCAGTTGCTTGGAAAGACTGATGTGTTAAGTACTGGTGTTAGAAAGCCTGAAAACAATCAAATAATCAATCAAACATATCAATGATATACGATCCAAATGACCAACGTGCACTTGATACATCCTTCCGCAATTTCACGTCTCATTAAAAAGGAGGATGAAGCTGCTTCTAAATAAGCGACGCTTCGCAATAACAAACCATTAGGCGTTGTTGACTGTACTGTTCGCCAATTAGTCATTAAAGGTTGCAATAAACTCAGCAGTATTCGTTTAGTTCATTAGCATATAAATGTTCAGGTACGTCTTTTCCCACACGTGTAATAACTACTTTAATGTTTGCTTTCGCAAAACATCGCTCATATATCATCTGACAATAGAGTATTGCCAGCAATGTTAATACTGTAAGCAGTATGATAATAGCCACCATCAATCCCGAAGGACCACGAAGATGCGTTTTCGTACGGCTAATTGCAAGTCACACAAGGCAATGGAGTAACACTACTTACAACAGCTTTTGTTCCATGTTAGCAGAGCACACGTAAAGTGGCCGACGAAGCACTGGTTTTGTTTGTCCATTCGTTAGATTTAATAGTGTCATTTCCTTTAAGTTCATCTCGAATTTCAGTGAATCATCTTCTCTCGAGTACAGGAATTGTTTCTGGCCAGCAAGATATTTGGACTCGAGAGTGAACTGCATGTTCTGAAATTGACGTATAATTCCAATTGCTGAAATATTGCGCATACAGAATGTCGCTAAACATAAACTAATGACTGAGATATCGAACGTTAGGTGTGTTCGTTTGCGTGGTATTTCATGCCACTTTCTCTGAATACTTAGTTCTTTTATAATCAAACGATTTTCCTTTTCTTTACACTAACGTATAATAGTCGGTATTCCAACTGCATTTCCTATACATGTATTACAAATCCAAGTCCATTTCCACCAACCTTACTTAGCGCTAGGTAATACTTAAATACTTAAAAGCATATTTAATTTATTTTTGTTTGCCTAATATTTTGTAAAACATCAATGGTGGAGTGTATTCAAGTAAATGACTAAGTTGACATGAATAGTTACCAACTTACCATGCTGACTAACAATACTTGTTGAGAAATGTTAACAAAAATGTTAAAATATGCTTTTAAGTCTTTTTAAAAGTACTTCTTAGCACTTAGCAAGATTGGTGGAATTGGACCTTTCATACTAAAGTACTGAAGCAGATGACACTTAATTTAGGATGATTAATTATTAGTTATTATTCGTAAATTGGTGTCAGACTATGACGCACTACAACACTGTTAATCGGGAGCCGAGCCCCTGTAGCTCAGTCGTTAGCGACGCGGGCTGTCACTCAATGGGTTGTGAGTTAGAATCCCAACACTCTTTCCGACGTTTGAAAAAAGTCAATGTGACAAGCGTCTTTCAACTGTCATCAGTTGGCTAACAATCTATGTGGAAAAGCAGCCAGTTGCTTTGAAAGTATGTTGTGTGGATTACTGGTATGAGAAAGCTAGGGAACACATGAGTAGGTGAACTGGCCGCCGTGGTATGACTGAAAAAGTGTTTAAAACGGCGTTAAGCCTCACTCAATCAATGTTAATCGGGAAATATGTCCGCGGCAAATCATCATTTGACTCACCGATCTCTATAACACACATAAAAATGTACAATTTCAAACAATCAACGTGCTGAACGCAGTTGTCTGTGTCTCAAATCAAAAATGGTTTGGCGAACTATCAGCTACATATAGCAGACATTAAAACAAGTATGCAATATTTCAGACTTACTTGCAAAATGTTTTGCGATGCATATGTCACGGCCAATATAATTCTTAACATATTTCAAAATAACGCATGTCTCTCCCACTGAAAAATCATTGGGGAAAACATACGTTTTGTGACCTTGACCTTTGATATACTGATTCCAAAAAACCGATATGAATCATATCTGTGTTATGAACTATTACTCATATGAAATGTGTATACTGTAACTGGTCGGTGTAATGGATGGATTTTTACCCTATGTTTTCAAATATAGCCAAATTAGGCTTTCTGCACGGATCTAGAAAATGTGAAGGAAATGTGGAGAGGTCTATCAGAGGATAACTGCTGAGAAATTTCAACCCAATTGACCCGACGGTAAAAAAGAAGTAGACGGTCGACGGTCAAAGGGCTATCAAAATAAATCACATTAAGCAATGCAAAACCCTACATTGTGTGCACTACAATGTGATGAACAGAGAGGAACATGATCAGGCTTCGCGGAGGTACACGTTGCAAAGTCCAGATTATCGGTTTACGTGAGTCGATACCCGAAATGTAAGTTGATTAGAAGGTGTTGAACTTAAGATCTGAGAACACCGATGAATATAGGAAATTAAACCATAACAGACCAAATAAAACAGCTCTGAAATATAGGACAGTAAACTGTCCGCACATGCAATCTTATACAAACCGTTTCGAATTTGTCCCAACTATTTTGGTCGTTTCCAAAATACCATCGCCACTGTGTTTGGAAACTAGGCTTAGTTGGATCCCCAGCCATGAAACTTCTTGTCGACAAACGTCGCACGTCAACCACTAGGGCATCCAGCTGGCTGCTTGATGTAACCAAGGCATGAAGGTTAGTGTCAAACATTATGTTGACATGCGAAGCATCTCCGTCGTGTTCCTGAACAAACAATTTAAAAATAATAGGGTCCATTTAACGAGCCATGCAAATACGAAAAACCGGAAACCGACTTTCGTTTTTATATTTTCGATAAAATACGACCACATTGCTCATATATCTAATATGTGTCTGTTTGGTTTGTTTGTTTGTTTGTATGATATTTTACGCCAACACATTTTAAGTGACTCCACGGCGTTTCACGTGTTAGATCACCGGCTAGGTCATATCAAATACTTTAAAACGATAGTTATTGCTTTTCCTCCTTGAACCTCAGGATTGTGGGATAAGCATAACGACTGACTTGATGGTGACAGGTTAAATGGACCAGCGGTACTGTTAACTTACACCGGAAACGCTCTGATATAACTGAACAGTATTTCCAAAGCGGCGTAGAACACCATGCTTACAAACAATCAAACAAACTTAAACTGTAAAGCAATTATCAAATTGTCTGTGTCAAAGTCGGTAACGTCCATTCCAAACAAACATACCGCTTGACTTCCTATGTAAACCCTAATAGAATCCGGTTAATTATATTGTTGGCTATTTTAACCATCCTACGCTAAATCTCAAAAATTAAAATCGTGGAATACTACTATGCGTAGGATGGTTAAAATAGCCAACAATATAATTAACCGGATTCTATTAGGGTTTACATGGGAAGTCAAGCGGTATGTTTGTGTTTCCTTCTGAAATACATTTATTAAACATTTTGTTTCGCCGTTTGTAATGCTAAATTGTATTTTCCTCATGTTTTTGTCCATGTACAAACTGGGAGTATTAAAGAAATTGAATTGAATTGACTTCCCAAGTCGTTGTTTACGTGTATACATACATTATTTTAACTGTAATTTCATTTTGTGCCAATGTACTTTATATCAATTTGACACAGATGTCCACCGAAATTAAGTGCTATGCTAAGTGTTAGACATAGGTCTGCATCACAATGCCACACTTCAAGGTCAAATGTAATGATTCTCCGAAGTTCTACCACTATTTATGCGTGGGAGAGGATACACAACATTGCCTATTTTTGCCCCAAACCCTGGTGACATATACCTCTTGTGTTTCCTTCTGAAATACATTTATTAAACGTCCTATATATGGAGTTTTACAAAAGACTATTAGTTTAGTCTAGACATATTTGTCTCACATCGATTGCGAAATAAGTTTTCAGCTTCTATTAATTCCTCTCCATGTCTGATTCCTGGAGACTTAACCAGTACTTGCGCCATTTGTGTGGATCTATTTTTATAAGGACTCCAACTATTTATAATTTCATCCTGATTTGTTTTATATTGTCTGACCAATTATGCTTTCATACATGTTTACTGTTGCAAATGACATTAATAATAAGATTTGATATTTATAAACCAGACTAAAAAAAGGTTGACGGAACATGACCAACAAACAAAATGACATATTCCTATGTTTTCAACCAAATTGACATATTCCTATGTTATCAAACAAAATGACATACACCTATGTTATCAAACACAATAACATATTCCTATGTTATCAACTTTTCACTAAATTCCTGACAAAATGAGAATACCAACATTATGATAGAAACCGGAAAATGTCATCAAAATGCCACGTGACCTATTCATTCATTGGCATATATTTGCTTGAAATACATGCCTAAAATGATCCTAGAAGCTTGAAAGCAATCCCTTATTAGACAAAATGGTAGAATTTGCCTTTAATATCATGTAAAATAAAACAAATTTATTTAAAACTAAATTAACAGTATAAAATACGACATAACTAAAAATACAGTACCAGTATAAAACTGAATGACTTTTCCCTCAAGCAGAACTGACTTTCTATATCTTCAGACTTTTCTAACGGCATCCATTCATCCTTCAGTTTCATTTGCCAGAGGTAAGGCATTTTTTTGTCTTGTAAGTGGTGATCGGAACAGTCTCGAATTCGTCGGCATTTTCCGGTTAGCCCCAACGAACAGATGAAATGTTTGTTTGCATCATCTGTAAACATGTGAATACACTTGTAACGATATCAAATTGTTATTGTCTTTTTCAAGTACATACACTTATAAAGATATAGAATATAGAATTGTTATTGTCTTCTTCAAAATGAATATCCAGTAGTTATTAACAAAAAATAGCACTTTATGTTTCAAAGCTTTTTGAAGAAATTTGATTGTGCACATAACTACGTTGTAAGTTGAATGTAATATGATATTATGATGCCTAATTACGCAAATAAACTATTGTATTGTACTGTATTATAAAGATAACACATATATTATTATTACAAATGAAATTATACCCCGACTGAATGTGAAACGCGCGTAATAACGAGTCCGTTTGCTCGCGTTTGTTGTTACGGATACGTCTCACGAAAGATAGAATTTCCTCACCAAAAGTACAATGTTGATTAATTAATAACAAACTATATTTTTAAATGATCCACAGTAAAATACTTTTAGCTATTTTTAAATCAGATATGTGAAGTAACAAGTGAGTTAGAATGTTGCTTTAAACACGTTTCTATAGTTTATGCAAGTAACTGCTGAATTGAAGTGAATTACTAAAAGGGTCTTCCCAAAACGTACCTAACGTACCTTAGGGACACGTACATTTATGCTACACTTTAAGGCACTGAAGGAAGTTGTCACTTTATTCATAGCGTAATATCAACATATCTGTTTTATCTATTTGTCAGATGGTATATTTTACGGTATAATAATGATCGGATTGATTTTAGAGTAATCGGTAGAAAAAACACTGCACGCAAATCAAAGAACATATAGATCAACCATTCTCCATGAAACATTGGGATTATGATTTAATTCAAAGTCCCGAGTTCACTGTGAGTCAATGTTTGACAGAGCTCTGGTCTACTTTAGATAATATATGTGTATATGTACGACACATTCTTTAACCCTTTCCCCACATACATCAACTTGGCAGAAAACGTCTTTAAAAACATTAAGTAAACAACATGGCAACTCTCTATAAATGAAAGAACAATAGTTGTGGGGAAAATAAGAAATTGCTCACAACGATCAATTTTTCCTTTTGCCACAATGTTTTTTTCAGAAGCCGTCTGCAGTAGTGCGGTAGGTACTTCAGATGTTGTCTACAGGTGTAAAGGGTTAAATCATAATTAATCGCGTTTGGCAAAAATGAATATCTTTGCATCTGCGATCAGTGAAGTATTAGATGAGTCTGCCCATACAGTCTCATGACTGTCCGCAAACATTTAATATTTCAAAAGATGTAACGTCTGAGAAAAGAAAACGGACAGAATGACTCATATGGATTAACGCCGATATACCACAGACCTGAATAAAATGCCGAAAAAGAAAACCCATACCAACACTGGGCAACATATTAATGTCACTTAAAACGAAAAGAAACTCACGCACGCACTTATGCACGCGTTAACGCATGTATTTACACAGTTACACGTACGCATAAGCGCGCGCGCACCAACACACATTTATATTTAACAACATACCTTTGGTAGTGGTATTTTCACCTGCCGCATTCGATTTTTCCAGGATCCCTCTCTTGCAATATATCAATTTTCGAAAAAAGTCCTCAGGACATTTTGACATTCTGTATGCATCGACAATAGGCTTGTTATGCCCTGAGAATATATCATGTGTAAAGGTACATGTATCAGCGTCAGCTAAGCATTTCCCCAGTACGAATTGTTTGCAAAGATGAAGCTTTGTACATCGTTCAATTTCGCATCCAGTATCGTTCCAGTATTCGCAAACATGTGGACGTCTTGCTGAGATGATTGAACATATCTCTTCATTGTTAAAGATATCAGCAAAACGAAGATTCCTCGAGATATTTCTGTTTCTTGCATCAAAAAAATCATGTGAAAACTTGCACGGGTTAAAAGCGCAGTTTCCACATATATAGTTCTTGCAGATATGGTACATGTTGCACTCTTCCTTTTTACAATTTTCCCATGGAAAATAGCCAAGGCAATATCCAGCGTCCCCTTTGTATACCAACACTTTAACCAGCTCCCCGTTCCGTTCGATCAGCGTAAACATGTGCCTTTTCTTTTGGAACCAATTTCGCACATCTACGTCTAAATCAAATCCGCCATATTCCCTGGCTATATGATCAGGCGACCCCTGGCCCCCCATTATTTGCACCATAAACTTGAAAACCTCGTTTGCATTAGGACCTTTCGCTTTGGAGTTCGTTGCATTATTATCTATGCTCTCTGTTTTGAGTTCTTGTTCTTCTAAGTCGTTTGCGTCGTTTTCCGCTGTGTCTGTTTCTGGTACAGACTTTTGATTCTTTCTCTTTCTTTCCTGCGGTTGTGTTTTATCGTTTTCATTCATAGGTTTCCGACTCCCTGGTTTTGTGTCGACTTGTTCAGTGTCACTTGTTGTCTTCTTGCCATGCTTCTTGGCGTCATGAGTCCTCTTTTTATTTCCTACAACTGCTTCTTCTACACCACCGTCAACTGAATTATGAGAATCGTCTAAATCTTTCGCTTCAGATGTTCTTTTTATATTCTGTCTACTTGTTCCGCGTCCTCTACCCCTAAATTGACCACCTCTTTGGGGTTGTCCCCTATTTCCTGTATGATTAGTCCTTCCCATATTGCTATTATTTTCCGAATGTGTATTCCGTTGTTGGCCTCGTCGCGCCCCTCTTCCATTATCTCCTCTAGTGTTATTAACAAGTCGTTCTCTTCTATGCTCATCGTCCGTATCACTATCAGAGTATTCGGATGGTTTATCTCTGCTTCCATAGTTGTCCGCCCTATGTCTGTCAGAAGATCCACGGTTACTCTTCTGGTAAGCCTTTACATCTTCACATGAGCCAAATTCGTTAAACGATTTGTCTTCATCTGACGAATGCCGACTAGAGTGTCCGATGATGTTTCGTCTACGGTATTCTGTACTATCAGGTGTTTGATCTCTTTTATCAGATGACTTGGTACGTGTTGATCTATCGCCTTCTAACGGTTCATAGCTTCGTTGGCGCTCTGTACGATATTCAGGTTTGCGATCGCGATATTGTTCGTCATAATTCTTGACAGGCTTTCTATTACTCTCGTATAAATCACCCTTTTTGCTCCTGTTTCCCCGGTCGTAATCACGATACTCGTCAGAATCGTTATCTGTTCTACCAGGAGGTCTCCTATCGGTTAACTCGTCGTAGCTGTCATCGCGAGGTTTTCTATTACTCTCGTATAAATCACCCTTTTTGCTCCTGTTTCCCCGGTCGTAATCACGATACTCATTAGAATCGTTATCTGTTCTACCAGGTCTCCTATTTGTTAACTCGTCGTCGCTGTCATCGTGAAGCCACGTTGGTTTGCCCCCCTTTGACTTATTTGTGGCACCATATTTATTTGCTTTTTCCAGGTCTTGGTTGTACCGCCCAGTATCATCATATCTTTCTCTGTCTTTAGTATCGTCTTTATTACGTCGGTCGTTGGTGTATTTTCCAGTTTCTCTGTCAGACTTTCGAACACGTTCAAAATCTTCCGACTCGCTATCGCTATCTGCACTCTCAGAGTATTTCCTGTCATACTTATCCCTATATCTACCAGTATCACGATCATGATCGTCTTTTCCACTGTTAGAATATCTGTCTGTATCCTTTCGTTCATTGTACATTCTATTCTGTCTTCTAAATTCTTTATCTTTATTTACACTCTTTTCTCTTTGGTCTCTTTCATTGCATCGATCAGTTCTATTGTTACGTCCACCATCAACACTTATATTGTTCCTCTCTACTCGGTCTACCCGATCAATGTCTCTCTGACTATATCGTTCTCTCTCCAAGCTATCATCACATTTGGAAAAAGCTCTGTTTTTACCTCTTACATTCCCTTCTCGTTCTCTGTAAGTAGGTATGTCACCAAGATTCTTCTTAGTACTTGAATCTTCCTCCATATGTCTGAAACGTCTGTCAATACCTCTTTGGTCAGATCTATCGTTGGTTTCTGATTCTCTTCTGTCAGATTTTCTGTCATTATGTACGGCTCCACCACGCCTGTCCCCTCTTCGATTGTTATCTAAGTCCCTTTCATTATATCTGTCTTTGTCGTTTCTATATTCACCTTTATAGGGAAACTGCTCTCGTCTACTTAAATCTCTTTCTTTTTCATTGTATCTTTCTCCTTCGCGTTTTCCACCATGTCTATGCCCTCGTGTGTTAGTATCCTCTCGTCTTTTTATCGCTTCGTCGTTAGTTTCATAGCTATCATAACGATTTCGGTCCAGATCTGATCTAGTACCTCTTGACGCGTGTTTATCATTGATATCCTGGGAACTGGAACTTCGAAGTAAATTGGCCCCCCTGCTGCCTCTGTTTGAAATACGGACATCTTCAAGTTTCTGTATATTTTGTTTGCGCTGCATTTTGGTTTTGTTTTGGAACTAACCCTTGTGTTGGTGTGATACCGCGGTTATGCCTTTGCTGAATTAATGTACAGCTGGAAAAGAATGTTAGTTCTGCAAGAATCAGCGTATTTACATATACGTGTACATACACAATGCCATGTGATAGACATTTAAACGTGGCAATGTATACATTATTGCGTCATGATAGAAGTACGATATTGTTGAAAATGTCTTGCGTTAATGACAACCTTTAGTTTTTAGGTAAGATTTTTTGGCTAATAAAGCTCGTGCTTTACTTTATTCTATCCCTCCTTGGTACACAGTGTTGCGGGATAACCATTTCAACTGATGTGCTAGACTCAGGGCCGAGACCCGGAAACTCAGTGGGTGATGACGCGGGCTGTCAATCCAGGAGTTGTGAGTTCGAACCCCAGATCAGCCAACTTTCTTTCAGTCTATGACTGATGTTGCTATTACCGTTTAATGCATAATGCTTGCCCCCTCCCCCTCCCCCTTCCCCACATCCCCTCCCCTCCCCCCATTTTCTTTGGATTGTGTTGAAGCTAAGGTGTAACTCTTTTCAATGGTATATGGTGCTCTACATGAGAAACGCATAGAAAGTGTGACACTTCAGGACTGAAACTGGTCGATTAATATGGAAACAAAAACGGAACATATTTAGTGTATTGTAACCATAAAATGTTTTAGTCCAAATTACTTGACATTTCTAATCATTGAAAACGTGTTGCGGACTTAGTAAAGTTAAAGTCATCCGTCAACGTTATCAGTCACTGATAATAATGTTATCAACATTCTTTTAAATCATTTTCAAATACTTATTGACGAAGTTCCCGTTCTGTTTTTATCAGCATATATACTGGTATGCCATTCGGAATAATTTGAAGCCAGCTAATAGGGTTCTTTTCGTCAAAGGACGGGTTTGAAGTGCATGATTCCCTGTGTTTGCTGAATGGTACTTTAATAACGTAGATACTTTCTTCATTGTGTACACTTTACTGACTGTTAAGTGTAGCATCATTAGATAAGAGTCGCTTCTATCGGGTTGGGGTCTTCATGCATTGACGAACACTGAATACTTAGACGAGCCTTCACATTCGCATAGTCTCAATAGACTCTTCATCGTTCGTCAACATGGAATTAGGTTCAAGATGCATGGTTTGATCCAAAGAAAAACAACCCTTTGCAGTGCAAGCAAGGAGGCGAAAAACATACGTTATTTTCAAAAGCTAGAAGTATCTTTGCATTTCACTGTGATATACAGGGATCAGATGCATGTAGAGGGAATCAATGGTCCCCGATATGAGCTTTCAGACACTGATCTTATAGAGCAGATTTTCTTTGTCACCAAACCTTGACGCGACTTATAATCATAACTTCACGCATAAAGTGCAGAACCAAATATGTGGATATCTAAAATCAATCAACTATCAAAGTTATGAAAACTTATGAATTATTTCTCAAAGGTGTTTTAATTGACCGAGAACCTTGATTTACAGCTATTAACATTTGAAGTTATCGCTAAATAACGTGAATTTTGACGTAACGAAAATTGTAAATGGAGTAAAGTAAGTGGAGGGAAGTAAAGCATCTGGTTATTTATCGACGAGGCAAACATATAGAGACTGTACATAAATGAAAGGACAACACTTGAGTTAAGGAGAAAACTGTTGCAAAATTTCTGTTTTTTGCCACAATATTTTCAAAATAAGTCTGCTGTAGATACCTCAGAAAGCGTATGTTTGTGGGCATGGGTTAAAAACAAAAGGAAAGTAAAATGAAGCTTACCCGTAACTGTCTCTAGCTCGTTATCCTCTCTCACTGTATCACGAGATCAATATGATATGCATGTTTGTATACGCCGGCCTGCTTAGTAATCGTTATAAACTTTAACCCTATCACACGTACAACAAATCTGCAGCAGTGAAACTCCGTAAACATCCAGGCAAGATAAGAATGACAATGTCTTTAAAAGAGACCGTAATTATTGAATAAGGTTGAACAAATAGTGGCATATGGAGAAATTGCTAATTATGAGCACTTTCGTCTGCTGCAGATACATCAAAATGAGTCTACATGTGGGAAAGGGTTAAATGCAGTCCCGTTTTCGGAAAATAATGCAGTCCCGTTTTCGGAAAATACCATCCTATATTAAATGTGTTCCCTGAGTTCTGTGACATGTTATTATTATGCAAACGTTCCTTTATCCTTGATCACCAACTATTTTGAGCCGTTCCACTGGATTTTCAGATTTCTTTTCGAAGGGTTATTATTGCTTTGAGAAACAGTACAAATGAGCCTCCACCCCGGATCACCACCGGTACGAGAAATGTCTCCATTTACCACAGTGTTTCCACATGTCGACTGCTGCAGATGTTTCAAAATGCTTATACATGTGGAAAATGGTTAAACACAATATACCCTTTTCAATGGAATATCAGATTTTGTTTCGGACAGTGCAGATGATCACCAACCATTATGAGCCATCTTTCCTATTAACAATATTTTCAAATGTCGTCTACTGCAGATGCATCCGAATGCGTCTACACGTGGGAAAGGGTTAAACACAGTCCCGTTTTCAGAAAATACGATATTCACTGGGTTGACCTTTCGAAGGGATGTTATTAAATATATGTCGGCTGCTTCAGATACATCAAAATACTTCTACATTTCGAAACTACCTTTTTCAAAAGGTTTTAAGATTTATTTTCGAAGGGATTTCATTGCTTTGAAAACAGTGAAAAGTAACCTTGACCCCGGATCACCAACCATTACGTGCATTCTCTCCATTTGTTTGCCACAATATTTTCAGATTTTTTTTCAGCTGCAGATGCATCAAAATGCGACTACATACTTGAATAGTAAAACACAATGCCATTTTCGAAAAAAATATTGAATGATTGATTAGGGTTTTAACGCCGTTTTCAAAAATAAATTCAGTCATATCTCGGCGGCCAGTTTACCTACTCATATGTTTCCTTGTTTTCTTACACCAGCACTCGACACAATATACTCTCCAAGCAACTGGCAGCTTTTAGCCCATTGGTGAAAGACGAATGATGCTTGTCACAGACACTTTTGTCAAACGTCGGAAAGAATGTTGGCCGAGCTGGGGTTTGAACTCACAACCCCTGGAATGACAACCCGCATCGCTTCCGACTGAGCTACCGGGGGAAATACTATATTCAATGGGTTCTCCGATTTCCTATTTATTTATTTATTTATTGGGGTTTTACGCCGCTTTCAACAACCGATTTCTTAATGACATGTTATTAGTGTGCAAACGTTCCTTTACCCTTGGTCACCAACCATTACATGTGTGGATATTTTAATATGGGCCGTTCCACGAGAAAACAAACATTATAGAATCTGCGTGATGTACCGACCCAGATCAGCCTGCGCAGTACGCACAGGCTTATCAGGGGCGACACATTACGTTTCAGGGGGATAGAGGTATATAGTAATGATTCCTGGAACAGAAAATCCACAGGACGCAAACAGTATTGGCCAACACGAAATAGCTGAAAATTGTTGAAATCGGCGTTAAAACACAACCAATCAATCAATCATTCATTCCTCCGTCATTTATCAAATTATTATCTTGTTCTGGTCTTATTAATGCGAGTAATTGATTGATAGATTGTTCTGTGTTTTACGCCGCTTTCAACATCTTTCCATTTATATCACGGCGTTTCATGGATATGTTACCAGTATGTACTACTGGTCCGTTTATCTTGACGACAACCAGTCCATCGTTATGCTTACCCCCACACACCTGAGCGCCAAGGAGGGCAGCCATTATTTACCATTCTTTGGTATGCCCCGGCCGAGAATCGAACCCGCACCGAGGCGGATAGAGGTGTTGGGCGAGTTGACCTATGTTGGAACATCAGTGAACAATTTAAGGTGTGAGTACTCCAATATAAGTTTAACAAATGCTTTAGAAATTAATGCGCTGAGAGGTCAACTATGGAAGCTTATTAACATTCGTGAAGTAGAACGGAAATGTACGACTATGTTCGAGTATTTACGAAGATTGTCCAATTCAGTTTAAATAGAATAATTTGCTCATAAAAGCTTCGCATTGTACATTTTTTTTTATATTCTGCAATTTCATTTTCAATAATATATAGTTACAAACAAAACAATAAGTTTGCGAATGTTTCCGGAAAATTGTTAACAAATAAGTCACGAATGGATTTGTTTTACCATTTGCTCCATAATACCGCATATACCTGCAACCAACAATGCAGGCATTTGAAAACAGTCGAGGGGAGTTCAGATTGCTTTTAACGAGCAGTCTGAACTCTCCCTGCAATGTTTTCCATTATGTCAGTAAATGTAAACATAATTTATCCAGTGCTGATAAGTGGTTAATTACTGCTTTCAAATTGGATGAGTCTTAGAACATGCTTACGGAGCAAAGGGTTAAATATTTGTCATATGTATCTAAACAATCTCATCTGCACAAAGCCTAGTAATCGTAGATCTGGTCTTCGGTCAGACATACAGTGCATAAAGCCATATGGTGCATTTTCCGCATGTCTAATATTGAACACTTTGTTCCAGAAATACACATTTCATGCACCCAAAACAGAAAATCATTACAAAACGGGAAAGGCAGACTTCAGAATGCTCATACTGAGCCATATGCTCTCTCCATGCCAGGGGCGTAGCTGGATTAAAATCAAGTATACGCACAGACGTGCATGCTCCCCCGATTTTTTTTTTAATCCAACATTGCATCGGATGCATTCTAGGAGCATCTTTTTAGCACATACAGAAAACATAAACTAGGCATAACGACAAGCAGGTTTATTGCATCGCCTGTAAATAAATAAAGTTAATAAACAGAAAAATAGAACGATTATGTATTCATGATTTTAACACGATATTTATTTTTCCATGGAACAAAGAAGGATATGGGGTGCATTGAGATGCACTAACACACTAAATGCTCGGACAGGTGCTAGTTAAAAGTAATAATTTGAAGACATTCGACTTTTCGGTTAGTTTAATAGGATAACCTGAATATATCCCACCTTTTGTTGTGATAACATGGAATACATATTATCTTTGTTAAGCTTCTTTTGAACAACCAATAAGCTGGATCATTGTCAGAATTGATATAGTTAGTTAAGTTATCCGCCACATATTCACATAATGAACAAAACTCGTCTCCATTCTCTGTTAGACAATATAGATACATTAATTAAAATGTGTAATTTAGAAATGTTCACAAATACAATAATGAATCCGTTCACTTAACAAATTATTTAAACACTAATAATTCTAATACGCTTACTGCTGTAATTATGAAATCAGAGTTTAAAACATTTTGTCTCTATTTAGAGTTTAAACTTAATTAAACATCGATTCCTGTTTTATTAATATGCTCGATGTCTGCTTTCAGTTTGAATGATTCGTCTGGATTGCAAACTCCATGGAAAAGATTGAAATGTCGAATTATTGAAAAGTTAATACCGTTTTTTGGGAAATATTGAGGTAAAAGGAGAAATAGCTTGTTTTGAGGTAATTCTCCCTAAACAATTTTGTTCAATATGCTGTCGGAAGTCATTTATATCAGGTAAGGGATTAACCCTCATCCTGCTGAGTGAATCATCCGTGATTTCAGATATGTTCTCGCCCTATGATATTGATTGATTAGGGTTAAACGCCGTTTTCAACCATTTTACGGTCATATTAAGGTAGCCAGTTCACATATTCATGCGTTTTCAGTCTTTCCCACACCATACTTTCCAAGCAACTGGCTGGTTTTCCACATAGACTATAATCCCATTGGTGGAAAACGAATGACGCAAGTCACAGTGACTTTTGTCAAACGTCGGAAAGAATTAAGGATTAGCTGGAGTTCTAACTCGCAACCCCTATATTGACAGCGCGCGTCGCTACCGATTGAGCCACCGGGGCTGGGCTCTCATCCGCTGATCTACTTATTGAATATCAGGCGAAACAGAGCAAACAATGACTGGAAGTTTATGTATAAACATATCTTTATCTTCCTTGTTGGTTAATGTGATTTTAAATCGAACATAACAGGAAAGGAACAATCACAAGAAAAGAAACAATCACAGAATACAATACGTATCTTGACGGATGCACTTACATCAAAATGCACGTTTTTTTCCGATGATAAAGCTAGTTGATATTAAGTTGGCGTGTGGTAGGAAGACTATTCATATTCTTTCAGAACTTAATCTTTTGAGAAAGCACACCAAATGGTTCGGAGTTCTGATACTGATTCAATGACATATATTATGCCCCTCATCAAGTGCTCTGATAGCGTGCAAGTGCTACTAGATCTGATATGTTTGTTTTAAAAAAATGGCATACAGTCATTTTACGGCGTTTCCTGTGTAAATTATCAGTGCTTATTTGAAGCTTTTCCTTACGCCAGTTCATCCGTCTGCAACATTGCACGAAGTGGCAGGCTGATACCATTTCTTCATTCTTCATAGCCCTTACCCCCCTCAGCCTTCAGTTTGTGAATGTGTAGGGGTAGGAAAATGCTTGTGGATCAAAGTGTTTGTTTGCAGTATTCATTCCCCACTTGTAAGTTATGTGTAACTTAAACAAGAAATTATGTATTCAATATACTAGTGTTTTTTGGTAATGTAACCTATTTTTTTAAGATCACCTCAGCCAAAGGCTGCAAGTTCATATAACTTGGCATGGATGTTCCTTGCATGGCCACACTTTTACAGTAGATCACATGATTCCATTCAGTACACAACTTGTTGCCATGGCGACAAAAAAGAAAAACTATTAAATTCTTTTTGTCAGAAACTACTGGCCTAGCCGGAAATCAAAATAATGTCTCTGAAATGTTCCTTGACTGAACCTCTTTGAAACTCTACCAAGTTTTCTCGAGTTTTTGCAATTTGTAAAACACACAAAAACTACTTGATGGAATTTGATTTAATATTGACATTTTTCTCAATATAGTATGACAGAAACATCAAAATGTTTCAGCTTAAATCTGCTGTCAAATTTTCATTTGATTCTTCATGTCTTAAATGTGTATACATGTACTTGTGAGCGATACAGGGCCAACAAGGTCCTACGGTTTACCAATTGCCAGTTTCATAATATTTAATATTTTTGATATGATCTTTCAACTTCTTAACAATAAATACATAAACATAAGCTACAATTGTTATTTCCTTTCACATTTTCCCTTATTTTCCAACCTTCCTGCAGTCTCCAGGCCGTCAGCACTTTCAGTGCTTTGATTATTATCAATAATACATAGGCGCCGGTTTAAAGGCATTTCAGGAAATGGCTTAAGTGGTTTTTATTTCTTTGGTTTACCAAAGAAGTATAGTTACGGGAAACTCAGGACTAACCTCGTTAATTCCAGTTCTCATGTTGCCTACGCCTGAATGTAGTTCTACCAATATGCACTGCATTTTCAAATAATTCAGCATTATTGATAAAGAAACACAATAGTTATCTTATAAGTTGTATAGTGTCGTCTAGTTTTTGGAAAGGAATTTCGTATTGATATGTAATAGAGTGTTTTAAATAATCGAACGCGGTAGAATTGATCCTTACACTTATTTCGACCGAAGTACACACAACCGATTTGCCGATACACCGGTACCAAATGATTAGCCTACGCGCAATGTAGTACCTGATTTTAAACGCTTACGCTTGAAGTACAATCAAAGGAACCCAGTAATTGCTGAAAATTGAAAAAAATATAATTAGGATTTAATTAATCTTCAAAAGCGCATTGACATATGTATAATTGATGGTCTTTTATAGCGCAAGAATATACTAACATATGCTACCGGAAATTCCCATATGTAGTAGGTAACTTCAAATATGGGGTACGTGTTAATACCGGAATATACTGAATATACAGAAATAGACTTTAATATACTGAAATACACTTGTGTAATTACACAAATAAGCATTTTTGAATCGACTCATGGCCTTTTATATGTATCAATACCGCTTAGAGTTGTTGGTCAGTCCGATTAAAAAATGAATTAACACTACACAACAATAAAACAAGTAAAGTGTGAAATACACAATCCTGTCAAAAGGATAAAACGGGTGTAAAGTTGTCAGCTGACAAGATGGAATCCAACCCGGGAAAATTTCAACAAATATGAAGTAATGAAAGACAATACTTTTCTGTGCTGTATGTCGATTCAAAACTGCTTATTTGTGTACTACACGAGTGTAATTCAGAGTATTTCGGTATATATTCAGTATATTTCGGTATATTTCAATGTATTCCGGTATTTCCCACGTATCCCGAGCGTGCAAACCTGTTATGTTTTCGTTTTTTCTTTTATATGCAATTTCGGTGTTTTGAAATAAGTTGCATAGCCTCTCTGTAAGTATTATTTCTGTGTTTTGCTTTTATACGAAAAAAACCCATTCATAGTTAACAGATGTGAGATATTTTTTTTTTTTTTTTTTTTTTTCAATAACCCATGAAGCTTTCTGAAATGAAACTGGAAAAATCCATGGGGGCCGCCATTTTGGATATGTATAAAAGGCAGACGTAAAACACAGATTGAAAATTATTGTCGTCTTTTTAATCATTTTTTTTTAAATCGGTATTTTGGGTATGTATAAAATGAGCAGAAAAACACGGATTGAAAATTATTGTCGTCTTTTTAATCATTTTTTTTTAAAATCGGTATTTTGGGTATATATAAAATGAGCGGAAAAACACGGATTGAAAATTATTGTCGTCTTTTTAATCATTTTTTTTTAAAATAGATATTTAAGATCATTAAAGTGCTGTGTTATGTGGGAATAAACATTTGTACGAAAAGTTAAAACTAAATGGAAATCTGTAAGAAATATGTTTTCCCGTTCGTAAAAAAACCAACAGCATAATTAGCCTTCTACGCCCGAACCTAAATTTTGACTGTATCGTAGCCAAAGAAGGACGTGACGTCATTTCCGTTACACTTCATCTTGGCGTAACGTCACTGGAGCGACGTCGTTTCCCGCAAAAAAAGTGGTATCAACATGAAAGACCCCAAATTCCTATACATGAGCTATTGCCACACTCATTCAAAGTATAATTATTTATCAAACATTGTGGCAAAAGGATAACTTTCTCATAAGGAGCAATTGTTCTTTTGGTGACAATCTTTCCCTAAATCGTCTGTTGCATAGGCCTCAGAAACTGTCTCTAATAGGGAAAGGGTTTAGCAGAAATGTGACCCCTTACATAATTTGTTCCAGTCATATTGACTGGTTGAAAAAGGTAGTCGCCAGATGGCATCAGAAAAGGGCTAATCTATTTGCTTCTTTACCATAATGCAGGTGATCGATTAATTAAGGATCATCTTGGCCCTCATGTTTTAACTTCGTTCATTATAAATGTATTCCTTGATTTTCTGAAAGTTTTTACTTTATTATTTTCTGTCGTAATAATAGACGACAGCAATACGAATTCCAAATATGTTTTGATAATGCAAGAAACATGACATTAACATTAGCACCTATAGATATATTAAAAAAAATGTGATTGTTCAATTGAACTGTCAATCTGCCATGTTGTTTATTTGAAACAAAGTTATCTTCGTACCCTAGTTATTTTGTACTCATTTTGACAGCTATTTCTACTTTCGTTAAAGTGTTACAAACTCCTTTCAATAACTTTCATTTATAGAAATATGCCTTAATAACACCTCAATAAAGTCGTCTTTCTTTTGTATCTGGGATACGTGCCTGGACACACGTATTGTAGTTAAAAAACCCAGCTGCTTTCCCCTTTATCATTGAGGCCTAAGTTACGCTAATCAGAGTTGGGAAATGCTATATAGTCACTAATATTTTATGAGTCGCCTGTTGAATTTCACACAATACACTGGGTAAAAAGGCGAAAAAGTATCTTGAAGATTTAATTTATTAACCTTTTGTTTTATTTTCCAGTGCTGTAACACATCATTTATAAATTTCCAATGTGACAGAAGTTCCCAGAAGGATGGATCGGATGGAGCTATCATAGCCAAAGTCAGAAAATTGTGGTCCATTGGATCTGAAGGCTGTAAACAATCAAACTGTTCCAATTGTTTCCCTACACAGCTGGTGTTTGGGGATTTAAAAACTGTGACGACATGAACAAACTCCAACACATGGCTATACAAACATTTCTAGGCATCGAAAGCAAACTTCTTTTATTGCCCTGGACGGTGAAACAGGACTTAATAGCCCACTCTACAGAAGACACTGATATAATTTGTCTTTGGCATAGACTATCTTGCTTACCTGTTTCACGCGTTGCACATTGCGTTTTGTCTGGGATAAAGCCAAAACAACGCTTTCAGGGGACACGTGGCAGACGTTAAGCAAATACTAGAGGACAACTACCTCATAAACCTTTTTGATGTTTATACCATAAAAGATGTGTAGCGTGAATACATAATTAAGTGTTTGAACCTTAGTATGAGACACAAGCTGGAAACAACCTGGAGAGATGGGTTACATCAATCGCGAAAGCTGCAGACGTATAAACTGTTCAAAGACTGCTTTAAAACTGAGCAATATGTAGATAGACAATTGTCAATAAAACAAAGATCCGCATTGGTGTGATTCAGATGCTGTGTTTTCCGACTATCCATAGAATTGGAGTGATACAGGAGACCCGAGTACTACTAGATAGAAGAACCTGTAACCAAGGACACGTAAGACAAGACACACTTCCTTGTGTCGTGCCTAGGCTACAAGGAACTACGACATAAACATTTTGGTGACATCTTAGGGCAGGACAGTGATAACAACACTCTAAAAACAATGATGAGAAATATTGACTCTAAATCAATCGCTAACTTCCTCATTGAATCATACAAGAGCCAAATCAGATACTAAAGCATCGCCAGTGATATTTATTAAAAACATTGAACCATCTAAATTTAATAACTGTGATAAATTGTAGACATTATGTTGTGATGAAAGAGACTATATTAATTTTTCTGAATGCCTAAAGGAGAATTCATTCTCAAATTCAATACTTGCACAAACAAAACGAATACGATTTACTACTTAATACAATCACTGTATTAACTTACTAAAAGTAACGATAACGTGACCTTCATAAACACTTGCAAACATATATTTCAAAACAAGCAAGTTATCCTTTCATCACAATATTTTCCACTTTAAGTAATAGTTTATCCATTCTGATGCAATGATAGAGATATTTTTTAAATAATGTTCAAAGTCAATCTGCCGCAAAATTGTTGCAGTGGTAAAGGGTTAAGTTAAATGGTTTCGGTATATAACTGAACTTTGACATGTTGCTTATAATAATTTTTATTGAACAACGTGTCCTTAGATAAAAAAAATTGTTTACCATAATACAGTTTTTGAATTTGTTCAAGCTGTTGTGATTGGTTACAAAATCATAGCAACCATGCGTCATTACAAAAGGGGTAAATTGAACCTTTACCTACAAATGACAACCCCTACCATTCCACTCTACCAATTTCAAGGTAACTTTATAGGAATTTTTCTTTGATGGGTGTTTTTCAATCTCTTCAAAAACTTACAATCTGTGTAGGCATTATGTGTAGAACTTTGATTGCTGCATCATCAGAAATTGAGAAAAGTACCCAAACTTTCAAAACCTTTTCCTCAATAACAAGCTTGCAATGCTATAAAAATGAACATTTAGAGTCACTTTGAAAACAAATGTTCATTTTGAGTAACACTAAAACTTGCTCCTATGTTGTAAACCTGCATGTTTTACTAATCTTGGTCTTAAATTTTGATGTAAATGGATATGTGTATAAACACTGTTTGCTGTATTTCTATAAGCACACAATGAAACAGTTTAAGTAGTTGAGTGTCATTCTGTAACAGAAACAAAGGTCTTTGAGACTAGAATACATTCAGACAAACCTCCACCTTTGTGCAATTTGATCTGATTGATCAGATAATATGCATGCTCAGATTGATGTTTATCGTAAAGAGTTATTGATGTTTTCAAGTGGTCAATAGATATATAATGATACAATTATTTTTGCTTTGGCAGATCTGTTATTCATTTCTCTGATGCGTTTATCTGCTCACCTGTCACATAGTGACAAGGTGAGATATTGTAATCACACTTTGTCTGCCATACGTCCACAATTTCTTAATAACACGATAAACTCTTATTTTAATCAGATTTATATCAAACTTATCCAGAGCTCGGTTCTTTTCGTAAACCAGTCAGGTCCATCAATGCACAACTGGATTATGGCCCTTTAAAATTGGCAAGATTGTTATAATTGACCTTGTGAACGTGATAAAAGCTTCATTCATTATCTTATGTTTATCAAACTTATTCAATAGCTAGATATCTGTGACAGCTCGGCTCCTTTCGTAGATCAGCCAGATATGTTTATGCATGACACGACTATGGCCCTTTAAAATCAGGAAAATAGTTATAATTGACCTTGTGAGCACAATAAATCATTATTTATCACCTGGTGCTTACCAAACTTATTCAGTAGCTAGATATATGTGAGAGCTTGGTTCCTTTCGAAAACCATTTATGCATGTCAGGATTATGACCCTTTAAATTGGCTGAATTGCTATAATTGACCTTGTGAACATGATAGAGTCATCATTTACGTTCCAATGATTACTAGGAATTTGCTGTGCTCGAGTGGTCAGCGTCGAGGATTTCGAAACAGGGTGTCCCTGGTTCGATCCCCAGTTGCGGCAATTCGGTCATAGTGGAGTGCCATTGGGCAAGGCACATTTTCTAACCTAGTACTGATTTGTTTATCCAGGGATCATGAATAATAAAATTTAATTGTGCGCTAAATGACCTTAGCTGTCTATGCGCCATAAAACAATATACATTCATTCCAATGATTACCAAACTTATACAGTATCTATGTATGCATGAGAGCTTGTTTCCTTTTGACCAAAGGCCCTCATGGGCCTCTTGTTCTTATATTTAAATTGTAAACTGTTAAAATTTGGCACAAATGTTTCTTAAAAAACATGGTTGTTTTAAACACATTAACAATCTAATTAATCAGGTGAGCAATATAGGGCCATCATGAACCTCTTGTTATGAAAAGTAAACACATTTTAATAGCGCATCAAGGAAACAGCCATGCAGCAGTTCTAATTATTCGCATGTGTGAATAACTAGAACTGTTGCATTGCTCTTTGAAAAGGCAGTCTGGATTTCTGTCCACAGCAGGTCATAGTGTACTGCACATTTCTTAGCAATACTAATTTAATTGTAGTATGTATAAGCACAGTTATACTTAGATATAACCCATATACTGTTGAAATGGCATGAAACCCAATTTATTGTTCAAGGTTGATGCATGCATTTTAAAATGTGTTGACACAAGTAGTATGAACTGAAATTGGTACAGTATGCATACCCATTTTAGAGGAGTATTGCTTTCTGATCTGGGTCTACTTAATTTGTCAGTGTTTTAGACTGTCACCTTATTATAATGAGTAATGGTGATACATGTATCCAGCCTGTTTCCCAAAAGTAATATTTAAAAATAATTATAAAAATATAAAAGATTGGTGAATTCATTCTCTGTGTTTATGTGTTAAGAATTGATCGACTCACTATATGGTTTATTACCACCAATATTAGTCTGAGCATGAGATGTTTTGATTTGAAAAAGATCAGATGCCACATCACATATACTTTCTTATTGTCATCTGCTGAAGTAATCTTGTCTGTTTGATTGACAGTTTATTGGGTAATGTTTTCACTTGACAAAACTGATAGAATCTTAAATATTATTTGTATGTAAGAAGGAGGGAAACTAATAGTTTCTTTACTTCATAAAGCACAGCTTTTAATTGAGTATGCTTTTAAAAAATATCTTTGTTCCCAGAAATGCAAAACCCTTTTTCAACTTGCAGAGCATTTAATACATTTGCACCTGAAGACATCTGGAAACATTGTCACAAAGGGATATAAAATGATCATAGTGGTGATATATTTGCAACTATGTATTCAACTCTTTTCTTCTATGCTACCTTTATTTTTACATAGATTTTCCATATTTTTAGCTCACCTATGCACAAAGTGCAAGGTGAGCTATTGGGGTCACATTTTGTCCGGCGTCCGGCCAGCGTCCATTTTACCCTTGTTAACACACTACAGGCTACATTTTGCCTCCAATCACCATGAAAGTTTGCCAGAACATTCGTCTCCATGAAATATCGGGCAAGTTTGGAACTGGGTCATGTCCGGTCAAAAACTAGGTCTCAAGGTCAAATTTGTGAAAAACCTTGTAAACACTCTGGAAGCTATATTTTTGGATTGAGCATGTTGCGTGGAAACTTTGTTAGGATGTTTGTCTTATTGATATCTAGGCCGAGTTCGAAACTGGCTCATGTCCTGTCATAAACTAGATCACTAGGTCAAATTTAAGGAAAATCTTGTTAACACTTAGGTGAGCGATCGAGGGCCATCATGGCCTTCTTGTTACAATATTTTGATTACATTTTAAATTGTTTGGTTAACAATTATGCCAAAACTTAACAAGTGAGTCTGTGCTATTTCGTGGCCATCTTATTACTCCACATTTCTTATGATACTTGTTTATCAAATATTATTTCCACATGTGCCTCATGTTTTTAGCTCACCTATGCACGAAGTGCAAGGTGAGCTTTTGTGATCACTGAATGTCCGTCGACCGTCGTCGTCGTCGTCTGACCGTCTGTTAACAATTTCCTACAAATGACTTCTTCTACCAAACCAATGGACAGATTTCAAAATAACTTCACAGGAATGGTCCTTAGGTGGTCCCCTTTCAAAGCTGTTCAAAGAATTTAATTCCAAGTAGAACATTGGCTGTTGCGGCATCAGAAAAGGGGAAAATTGCAAAATCTTAAAAAATCTTCTTGTCCAAATGTGCTAGCCCGATTTGAATTTTTTTTTGCTCAAATGTTCCTTATTGCATCCTTTACCAAGATTGGTTCAAATATTTCCGATCCGTTGAAAAACATGGCCGCAAGGGGGCAGGGCTTGTTTTCCTTATCTGTGCATTGTTAAAACTTTAAAAAATCTTCTTCTACTAAACCAATGGACAGATTTCAAAATAACTTCACAGGAATGGTCCTGAGGTGGTCCCCTTTCAAAGCTGTTCAAATAATTTAATTCTAAGTAGAACTTTGGCTGTTGCGGCATCAGAAAAGGGGAAAATTGCAAAATCTTAAAAAATCTTCTTGTCCAAATGTGCTAGCCCGATTTGAAAATTATTTTGCACAAGTGTTCCTTAGGGCATCCTCTACCAAGATTGGTTCAAATATTTCCAATCCGTTGAAAAACATGGCCGCAAGGGGGCGGGGCTTGTTTTCCTTATATGTGCATTGTTAAAACTTTAAAAAATCTTCTTCTACTAAACCGATATACAGATTTCAAAATAACTTCACAGGAATGGTCCTTAGGTGGCCCCCCTTCCAAAGTTGTTCGAAGAATTTAATTCAAGTAGAACTTTGGCTGTTGCGGCATCAGAAAAGGGGAAAATTGACAAATCTTAAAAAACCTTCTAGTCCAAAAGTGCTGGCCTGATTTAAAAATTGTATGAACTAAGATTGTTCCAATAATTCTGATCTATTGAAAACATGGCTGCCAGCGTGCTGAGCTTACATTCCTTATTATGTAAAGGGTAAAAGCTCTGAAAACTTGGAAGTTCTATTAAACCAGGTGAGCGATATAGGGCCATCATGGCCCTCTTGTTTTTATATACACTGATGAATTTGGCATTGGCATGAGTTTTTACTTAGTGCTGTTTAAACTTCCACCTAATTGTATATGGTTTCCAACCATTTCCATCACAATGCATACATATATGTTAATGTAATATATCATGGAAACTCAATAAGTGTACAGGTAGGTGTACCCAAAGAAATTCAGTGCCTTCAGCGCTTTGATTTTAAGTGGTTGCTGACGTCATCGTCATCACACGATGTTTATCCTTGTATAAGCTTTACTTTAACCTGCAATAAGTTTTCGTCAAGCTCAGAAAACCCAACTTAAGTTCTCAGCCAAAAACCTATATGCTCCTTACACGAGAACATAATATATTCTCGTTGTTACTTTGAAGACGGTGAACCATGGATCTGATCTTGTGAAAACAAATATAAGATTGCTTAAAACATATCTTAATTCCCTGAACAAATCCGATATACCATCGATCTTTATGTAACAGCTGTTTCGTTGGGTAGTACTTCAGCAATCATGTATATGTCATTTAAAAGGTGCACATTAACATACAGCACATAGCGAAATGCTGGCAAATCTGTATAAATGAAAGTAAAATTATTAAATAGAGTTGAAAACACTGTGGCAAAAGGATAACATATGAGCAATTTCTCCATTTTCCACGATGTTCTCACATGTCGTCAGATAAAGCAGATGCGTGGAATGTGTCTGTAATTGGGAAAGGGTTAAAATGTATAAAACTGTAAACATACAGACACTCCACTTTGTATTTACATTATGTGTACTCATTAAGCCTCACCACAGGTAAATCGACCTTCAAGCTGATCAAACACGCCACACGACACACATAGAAAAAATCTACAGCAGATAACTTTGAAAATATCTCGGGGGGATAATTCGGAATTCTTTTTCGATGAAAGTACACTTCAGTATAGACAATCAAAAGGGGGAAATGAAGCAGTTGCTCATAATGAGATATTTCTCCTTTATCCTCTCAATGCTGTTTAATGTTGACAGCTGCATGTCGAAATGCGTCTGCATTTGTAAATCATAATAGATTACGATAACACTTTGTTTACATAACCGGAGCTATATAAATACATCTTTATATGTCTCTGGTATAATACACATATTTTTATTTCTAGCAGTATTAAAACTAAAACTAAAGAGACAATAAACATATATTTAGACAAAATGAACAAAAAACAGAAATGATAAACAGATAGACAGACATGTATACGTGTATAATCACATAGTAAATGTATTGCGATACAACGAAACTATTTCGAATCTGGGTCACAGTTATGCTCCCGAGGCTTACGGGCTGTTTGAACAATGAGACGGTGGTTAGTAGCTCTTCGTAATATCATGACCACAGACGAAAACCGACCTTCAGGACTTTCCTGCTATATAACCCTCTCTCCCTACATACAACAAATTTGCAGCAGACGACTTTAAAAATATCCAGGCGAAATTAAGAAAAATCTATATAATTATAGGTAATATTTCTGAATATAGGTGAAAGCATTGTGACAAAATGAGAAATGGTTCTTTATGTGCAAGTTCTCCAGTTGCCACCATTTTAAACTTTAAAAAGTAGTCTGCTACAGAGGCGTCAAAATGCTTCTATGTATGGGAAAGGAATAAGAGCTAAATGGCACTGTGTCTGTGCGCAGTTTGGCCAGGTTCTTCCGTGTCTCTGAATGAAGCAGCAGAATTATCCTGGCAACAATTATTACCAACAATTATTCTAGTACACATTCTCAATCAAAGCGTAATTGACATTCACTTCAAAACCACTACGAAGGTCAGTTTTCGTGTGACATTTTGCTTATCAAGACAAGGAAGATAACCCTTTCCCACATATAGACGCTTTCTGAGGCCACAGCAGCAAACTAATTTTTGAAAACATTGCGACAAAAGGAGATATTTCTCAAAATGAGAAATGTCCTTTTGCCACAATGTTTTGAAGTCTAGTCTATATGAAACTTTCAATATTGGAGATTTTTAATATAGTTTTTGCGTAGATGTTTTTAACGTCGTCTGTCTACTGCATATTTATAAGGAGTATGAAATATTTAGCAAGATAGCTTGTACAACAATGGTTATACATGTAACAAGATAAAAAAAACACACTGACTCAGTCTCTAGTTACAAGTTACACACATTATATACTCTTTGACTTCTCATTTACAAATAACAACATGCCGTGCACCGGTAGCTCCGTATGAAGTGACGCGAGATGTCAGTTCAGGGGTTGTGTGATCGAAACACAACAAGGCCAAGATTCTTTCCGAGGCTTAACAAACATGAATGCGACACGCCTCATTCATTCCAGCCAATAGGACAACAGTCTATGCGGTATAGCAGCCAGTGGTCTGGAAAGACTCGTGTGGCGTACTGGTGTGAGTAAGCCTTGAAAAACATGGTTATCCCTTTCCCTCATATAGACGCTTTCTGACGCCTCTGCAGCAGACGGCGTTTTGAAAACATAGTGACAAAAGAAGAAATTGCTCAAAACGAGCAATTTCTCCTTTTGCCACAATGTTTTCCACTTTTAGTCATAGGTTATCCATTTGATTATAGAGATTTTCTAATTTTGACAAAATATGTTTGAAGTCGTCTGCTGCAGAATTGTCATATGAGGGAAAGGGTTATGTGAACTGCCCGTCATGATTTGAGTGATTTTGTTGTTGAACAACTGGCTTTAAAACCCAAATAATCAATCAATAAATAAATAAATAAATCAATCAATCAATCAGTGACACCACGACTCTTGGCAAATCGGATATACGTAAATGCGATATGAACCGTCCCATGAGATAACCAACTTTATGGCCTCTGCATTATATATCGGCCCGGATCAGCCTGTGCAGTCCGCACAAAGTCTTCTGCTGCAGATATGTCACAATTTGTCTACATTTGAGTCGTCCCGCAAGAAAACCAACATTATGGCCTCTGCGTAATGTATCGACCCAGATCAGCCTGCGCAGTCCGCGCAGGCTCATCCGGGCTGACACATTCCGTCTCAGAGGTACAGAGTACTGATTCCTGAAACAGAAAATCCACAGGAGGCGAAAAGTGTCCGTCCGGGTTAGCCTGCGCTGAATACTTAAGCTATTCCGGGTCGATACTTTACGCAGAGTCCACAATGCTGGTTTGCTCGTGGAATGGCTCATATACAACACGAATAACATTCATATCTATGCATCAGACTAAAGTCTATTTGATAGTACTATTCCGTAACGAATTAACAGTGTATACAATTAAATATAACTCATGTCCATGTTTGATTCCATGTTCCTTTTTGAAGCTAGACACAAACACAGTATATCGAGGGCTTGGTGTGAAACGGTTGTAACTAAAAACCTATTTTGAAAATCCTAGTTTAGGGGCAATTTCGACCCCTTTGTAAACAATGCAAATTTAGGTGCCATTGCTCAGAACGAGCAAAGGCACCTAAATTTCCATTGTTTACCAAGAAAAATGATTTAACGCTTATAAAGACTTTATGGCGAGGTGATAAACCTTGGTAAAAAATTACCGATTTTAGTTACAACCGTTTCACGCCAAGCCCTCGATATAGAGTTTATATGTCGCCGTATCGGTGGTGTAGTGGTAGATGGTCCGTTTTCAGGTGCGGGAGATCGCGGGCTCGATCCTAGGCAGAGTCACACCAAATACGTGTGATATAACTTAACACTTGTTGAAATCGGCATTAAGCCCTATACAAACAAAATATATATATTGTTATACGTATCAGATTATTATGTATATCTATACATACACAAATAACGTTGACTTAAGCGGCCATTTCACCAATGATTGTTTTTTCCAATCTGCCCGATCTGGACCAGATTGTCCCCGATGAATCAATTTTTTTGATCGGCCCGATTGTCGTCCTGAATCGCCTCCGATCGTTCCCTTTCTTGACCCGACTGAGTCCCGACCAACGGACGATGGCGGGGGACGAATCACGGACGTTCCTCGCGCAATCGCCGCGTTTCCGGGGCGCAAGTATGCGAAAGTACGCGCAAGTACCCGTAGGTACACGGCAAAGGCAAGTAGAGCGGCAGAGGCTATACGAAAGCTCCAGAGGGCGGGCGAGACAAGGGGACCTTCAGGGGACCTCGGACGACCAAGACGACCACGGGCCGACAGTTTTTGATCGGCTACTGTTTTTCAACTTGTTTAAAATCAGTGGCCGATCACTTTTTCGGTACCCGACCCTCGGAGGACTGAGGCGGTTGCGCCAGATCTTCCCCCGAAGGTATAGGGTAGTGCTCGACAGTGCTCGCAGGTTCCCGACTATCTTCGCAAAATTGCGGCCGATCGACCAAAATAATTCTGACGCATCTGTGTAGCAAATTACTTTTGAAAACAGTATGACAAAAAGAAAAATATCTCAGAACGAGCAGCTGCTCCTTTTGCGACAACGTATTTAACTCTAAATATATCCACAGTCAAATAGTCGGTAAGAAAACCTAAAGCTTTCTTTTACTTAAAGTAATTTTGTGTATCTAGCTGATTGCATTGAATGTGTGAAAATGATGTTTTATTGAGGATTTAACCTTGCGTTAAAAGTGAAAGTGGGGTAAATTTATTCATGAAAAAAAAGCCGCGTTCTTACGGGTTGCTTTAAAAAGGGTACCAATTTTGCAAACGTCTTGTTTTTTTATAAACAAATGTTCTCCCTCTTATTTTCACATTGTTTTCAAGATGACAGGCAACTCTTTTCAATGACATACTTGTGCACCATGGACAAATGAATTAACTATTTCCCAATAACAGACCTTTCTGACGCCTCTACAGCTGACGACTTTCTTTTAAAACATTGTGGCAAAAGGATAAATGGCTTGAAACGGACAATTTCTCACATTCAGTCACAATGCTTTAAACTCTTTTTAAAGTTTTTATTGATCATACTTTCATTTTTAGAGATTTCCCATAGTTTTGCCTATGAGTTTTCAAACAGAGTTTGCTGTATGTGGTTACAGTGGGATAAATGACCAATGATTCGTTGATCACACACACACACACACACACACACACACACATACCCGTTTTCCTATACTCATGAGGTATTGGATCTAGTCAAACGATCCGAGGTCTACCACTTCCCGACAAATAACAGTCAGCTCTTATGCAAATAACTACAGTACAGGGAACGTAGATGAAGACTTTCAGTCAATAATTCAAATGATGTCAATATTAATGCTTCAACGTTTCAATATCATTGAGAGGTATTCCCTTATATGGTATGGCATTCAGTGGTAATTAACCTCAGTTGCATATAAGCAGTACCTAAGAAAATCTATGAAAAATCTAACTGACAAAACATATGTGTGAATCACCAAGATTCCTTTGAATTTATCACCGACTTGACTTTGACATTTGTTTGTTTGGTGTTTTAAACTGTTTTCAACAATTGTTTAGTTATATCACGGCGTTAATTTACCACTACTTCTGCTCCGGTCCATTTATCCTGACACCAGTGAGTCAGTCATAAAGCTAACTTCTCATTTCTGAGGGCAAATGAGGGTGAAAAAACAAAAAACATCAGTTTTTGCAAAATACATTGATACCATGTTGATAAAGATCATGAATGGGGAAATTCGGATCAAAATACACAACCAACTGACTTTATCATCAACTTTGAATCCTTCCAACATTTAACCTGATTGAATTGAAGGATTTAAATCAAGTTCAATGTATTTCTCGGGTTAATATTTTATGCAGAATGTAACAAAAACTTCAATCAAGCTTATGCGCTAACTTTTAAATGTTCTTATAAAAACCACTTTTAACTCCATGCTGTCAAAATATTCTTAATAATTTGTAGAAAATCTCGTTGAATAACTACTGTCACACAGAAATGAAGGTATCAAGAAGAAAATATCATTTACAAAATACATCTTTCAAAGATTGAATGATTGAGGTTTAACGCCATTTATAACAATGTTATCGGTTATAACACAGCAGCCAGTTCGCCTACCCATGTGTTTCCTTGCTTTCTCTTACCATAACTCCTCTCAACAGATTTCCAAGCATATGCCTGCTTTTCCATGTAGACTGTTTTCCCATTGGTGAAAGACAAATGATGCCGGTTGCACCGACATTTTGACAGATGTCGTAAAGAACATGTGCTGAGCAGAATTGACAGCCCGTGTCGCTACCAGCATGCTTCTAAGAAATAAACAAAACGTATACAAAAAATCATTTAACACTAAGGTTTACAGATTATGTGTTTTTCTTTCAAAATGTAGAAATATAACACAAATTATGTTCGTCCACATACCATATTCCACATATTTAACTAAATCAAAAAGCTAAAATTACCATTTCACTTGGTGAAGTACTTGTTGATTCATAATAAATAGCGCCGAACCACATCGTTGTATCAAAATTTGGAAAGTCAATGTCAATCCGAAGGAACATTATGGGCATACACAGTTAGAAAACGATTTATGCTATATACAACCATTATGAGGTAAATTTTTACAAGCATATCTTGTGAGGTACGTCCCCAGAGATATGCTCAAAGGCTAAATTACAAACAAAAGCTTTCATTGGCAGTGAGAAATGCCCCCACAGTGATGCAACATACTACAGCATACATATGTATGCAAAGACACTAAACTACCATTGAAGTAACTGAAAACGAGCTCCCACTAGCGTGCTCAACATAAAATATCACTTTGAGATAAACACTTTTTGTGTAAACAAATACTAGTGTAAACACAATATTTCCCTTTAATTGGCCTAGTGACTGTATATTTTTGACCAAACATGACAAATATTCGAACTTGGCCTGGATATCAACAAAACAATAATTCTGACAAGATTTCAACATAATTAATTTAAAAATGCGCCTTCAATAGTGTTAGAAAGATTTTCCTTCAATACAAATGTGAAATCTTAAAATAATTGTTATTAACACTTGAATTTCAAATAATGACAATGGATTTCTTTTTATGTAGCGCGACTCGTTTTATTTTATCTATAACACAGATACTTACATCATCACAGCTCATCTTCATCACCCGTATCCTCAGATAATCTTGTCGCGCCCATGAAAAGATCAAGTTTCAAGTCCATTCCAGACCACTGACGGCCACTGATACTGTTGAACAGAACATCCAATGCTCGTGGCAAAATACCCGCATCTTTGGGTTCACCTGGAATTATAAGCAGAACTTACTACTTGCAAAATTATGTTTCTTTAGTTAAGCGGTAACGACTTTCCCACACAGAGAAAGAAATACAAATCTGCAAAATCCTTTGGGATCTCTGTAAATGCCATTATGGTTATTCACATTTGTTCCTCAATTTTACAGTTGTCTTGGAAATAAGTGAGATATTGAGGAAAAAAAACAATCAACATCTTTTTCTTAACCTTTTACATACCTTGAATAGTGTATGTTTTTCCAGAGCTGGTCAAACCTTATGAGAACACAAGGCAGTTCTGTCCGTCAATAAAATCTTTCACAAAATCTTACATGGTGCTGTTAAAAAAATCTCGTTCCGAGAAGTATCTTCTTTGCATATGTGCGAGAATATATATTTATTGGTTGTAATTGATTTGGAACCAGCACCCTTTGAAGCTTTCTTGTAGTAATGGGAATCTTTCGGGGCTACTGTTTTCAAAACAAAGTCACTCTCTATATCTAAGCAACCCTGAAATATTTTACAAAAGAAATTTATACAATGTAAAAGTGGCTCAATTGATATAAACTTAGAGGCAATCTGCTTTAAAAAAAAATCTTTTGAAAAAAGTGTATCATATCGAAAGTTAAAATTTTAAGTACGATTCAGCGAAATAATTATAACAAGAGGTTTTGAAGAAAAATAATGCCGTTTGCCAATATGTCAGTAGGTAAAACTGACAGACAGATGACGAAGAAGTGATCCCTATTTGTCTCCCTGCCAAGATTGTTTGAAGGAACCCATGTTACTTGCCAATTAACGGTAACTCAATGCAAACGTTAAACATTAATGCTTAGTGATTAGTGTCACACTTCCAATCTTAATCCTTATGCTCAGCAACATATATATACTTAATAAGTATTTGCAAAAATGCAAGAAAAATGTAAACAATATATATACCTGTGACACATTGCTTTCAATTTCATCTTCTGAGAACGGTCTGATTCTGAGATAAACTTTCATATGCTCTCTTATCGGTTGATCCAACATACTAGGTATACACAAATCACCTAAAGTTATAAATAACAATTATATTATAGTCATATCTTGCAAAAACGATTTCCATCACATTCCCTGAAATATATAAGCCACAATTTCCGAGACTCGTGGCATATTACTAGTAAGCTACTAAAACACATTTAAACTGAACCTGCACCCTTGTTCCATTGCAGCATAACATTTCATGTATATGGGTCAGATGCTAATTATCATTGAAAAGCAATTTCAGAAGTGGTAAATTCTTTGGTTATCACCAGGAGACGAGTCAAATGTGTTTCGGACTGGGAGCCAGTTAGGAATATCCTAAATGAATCCCAAATTATAAGTCCAAAACATTAGGCATAAGCTTGCTAGTTTATCATATTTTATTTATTTGGTAACTGACGTCTAAATCCCATGTTGAATTTCCCTTTCGCATTTTTCTCACCAGCGTGATCACTGATCAACTTCGTAATGACGTTGACACTATTGAAAGCTATTGCAACAATTTATAAACATAAATCATAAATAGCATCGAGTTGAGCCTCACAAATACGCAGCTTTCCTCTTTACCACTATAAATGAAATAATACATGACAATTCAATTGACAACGACGAAACATTTATTTCCTTGCAACAATCGGTAACATTTATTAGACAAAATAAGTTTAAAAAATAAATAAACGTAATATAATTTTTGTATGAATAAGATCTATAATTATTTTCGGTAAACCCCGGTTTAAATCAACAAGCTGTGAGAAGTTTAGATCAATCTATCATAGCCAGTGTTTCATTTTACTGCGCATCCCGAGTCCTAGACTCATTCAAATGTGATAAAAACATTTATTTTTTTCACATTAGAGGACTCAATGTTTTCTGAAAAAACACATAAAAGAATTCATTGATGGAGATTTCAAAATGTAACACTGAATAGCTGGATTAAAACACACAAACACGAGAATTAAGATAATTTGTATTGACATTCTATGCTAGATAATGTCATGAATGGTTGAATGTTACCCCATATATGTAAATATTGGCGTGCCATACATTGCATTAGCTAGATTGGACACTTGAAACGTCACCATAAGTTCCGACTCATTTCATGGTCGAGATTTTCAAAAGCAAATTGAAGCGTCCGGTCCCTAGATTCAACGAATAGCACTTCATACCGAAATTGACTTCACACTCACTGAAATCGCTGTATAAAATCATGATCTATGTGATATTCAAATCTAAACAACCATGTGCCAAATAGTTATCTATTGTTTTGATCTCTTACAAGAGAAACATATATACATCTCTTATTGTGATGTCACACGTTTATAACACTTCTAGATAGCCCAGTTCTGTAACGTAAGGCATCATAAACTGACAGGAAAGGAGATCGTTTTTCTCCTAAAACTTCAGAAATTTCCTGTATAAAATTGATCGCAAGACTTGAATATCTGATTCATGAAACAACGATATCTCATAATAATGGTCGTTTAGTCTTTGGCACACCAAATTCGACATCCTCGGCTTCTCCATTTCCATTTTACCCAGAATTTCTTTTGTTATTCGCCTGTCCGCCATTACATCTGATAAAGCAAATTAAAGGAAAATTTTAGTTTACATTTGAATCGTGCTTTATACAAACAATACGGGCCTTTTAAATCAGAAACAAACAGGCTATGGTACTTTAATGACAGCTATCATGTTTAATTAAGAAATATACAGACCCTTTCACTCCAAATTTCAGAATGAACAAGCAAGTTTCAGACTTTCATTCGCGCTGACAATCATTTTTTAAAACAACCAATGAAATTGTTCGTTTCAAATTTCTAGGTTGGAATTATGACCAACGTTATTTAATTACCGGAAAGGAATATTTGAAAAGTGCCATACAATGTTATACTTTAATTTAGATGAATTAGGCGAATAAGGATTTAAAATTTTATTTCCGACACACTTTAAAATAATGAGACTCACCAAGAGGTTTTGGGTCTAAATTAGGTCCTTGGCGAAATTGAGATCGGTATAAATGTTGATAAACTATAACAGATAACGCGAAAAGCAAATGTTTCAGAATTTGTCGAGAAAATTAACACTATTTCACTCAATGATTATACCTTCCATGTATGTAATGAGTAGTGAATACGTTTTACTGTCACTTTATTTGTTTGAATGTATAGTGCTTACGCCGCTTTCCACACTGACAGTTATATCACGGCGTTTCCTGGGTAAGTTACCACACATTCGTGTCCATTTGTCCAGACACTATCGAGCGAACCAACCGCACAACGCTGGGCGTAAAGGAGAGAAAGTCATAACTACCATTTTTTAAAGTATTTGGTATGACCGGTGATCTAGCCCTCAAACAATACAACATTTCGACAAAATTATTCTAAAATCGGCCGCATACTTACACGAGGTATTCAAAAAGTTGACAGGGAATACACCGCCAAGAAAGTGGTAGGCCTATTATGACTTATTAACATCATGTAAGCATATTGTACCGTTATGGATGTAAAACAAGATCCCATGTCACTAGACACCGCCCATTTATTTTGTTACAGGTATACTTGTGATAGGTGGACCAGACGACACATGGCCATGTGGATATTTCACTCTGTGGAGAATGGGGAACTACTGGGATGAGATGAACGCAAGTGTCGTCTGCAGAATGTAAGAGACTTTTTGCAGTATCTTCACGAGGTATTGTGGTTGTTGTTTTTTTCCCCAGTTTTTCGTAAATAAACATTCGGACGCCTGTGATATAACCGAGAAACCGGTGGCGTAAATCCCAAATGAAATGATTGTTCTGACTCTAGGGACGGTGACAGAACTGAAGACATGGCCGTGTTTGGACAAGGGACCGTTATAATCCTTCTTATCAAGGTGAACTGAACGGGAAGAGAACGTTATATCCTCGTTTGCCCCAAACCGTATTGTGGGCTTCACGAATGCAACCAAGATGATTTAAAACGCTTGTCTCGTATGCTACTAATTAACTACTATACAATACAATGATTCTTTATTTGTAAACAAGGGCTAAACTACAACATGCAATTACATATGAGTTTACACGAGTGTCGTGTTCGTATATTGCTCAACTTTAAAACATTTTAAAAAATATGTTAAATTAAGGATACGATCTAAACAACTGGTATAAACCTATCATTCTATCTGAGGAAACATATTGCAATGTTCAGATGATCTAGCCACAAATGTTTTATTTAAACTGGTAGACATACTGGACTAGACGTAGAAAACAGAAATTGCGTTTATTGTCTGCATCTTGTCATGTATTTTTCTACTTTTTCAATATGATGTTCAGACACGTTTTCTGTTTACAGTGGAACCTCGTTAAATCGGACGCCGTTAACCCGGAAAATTCGCGGTCCGGACATAAAAGTCAGGGAACGGATTTTTCATGCTTTATTATTCTCCGTTAATACGGAAATTCACATTCCGGAACCGGACAAAAAAAATCGGGAACGGATCGACCATTTGCATATAAAATCCGTTTCGTTAGTCCGGAAATCCAATGGGTAATGTATACTTACCGTATACAGTATTGGTTTTTCGAACCGTTGACTAATTATCGTGACGTTCATTGGTTACCGATGGCAACAGATCGCCTTCACACATTTCAAGTGTCAATTAGTCTGGATTATAATGATTACGTAAATCTAAGTGCATGTCATTGTTTTCTGTTATGCCAGTTTGTCTTAATAGCTTTCATTCATCAAGGAGCAGTACAGATTAATTGACCACAAGGAAAATTGCAGTTTTCATTTAATTTGACATAAAAATGAAAGAGTCTCAAATTAGCCAACAACAGTATTTATTTACTTAGTTTTATGTGACCATTTATTCCTATAACTTTGAATTATATGACAACTCTTTATAAATATTTATGCATATGTTCCATCACGAAGCAGTAATACATTTGCAAAGAGAAACGAATATGTCCTCATTCTTTAATCAATAAAGATGATTTAACAGTTGAAAAAAATGACTTGAAATATCGCCATACATTAATTCTCGTCTCCCAAATCGGAAAATCTTATATCGTTCGATCTCTTTATGATTCCATCCCATAATTAACCCTGTCATTCCTGACCTTTTCAAATGAAATTGTCCAGAATTGCAGTTGGAAGACCCAATAGCGAATTCTAGGAATATAAAAAATAATGATGCTGAGTTTGGCAGCCATGAGCCTATGCTCATTATTTTTTGTCAAATGAAAGCGCACGATACAACTATCGTTTGGTTCTATACAATCGAAACATTCTACAATATTTGCTTCTTTATTTAGTTTATCTGTTAGGGTTATGTGTCCTCTATTCATACACTAACGATTGGCTGACACAAAGGTTAATCTGAGATGACCTTAGGTGGCATTCATGAGATCTCTATACGAGCGAAGTTTAGGTCTGGTTTTAAAGAGATTGGGTTTCAGTCAAACCGTTAATGCTTACCATTAACAATATCAACAATTTATATGGTAAAAGAGAGAAAGCTCTAACTGTGTTAAATAGCCTTTGTGATTTAAGAGTTATTTCCCTTAGGTTTAAAATAACATGCTAACCATTTTCCGGTCGATTTGTTCGTTAAGTTAGGACAGAAGAACCAGAGAGATTTCAATAAAACGCTAACGTTTAAACACATAGTAAGAACGTAACAAAATAAATAAGCTACACGTTTATAACAGTACGTTTCTATAACCATGGAAGGAACTAGTGTTTATATACTTTAATATAACGAGTCAATCACGGAAAATACAACGGAGCGAATTTGCAAATATCGAATCAAACTTCCTGAAATAACTAAAAATGAGAAATAAAAAAGTGCAGTGTTGAGTACTTATATTCATTTATTAATAAGATAATCACAAATCATTCATTTGACAATTATAAGAAAAGCATTTTGTATCGGTCTCTTAAAACTCGGTTTAAAGTTTTAACAAATATTCTGCTGATTTCAATGTTGTTCAACAATTCATTTTTGAATTTCGATGAGTTCATTCCCATAGATATACACCTGATGAACTGTAAAATGTAAGCATAAATACAGACATCTGCATTTTGACTTTATTAAGACGTGAATCTTTATTTTAAGAGATTAAACTTATTTTTTGAAAATGTAACATTTTGCTTAGACATGTGACATATATAAACAAATTAAAAGGTTGTTCAATAAAGCCTCGGTTAAATTATGAATATTGCATGCATACCAAACATATACATATCTGTTTATGGCATGTGTCTTTCATCATTTTTGTTTCTCTAATAAATATGCTAAACTATTTAATTCCTTAACAAGTATAGTTTGTCTGCAAGGAAACTATTTCTGTCAACTTTTTCATTTTTCATTTACTTAAATACATTTCACTGTTCATATCTTACACAATATAAGGGAAACAAAAATGATGAGGCGGACTTTCTACCACTACACCAACGAGGCGGTGTATGGATATCGATGCAGGCAAACAGCCCTGGTACATTTACAACCGGCAAACTGAAACTGAATGTAGTTCATTGGCGTTAAAATATAAAATATGTATATCATACGCTTACAAATTTCCATCTGTGTTCATTAGAGTATACAATAAAACAACTAAACAATCTTTAACAAACACTAAATTGAATACATAGACGCTATACATAAAAGTCAAACCTGTGCTAAAGACCATCTTTGTATAGCAATTATCTGGCGACGACACTATTAATTCATAGTTTTCTGCCTGAATGACCCTTCAATTAAAGACCACTTGTGAACAAAGACCAGATTGTTGGCTTAGCTTTGGTGGTCTTTAACCACAGTTTTGACTGTATACACACTTTGCATTTTTTTTTAAATGGTTTTAACTTAAAACCAAATAATCGAATTCCGTAAAATAGACATAATACATTGGATAACGGTTAATTAAAATAAACGAATATATACATACACAATATAAAAAGTTATTATCAACATAGAAACTAGAAGATTGGTCTGGATATATAAACTGTTATGAAATTCAATAAGCTCTAGACCAATTTCTTCAAGGTCACAATACACCAAATAAATTCCTCCTTTGTTTACATGTAAATCAACCAGTTTCAAGGTCAAAATACATCAAATAAATTCCTTCTTTGTTTCCATGTAAATCAACCGGTTTCAACCGTCAATTGTCGCACTTTCTAAGCGTTCCTCAGGTAGGAGACCCCAATACCATTGAATAGAGTTGCCTCTTAGCTTTAAACTTATCCAAAGAGAATGGAGGTTCAATAAAGAATTCACCCATTGAAGATGGTTACCGTCATTTTGGACGAAATCCGGCTGAGACGGAACTAGTTTTTCACATACTATACTTTCACTTTCAAACAAGGTCAAAATACGAACAATGATCAAACTTAATCATTTCCAGTGTATCCTATACACATTCACAATGAACTTAAACTCAATGTCATATATTCAATGCATTCTTGTAGAGGTATACACCTATTTCTACTCAACACATTCTTTTTAGGGACTATTTGGCTCTAAATCAGAATGACCGCGGGTGTATTTGACGTAATTTGACCTTCATGTTGCCTGTTTACCTGATATGATATTTTCACAGTCGCTTATATACTTTGAAAACACCTAAGAACAAAAATGTTATTCCTGGACATTTGAAGTACAGTTACAAATAAGGAGATTTGCATCTATTTTGGTAGCAGTGTCTCTTTAATCCATTCCAATATACAGACATTCTGCAGCAGACGACTTTGTAAGCATCTAGACAATACTATGGTAATATGACAAATTTCAATAAATAAAAATTACACTTTTGAATAGAGTTGAAAACACTGTGGTTCAAGGAGAAATTGCTCATCTTGAGCAAATTCTCCTTTTGTCACAATCTTTTCAAAGTTGTCTGGTGCAAAATGTCCCTTTGAGGGTAAGGATTAACACTGATCGAAAAAGAAAATTCAAAACGCTTTCTTTACAAAGCGAACGCATCAAAAGTCGTCCGAATTCAGGAAAAAGTGCTCAGTGAACAGATCACGAAGGATGACATACAAAGTTCATATTTTACCCTTCCCCACAACCTAGGCAGCAGAAGACATTACAAACCGTCACCCATCAAGGGTAAAATAGGGAATGACTATGAATGACTTCTTGAATAAAATTGAAAAAGAATCTGGTAAAAAGGAAAACTTGCTTATCAGTAGACGGCTTTTGAAATCATTGTTTCAAAAGGAGAAATGCTCATAATGAGCAATTTCTCAATTTGCCACTATGATTTCAACTCTATTCAATAATCATACAGTACGAGTTTAAAGATAAAACAATATAATAACAATATTCTAACATACAGACGCTTTCTGAAGCAGACGACTTAAATTTTTTTTTTGACAAATGGAGGAATTGGTAATTATGAGAAATTTCTCCATTTGTCAGAATGTTTTAAACACTATTCAACTATCATATTTTCACAAAGAGAAATTTTTCCATATTGTTGCAGGTATGTTTTCAAAGTCGTCTGCTGAAATCATGATACCCTCACTTTTCCAATAGGTGAAGTTCCTTTGCAAGTCGAAAAAATACTTAATCACAAAATGTATTGGTTTTTTTTTTTGTATAGTCTCGTCGCCCGACTGTCTGTCCTGTTTGTTACACCTTATTGTCATAATACACAAATATAAAATATATCTATAAACAAATAATAAAAACAAAACACTCTTTTTTAAAATAAAAAGCTTATACGCAAGCACTTAAATCTTCAGTGCGTCATCAATACAATAGGCAATCGCCATGACGATATTCAAATATCGCCCGCAATTCTAAAGGCAGCTTATGATATCTATGCTATAAGCAGTAGAATATATCTTCTCCTCAAAATATCGAATATTCTAGCAATTATAAAGGCAGCCACGTCTGTACCAAGATATATATGCTTTAAGCAGTAGAATATATCTTCTCCTCAAAATGTCGAATATTCTAGCAATTATAAAGGCAGCCACGCCTGAACAAGAAATAATCAGTCAAACTTTCTTAAAGACCACCTTGGAATAGTATTTCCCTTTCTATAGCGAACATACTTTTAAGTTCGCACGTCATTAATCATTTTCCGTATACATGACCGAGTAATTAAAGACCACCTGTGAACAAAGACCAGAGTGATCACTTCCCATGGGTGGTCTCTAGACAGAGGTTTGACTGTATTTGATAAACAGTGAATATTATCTCTTTCCTCGATAACAATGTAATAACCGAGCAATTCTATAGGCAGACACGCCTGAACGGATATATCATATGAATGCACTGCGAACTACGACCATTGTAATTCATCGGTTTTCCCTAATAAACCGCTCCTAACCCTTTCCCACCCACATACGCATTTTGACGCAATAGTAGCAGACGACTTTTGAAAAAATTGTGTCCAAGGGTGAAATTGCTTATGATGAGCAATTTCACCTTTGGCCACATGTTTTCAACTTAAGCTATATTTTGTGGAGATTTTTCAGGTTTTTATCAATCTGTTTTCAAAGTCGTCTGCTGCAGATTTGGTGTATGCGGGAAAGGGTTAAAGCAGAACCTTTCCTCGTAACGTATACACACGTCAACGCTTCGACTATATATCATCAAATCAAAAGGCAATCCCCTTGACGATAACTGAATATCGTCAGCAATTCTAAAGGCAGCCAACTAGGACACTCCTAGACGGCTTATTGTATTCCAGCAATTCTTAAGGCAACCACGTGTGACGATGACTATCTTTGCCACACACAGTAGGATTGGTTGATTGTGGTTTAACGCCGTCTCAACAGTTACCTGCCTTTCTCACACCAGTACTCCACACACCATTCTACTTTTCCACATAGACTGTTAGTCCAATAGTGGACGCTTATCACAGCAAGCAGAAGGAATCATCATCTTCACATTTAACAAATAGATGACATAACTATTCTATAGGCAGCAATTGTTTAACATATATATATATCATAGATATGCGCTGCTTTTTATAAATACTTGAAATGTACGATTAATACAAAAATAAAAACACGTCTATGTTGGTCCGAATTCCAACGCTGAATGGTTAAACCCGCAACACACGTGCCCATAAAAACTTCGTGCACTTCTGACAGTGCCACCTATCGGAGATGAGGGCAATTAATTTTAGTCTTATTCGGTCCTCTCAAACGACGGACATAACATTTATCCATTGATACATTTCATCATTGTTGCTTAAGTTGTTACATCCAAATATGTCTTCATTCGTGAAAGTTAACCTCTGCAGTCTTTTTAATAATTACACTTTCATAGCTTTGCCAAGATGGCAAGTCGTCATCATCTTTATTATCATTATCATAATTATCGAATTACTGATAACAAAAATAACATTGATAATTATGATGATGATAATACAAATAGTAATAACAATAATAATACTAATAATAATTATAATAATAATAATCCACAAATCATTTGAAACTTTTCCCATCACTAAGAAAATACATTTTTTCTTTTTCTTTTTTTTAAACATGACGAAACTAATCTTAACTATGAAAAAAAAAATCAAAATATAAGTTCTTGATTAACATGCAAGCATAGTAATGTGTCAATGAAATGAAAACAATTTTAAAAATTAAAAGAGGTCCATGTTGGTCCTTTATCACTTACCAGATTTAACAGAACGTGAATTAAAACCATATATTTTATATATATCATCCCGTTCTTATTTTGTTATAATTATTATTTACTTATTAATTTCTTCTATCTTATAGGACTAAGGGTCCGGATGATTGCTTTCTATATTTTGTATTATTCTGTAATAACCGTCCTCAAATATTAGTTAATTCTTTGCTATATCTCTGGGTACCATCGGATTAACCATTACATTAAACCCGGTTAAATTTTTAGTTTCAGACAGTGACTTTTTCCTAGATAGAACTGCAAAGTTTAGTATCACTTTCCTTTATCTTCAATGAATAAGAAGGATTCAGATTTGGGGCATAAAGGAGCCACGTCATACGAACACCTGTATTAAAATGGTTTGTTTGTTTGTTTTGTATGGTGTCTGACACCGCCTTCAACATTTGTTCAGTTATATCACGGCGTTTCCTGAGTAAGCCACCATTACCACTGGTCCATTTAATCCTGACACCAGCGAGTCAGTCGTAATGCTAAACCCACAACCATGCGGCGCCCAGGACGGACATAAATTGATTTGAAACGGAAGGTCAATGTTATCAAAATTGTAGATGTGTATAAACGGCAAGCTGTAAAAACTCGCCTCATGATGAAGCACGGGGAAGATCCTAATCAGACCGCACGAGGTCTGTGAGGTTATCTTGATATTCGCTGGTCGCAAGGTTCCCAGGGCCTGATTTAGTGTCACGTGACCGCCATCGAGTCATGGTCTTTCGTTCACGTAATAAAATGCGACTTAAGACCACTTTATGTAATTAGATTTAAGAAAGCGCTTATGCCATCATATGCAACGTAAGGACATGCGATGTTAACCCATGTTAAGTTCATTTCATGTTATTAATTGGAAGATAACGCTTATGCCATCATATGCAACGTAAGGACTTGCGACGCTAACCCATGTTAAGTTCAATTCATGTTATTAATTGGAAGGTAGCGCTTATGACATTATTTGCAAGGTAAAGGCAGTGCGACGTAAGTCCAACTTATGTCAAGCACCATTTTAGTTTTATCAATATATCTGATTGTCGGTTTTCGTGCTAAGTGGTCGATTATTGTAGGGCGGTTTTCGTGCTAATTTAGTGGTCGATTAATGCAGAGCCCTGGTTTGTTGCTATATTTAGATTTGAGTGGCATGTTTATGAACAGAACTTCAGGCGTCTGCCGAATAAGGAACATTGTGGACTTGATAAATGCTTATCTAATACTGCATGTTACCTACATTAGTAGGTTAGAATGAGTTTGAATTATTCATAAGTACATTCGCTCGGTACTAAAGTATTTTTAAAAAGGTTATTTAATACAAATTGGGAGGACATCTTTAACCCTTTCCCTCATATGCACGCTTTTTGACGACTCTACAGCAGACGGCTTTTTGAAAACATGGCGACAAAAGAAGAAATGGCTCAAAACGAGCAATTTATCATTTTGTCAGCATGTTTTCAACCCTATTAAATTATTGTTCTTTCATTTAAAGGGATTTTCTGTGCTTCTGCCTAGACGTTTACAAACTTGTCTGCTGAAGATTTGTTTTATTTGGAAAAGGATTAACCGATACAACATTGCAGGGCATGTGGCTTAAATGTAAACAGTCATAAGTCATATAATGATCTGGTCTCAGCAAATATAGGAACTATAAGAAATACACGACAGTATAATTTACAGAATTGAACATTGTGTATCTATCTCTCCTGGCGACCCACTGGTATTCCCCGTGTCATGATATTGAATAAGATATTCCGGATAATATTGTGGCATATCAAACAGCACGAATATGGCAGGATTATCAGTGTTGTCAACACATGAATCAAACAACTGATTTGACGAATTTGGCTTGATTGGGGGACGCATGTACGTCGGTGTACCAGCTGTGTAATCCCCTACCAACACGCATGCGCGAAACATGTAACGGAAATGGCCACTGCAGTCGGTATATAAGTGGCTGTAGCTAGCATTTGTGTGGAAGTATGTTCCTTTACCGTAAGCAGTACCGTTTTGTCCACATATTCTGAAATCGAAGTTGTTAGTAGCGATTCCACGCACCGCATTTATTGTTCCAGTTCCATGGAATAGGTTTCGTTTGTATACCTCTTTGTTTGTTAGATTCGCCAATTCAAGCGCTGATTTCATTGTTTGCTCTCTACTGTAAAATAAATAAAAAGAAGGTTGTCAAAACATATAAAGTAATAATATTACGAGAAAATCAACATTATGGTATCTGCGTAATGTATAGACCCAGATCAGCTTGCGCAAAGTGCGCAGGCTAATCTTGGCCGACACATTCCGTCTCAGGGCGATAGAGGTAATGAGTAATGATTCCTGAATATATGAAATCCACAGGAGGCGAAAAGTGTCTGTCCGGATTAGCCTACGCGGCATGCTTAGGCTGATCCGGGTCGATACTTTACTACGCATAATCCACAATCTTGGTTGTCTCGCGGGACGGCTCATTCGTCCTTCAAAAGCTTTAACAATGTATAAGCTGACGGTTTTTGTGGTGTAGGGGAAGTGTTATGCTATGGCTAGTTTGTTTATCTCTGTCAAAGGAGATCAATTGAAACGCAACGAGAGAAATCTAGAAACAACGATGAGAAAAAAGGCATGCGCTTCTTTGTAACGTAATGAAGGTATTCCCCGTTCCCTTTTTAAATAACGCTTTCCCACGTGCAAAACATCTGTAGCGACTTTGAAAACATTAAGTAACAAATATGGACATTCTCTATAAATGAAAGAACAATTTTTGAATTAAGTTGAACACATTGTGATGAATAGAGAAATAACTATTTTGAGCAATTCCTCATTTTCCTACATGATAATTTCAAAATATGTCTGCTGCAGGGATGCCAACAAGTTGTTATATGTAGAACGAGGTTAAGGATTTTTTTTCTCATTTGACATTTTAAATTTGATAATTAATTTTGCAAAGCCTGTCGGAAGCTAGTAGAACTAGTAGAACTACTACGTTCGACTTGAAATAATACAAACTTGCAAAAACTTCGACAAAAAACAAAAGAAGATGAAAACATGTAGAAGAAGAAGTCGGAAAAGAAGTCGAAGTTAAAGATGCAGAAGGAGAAGAAGAAGAAGTAGAAAAAAAAAAGAAAAAAAAAGAAGAGAATATGAAGGAATATAACGAAGTAGAAGAAACAGTAGAAAATGCGAGGAAGATGTAGTAGAAAAAGAAGAAAAAATAGAGAAGTAAAAGAAGAAGAAAAACAAAAATGAAGGAGTAAAATAAGGAGTAGAATCAGATCATACTTGGAGAATTCCGTCCATAACTTTTGGTTTTGTACTCTGTATATATTATCAATGACAATCCGAGTTGTGTCTGTCAGAGTCAATCTTAAACTAGACTCCACCTCCTTGTACGGCTCACTGTCTTGTCTCAACTTGACCAATTCCAAAGGACTACACATGTCCCAAGGGAACCAGCCTTTTGGGGGCGGGGTTATTATCTTGGGTGGGGAACCAAGACTCTCAGGGCTGTAATGATAGAGATAGGTTCATTACCTGACCAAGTCATGTCAAAAGCGAACATTACATTTACAACTTAATTTAAAGTTCTAAATTGACTTATTAAACATCGAATTTAAAGTTAGTATTTCTGGAAAATATTTCCACATCTATCCGCACGGAGGGAGGGTGAAAAGCCACCCATCAAAGGATTCAAACATGTGACATTTTGTGGAGAGACTAGTCTATAGGCGCTCTATCAATGATTTTATGTCAGCAAGTGGCAAAGTTCAAAATTTAGGCATATGTTTTTATGACCTTATATATGTTGTTGTGGTAGAAAGACCGCCTCCAGCGCGGGTTCGTTTCCTGTCCGGGTCATACCAAAGACTTTAAAATTGGTAATAATGGCGTTTCTTCTTTGGCGCTCAGAGTTGTGGGATTATCATTACGATTATCTAGCTGGTGTCAGGGTAAAAGAACCAGTAGTATTAATATTGGTTACTGACCAAAGAAATTGCACATATATAACTCAAAAATGTTGAAATGAGCATAACAAACAAATGTTTTTCTGGTGAAATTGAGACCCATTGAAAGCCTATTTTCTTTGCGTGAATAGACATTTTGACATGCAAGGGATTAAGATGCACCCCAACATAAGTCGTGCTCCTAGTTTAATCTATTGCACTTATTAATATAGCTATATGCATTCATATCAATGTCAATCGAGTGATTGAGAATTCGAACCCCTCCTCGACCATATTCTATCCGACATTTGACTCATCTTCCACAAATGGGCAATAAGTCGATTTGGAAAAGCAGCCAGTTGCTTGGAAAGACTGATGTGGTAAGTACTGGTGTTAGAAAGCCTGAAAACAATCAAATAATCAATCAAACATATCAATGATATACGATCCGAATGACCAACGTGCACTTGATACATCCTTCCGCAATTTCACGTCTCATTAAAAAGGAGGATGAAATTGCTTCTAAATAAGCGACGCTTCGCAATAACAAACCAGTAGGCGTTGTTGACGGTACTGTTCGCCAATTAGTCATTAAAGGTTGCAATAAACTCAGCAGTATTCATTTAGTTCATTAGCATCTAAATGTTCAGGTACGTCCTTTCCCACACGTGTAATAACTACTTTAATGTTTGCTTTCGCAAAACATCGCTCATATATCATCTGACAATAGAGTATTGCCAGCAATGTTAATACTGTAAGCAGTATGATAATAGCCACCATCAATCCCGAAGGACCACGAAGATGCGTTTTCGTACGGCTAATTGCAAGTCACACAAGGCAATGGAGTAACACTACTTACAACAGCTTTTGTTCCATGTTGGCAGAGCACACGTAAAGTGGCCGACGAAGCACTGGTTTTGTTTGTCCATTCGTTAGATTTAATAGTGTCATTTCCTTTAAGTTCATCTCGAATTTCAGTGAATCATCTTCTCTCGAGTACAGGAATTGTTTCTGGCCAGCAAGATATTTGGACTCGAGAGTGAACTGCATGTTCTGAAATTGACGTATAATTCCAATTGCTGAAATATTGCGCATACAGAATGTCGCTAAACATAAACTAATAACTGAGATATCGAACGTTAGGTGGTGTGTTCGTTTGCATGGTATTTCATGCCACTTCCTACCATTTTTCAGTCATATCACTTGTTTCCTGGGTTAGTTGATTGGTTAATTTATCCTGAAACAAACGAGGCAGGCGTAATGCTATACGCACAAACCAGAGCGCCAAGGAGAGAAAACCATTACTACCAATTTAAATCTTTCGTCCAATGGAGCCGCTTTATGTAATCCAAATAAACATTTCTATTCTATGTAGAGGTTTTCTATTTCATAAATTTTGGCGGGAACGTGTTGCATTGTCGAAGACAATCTTAGTAACTTAGAATTACATTTGATATGTGTTTTACTGACGTAAAGTATCTGTAATGCTTCTAACATATAGGTAGTAACTCTTGCCAGCATTACTCTGAATACTTAGTTCTGTTATTATCAAACGATTTTCCTTTTCTTTCCACTAACGTATACTAGTCGGTATTCCAACTACATTTCCTATACATGTATTACAAATCCAAGTCCATTTACACCAACCTTACTTAGCGCTAGGTAATACTTAAATACTTAAAATCATATTTAATTTATTTTTGTTTGCCTAATATTTTGTAAAACATCAATGGTGGAGTGTATTAAAGTATATGACTAAGTTGACTGGAATGGCTACCAACTTACCATGCTGACTAACAATACTTGTTGAGAAATGTTAACACAAATGTTAAAATATGTTTTTAAGTCTTTTTATAAGTATTATTTAGCATTAGGCTAGGCTGGTGGAATTGGACCTTTCATACTAAAGTACAGAAGCAGATGACACTTAATTTAAGATGATTAATTATTAGTTATTAGTCGTAAATTGGTGTCAGACTATGACGCACTATAACACTGTTAATCGGGAGCCGGGTCCCGGTAGCTCAGTCGTTAGCGACGCGGGCTGTCACTCAATGGGTTGTGAGCTAGAATCCCAACATTCTTTCCGACGTTTTACAAAAGTCAATGTGACAAGCGTCTTTCAACTGTCATCAGTTGGCTAACAATCTATGTGGGAAAAGCAGCCAGTTGCTTTGAAAGTATATTGTGTGGATTACTGGTATGAGAAAGCTAGGGAACACATGAGTAGGTGAACTGGCCGCCGTGATATGACTGAAAAAGTGTTGAAGACGGCGTTAAGCCTCAATCAATCAATGTTAATCGGGAAATATGTCCGCGGCAAATCATCACTTGACTCACATACAAATGTACAATTCAAACAATCAACGTGCTGAACGCAGTTGTCTGTGTCTCAAATCAAAAAGGGTTTGGCGAACTATCAGCTACATATAGCAGATATTCAAACAAGTATACAGTATTTCAGACTTACTTGCAAAATGTTTTTGCGATGCATATGTCACGGCCAATATAATTCTTAACATATTTCAAAATAACGCATGTCTCTCCCACTGAAAAGTCATTGGGGAAAACATACGTTTTGTGACCTTGACCTTTGATATACTGATTCCAAAAAAAAGATATGAATCATCTGTGTTATGAACTATTAATCATATGAAGTGTATACTGTAACTGGTCGGTGTAATGGATTTTTAGTTATTGAACGGAAACACCTTTCAAAGTTCGGATAAAGGGGATTTTTACCCTAAGTTTTTCAAATATAGCCATATTAGGCTTTCTGCACGGATCTAGAAAATGTGAAAGAAATTTGGAGAGGTCCATCAGAGGATAACTGCTGAGAAATTTCAACCCAATTGACCCGAAGGTAAAACAGAAGTAGACGGTCGACGGTCAAAGGGCTATCAAAATAAATCACATTAAGCAATGCAAAACCCTACATTGTGTGCTCTACAATGTGATTAACATAGAGGAACATGATCAGGCTTCGCGGAGGTACACGTTGCAAAGTCCAGAGTATTGGTCTACGTGAGTCGATACCCGAAATATAAGTGGATTAGAAGGTGTTGAACTTAAGATCTTAGAACACCGATGAATGTAGGAAATTAAACCATAACAGACCAAATAAAACAGCTCTGTAATATAGGACAGTAAACTGTCCGCACATGCAATCTTATACAAACCGTTTCGAATTTGTCCCAACTATTTTGGTCGTTTCCCAAATACCATCGCCACTGTGTTTGGAAACTAGGCTTAGTTGGATCCCCAGCCATGAAACTTCTTGTCGACAAACGTCGCACGTCAACCACCAGGGCATCCAGCTGGCTGCTTGATGTAACCAAGGCATGAAGGTTAGTATCAAACACTATGTTGACATTCGAAGCATCTCCGTCGTGTTCCTGAACAAACAGTATTAAAGATAATAGGCTCCATTTAACGAGCCATGCAAATACGAAAAACCGGAAACCGACTTTCGTTTTTATATTTTCGATAAAATACGACCACAAAGCTCATATATCTAATGTGTGTCTGTTTGTTTTGTTTGTTTGTTTGTATGAAATTGTATGCCAACACATTTTAAGTGACTCCACGGCGTTTCACGCGTTAGATCACCGGCTAGGTCATATCAAATACTTTAAAATGATAGTTATTGCTTCAAGATTGTGGGATAAGCATAACGACTGACTTGATGGTGACAGGTTAAACGGACCAGCGGTACTGTTAACGTACCCCGGAAACGCTGTGATATAACTGAACATTATTTCTAAAGCGGCGTAGAACACCATGCTAACAAACAATCAAACAAACTTTTAAACGGTAATGTAATTATCTAATTTTCTTTGTTAAAGTAAATTAACGCCAATTCCCAACAAACATACCGCTTGACTTCCCATGTCGTTGTTTACGTGTATACATACTTTCTCTTAACTGTAATTCCATTTTGTGTCAATGTACTATATCAATTTGACACAGATGTCCACCGAAATTAAGTGCTATGCTAAGTGTTAGACATAGGTCTGCATCACAATGCCACACTTCAAGGTCAAATGTAATGATTCTCCGACATTTACCTCTTCTGTTTCCTTATGAAATACATTTATAAAACATCCTATATATGGAGTTTTACAAAAAATATATTACTTTAGTCTAAACATATTTGTCTCACATTGATTGCGAAATAAGTTTTCAGCTTCTATTAAACCCACTTCATGTCTGATTCCTGGAGACTTAACCAGTACTTGCGACATTTGTGTGGATCTATTTTTTGATAAGGACTCCTACTATTTATAATTTCATCGTGATTTGTTTTATATTGTCTGACCAATTATGCTTTCATACATGTTTACTGTTGCAAATGACATTAATAATAAGATTTGGTATTTATAAACCAGACTAAAAAAAGGTTGACGGAACATGACCAACAAACACAATGACATATTCCTATGTTTTCAACCAAATTGACATATTCCTATGTTATCAAACAAAATGACATACTCCTATGTTATCAAACACAATGACATATTCCTATGTTATCAACTTTTCACAAAATTCCTGACAAAATGAGAATACCAACATCATAATAGAAACCGGAAAATGTCATCAAAATGCCACGTGACCTATTGATTCATTGGCATATATGTGCTTGAAATACATGCTAAAATGAAAGAAATCCCTTATTAGACAAAATGGTAGCATTGGCCTTTAATATCATTTAAAATAAAACTAATTTATTTAAAGAAAACACTAAATTAACAGTATAAAATACGACATAACTAAAAATACAGTACCAGTATAAAACTGAATGACTTTTCCCTCATGCAGAACTGACTTTCTATATCTTCAGACTTTTCTAACGGCATCCATTCATCCTTCAGTTTCATTTGCCAGAGGTAAGGCAGTCTTTTGTCTTGTAAGTGGTGATCGGAACAGTCTCGAATTCGTCCGCATTTTCCGGTTAGCCCCCACGTACAGATGAAATGTTTGTTTGCATCATCTGTAAACATGTGAATACACTTGTAACGATATAAAATTGTTATTGTCTTTTTCAAGTACATAAACTTATAAAGATATAGAATATAGAATTTTTATTGTCTTCTTCAAAATGAATATCCAGTAGTTATTAACACAAATAGCTCTTTATGTTTCAAGGCTTTTTGCAGAAATTTGATTGTGCACATAACTACATTGTAAGTTGAATGTAATATGATATGTATGTATGGGGGCCGGATGCATAATTACGCAAATTAACTATTGTATTGTACTGTATTATAAAGATAACATATAGATTATTATTACAAATGAAATTATAACCCGACTGAATGTGAAACGCGCGTAATAACGAGTCCGTTTGCTCGCGTTTGTTGTTAAGGATACGTCTCACGAAAGATAGAATTCCCTCACCAAAAGTACAATGTTGATTAATTAATAATAAACTATATTTTTAAATGATCCACAGTAAAATACTTTTAGCTATTTTTAAATCAGATATGTGAAGTAACAAGTGAGTTAGAATGTTGCTTTAAACACGTTTCTATAGTTTATGCAAGTAACTGATGAATTGAATTGAATTACTAAAAGGGTCTTCCCAAAACGTACCTAACGTACCTTTGGGACACGTACATTTCTGCTACACGTTAAGGCACTGAAGGAAGTTGTCACTTTATTCATAGCGTAATATCAACATATCTGTTTTATCTATTTGTCAGATGGTATATTTTACGGTATAATAATGATCGGATTGATTTTGGAGTAATCGGTAGAAAAAAAACACTGCACGCAAATCAAAGAACATATAGATGAACCATTCCCCATGAAACGGTGGGTTTGTGATTTAATTCAAAGTCCCGAGTTCACTGTGAGTCAATTTATGACAGAGCTCTGGTCTACTTTAGATAATATATGTGTATATGTACGACACATTCTTTAGCCCTTTCCCCACATACATCAACTTGGCAGCAAACGTCTTTAAAATCATTAAGTAAACAACATGGCAACTCTCTATAAATGAACGAACAAATATTGTGGGGAAAAGAAGAAATTGCTCACAACGATAATTTTTTCCTTTTGCCACAATGTTTTTTCAGAAGCCGTCTGCGGTAGGTACTTCAGATGTTGTCTACAGGTGTAAAGGGTTAAACGATAATTAAACGCGTTTGGCAAACATGGACATCTTTGCATCTGCGATCAGTGAAGTATTAGCTGAGTCTGCCCATACAGTCTCATGACTGTCCGCCAACATGTAATATTTTAAAAGATGTAACGTCTGAGAAAAGAAAACGGACATAATGACTCATATGGATTAACACCGATATACTACAGACCTGAATAAAATGCCGAAAAAGAAAACCCATACCAACACAGGGTAACATATTAATGTCACTTAAAACGAAATGAAACTCACGCACGCACGCACTTATGCACGCGTTTACGCATGTATTTACACAGTTACACGTACGCATAAGCGCGCGCACACCAACACACATTTATATTCAACAACATACCTTTGGTAGTGGTATTTCCACCTGCCGCATTCGATTTTTCCAGGATCCCTCTCTTGCAATATATTAATTTTCGAAAAGAGTCCTCAGGATATGCTGACATTCTGTGTGCATCAACAATAGGCTTGTTATGCCCTGAGAATATATCATGTGTAAAGGTACATGTATCAGCGTCAGCTAAGCATTTCCCCAGTACGAATTGTTTGCAAAGATGAAGCTTTGTACATCGTTCAATTTCGCATCCAGTATCGTTCCAGTATTCGCAAACATGTGGACGTCTTGCTGAGACGATTGAACATATCTCTTCATTGTTAAAGATATCAGCAAAACGAAGATTCCTCGAGATATTTCTGTTTCTTGCATCAAAAAAATCATGTGAAAACTTGCACGGGTTAAAAGCGCAGTATCCACATATATAGTTCTTGCAGATATGGTACATGTTGCACTCTTCCCTTTTACAATTTTCCCATGGAAAATAGCCAAGGCAATATCCAGCGTTCCCTTTGTATACCAACACTTTAACCAGCTCCCCGTTCCGTTCGATCAGCGTAAACATGTGCCTATTCCTTTGGAACCAATTTTGCACATCTACGTCTAAATCAAATCCACCATATTCCCTGGCTATATGATCAGGCGACCCCTGGCCCCCCATTATTTGCACCATAAACTTGAAAACCTCGTTTGCATTAGGACCTTTCGCTTTGGAGTTCGTTGCATTCTTATCTATGCTCTCTGCTTTGAGTTCTTGTTCTTCTACGTCGTTTGCGTCGTCTACATTTTTCGGTTCAGGTTTTCTTTTCATATTCTGTCTACTTGTTCCTCGTCCTCTACCCCTTAATTGACCACCTCTTTGGGTTTGTCCCCTATTTCCTGTATGGTTTGTCCTTCCCATATTGCTATTATTTTCCCAATGTGTATTCCGTTGTTGGCCTCGTCGCGCCCCCCGTCCATTATCTTCTCTAGTGTTATCTCTGCTTCCATAGTTGTCCGCCCTATGTCTGTCAGAAGATCCACGGTTACTCTTCTGGTAAGCCTTTACATCTTCACATGAGCCAAATTCGTTAAACGAGTTGTCTTCATCTGACGAATGCCGACTTGAGTGTCCGATGATGTTTCGTCTACGGTATTCTGTACTATCAGGTGTTTGATCACTTTTATTAGATGACTTGGTACGTGTTGATCTATCGCCTTCTAACTGTTCATAGTTTCGTTGGCGCTCTGTACGATATTCAGGTTTGCGATCGCGATATTGTTCGTCATAATTCTTGACAGGCTTTCTATTACTCCCGTATAAATCACCCTTTTTGCTCCTGTTTCCCCGGTCGTAATCACGATAATCGTCAGAATCGTTATCTGTTCTACCAGGAGGTCTCCTATCGGTTAACTCGTCGTCGCTGTCATCGTGAAGCCACGTTGGTTTGCCCCCCTTTAACTTATTTGTGGCACCATATTTATTTGCTTTTTCCAGGTCTTGGTTGTACCGCCCAGTATCATCATATTTTTCTCTGTCTTTAGTATCGTCGTTATTCTGTCGGTCATTGGTGTTTTTTTCAGTTTCTCTGTGAGACCTTCGAACACGTTCAAAATCTTCCGACTCGCTATCGCTATCTGCACTCTCAGAGTATCTCCTGTCATACTTATCCCTATATGTACCAGTATCACGATCATGATCATCTTTTCCACTGTTAGAATATCTGTCTGTATCCTTTCTTTCATTATACATTCTATTCTGTCTTCTAAATTCTTTATCTTTATTTGCACTCTTTTCTCTTCGGTCTCTTTCATTGCATCGATCTGTTCTACTGTTACGTCCACCATCAACACTTATATCGTTCCTTTCTACTCGGTCTCCTCGATCAATGTCTCTTGAATCTTCCTCCATATGTCTGAAACGTCTGTCAATACCTCTTTGGTCAGATCTATCGTTGGTTTCTGATTCTCTTCTGTCAGATTTTCTGTCATTATGTACGGCTCCACCACGCCTGCCCCCTCTTCGATTGTTATCGAAGTCCCTTTCATTATATCTGTCGTTGTCGTTTCTATATTCACCTTTATAGGGAAACTGCTCTCGTCGACTTAAATCTCTTTCATTTTCATTGTATCTTTCTCCTTCGCGTTTTCCACCATTTCTATACCCTCGTGTGTTAGTATCCTCTCGTCTTTTTATCGCTTCGTCGTTAGTTTCATAGCTATCATAACGATTTCGGTCCAGATCTGATCTAGTACCTCTTGACCCTTGTCTTTCATTGATATCTTGGCAACTGGAACTTCGAAGTAGATTGCCCCCCCTAATGCCTCTGTTTGAAATACGGACATCTTCAAGTTTCTGTATATTTTGTTTGTGCTGCATTTTGGTTTTGTTTTGGAACTAACCCTTGTGTTGGTGTGATACCGCGGTTATGCCTTTGCTGAATTAATGTACAGCTGGAAAAGAATGAAAGTTCTGCAAGAATCAGCGTATTTACATATACATGTACATAAACAATGCCATGTGATAGACATTTAAACGTGGCAATGTATACATTATTGCGTCATGATAGAAGTACGGTATTGTTGAAAATGTCTTGCGTTAATGACAACCTTTAGTTTTTAGGTAAGCTTTTTTGGCTGATAAAGCTCGTGCTTTACTTTATGCTAGCCCTCCTTGGTACACAGTGCTGCGGGGAAACCATTCCAACTGATGTGCTAGACTCAGGGCCGAGACCCGGAAACTCAGTCGGTGATGACGTGGGCTGTCAATCCAGGAGTTGTGAGTTCGCACCACAGATCGGCCAACTTTCTTTCAGTCTATGACTGATGTTGCTATTACCGTTTAAGTGTATATATATTTTGGAGTTTTCTGCTTTTAAAGTTTATGCCTTTAACATATATGAAAACATGGTGATAAAAGGAGAATTGTCTTTGTTTATCAGTAACCAAATAACGTCTGTCAGGTGTATAAATTAATTCTTTATTTATGTAAGTATGTGGTTTTACCCATCAAAATGATCCTTTTAGAATGGGATTGATGGGATTTCTTCTCAAAATATGACGAAAGTCAATACTTGATTTCACTAACGATGTCGGCTAAGAAATGAACCACATGTTTTGTAAATAATTTGATCGGCTCTATAATTATTGTACCAGTTCTCAAAGAAGAAAGTCCTTGGCAATCACCAACTGCATCTATCTTTCCTTTTTCAGCAGCTATAACATTAAAACTTTTTTTTTTTTACTAAGAACCCAAACAAAAATGGTATTTGAAGTTTATGTAACTTTCAGAATGCTTAACAAAGTTATCGGAACTTTTAAAAACACCTTTTCAAGTGTTGCAAAAACAATGTAAAGCATATACTTAAAAAAGAGTTTATATACTTTACTTTACTTACTTTTACTTTATTTCGAAAAAGCTTTTAACACTTACTGTGTATAACACAAATAATATAGACAAACAAACATATAAAACAAATTTAACAAAGATCAATTAGCAAAATCGTGAAAATACTATAATAGACAAAGACGAACAATTCAACAGCTATTTCTAATAACTATTTCAGAAATGTAAGGGAAAAAAAACCATAATCAAGGACCTTTTCTTATTTTGTTTGCGAACTTTATATACTAAGTTACAGATCGAATAACAATCTCAAGCATGACGTCGGCGTTATTCACATAACATTTTAAAGACAATGTTGTGTTCTTAGTCGAATAAAAAAAATCTAGTTCGACGACGTATCGGTTTTATATGGAAGCCCTGAAAGGACTTCTTACTTCATTACTTCTGACTTTCATACTTCTAACTTCATTACTTCTAACTTCCAAACTTCTAACTTCATTACTTCTAACTTCATTACTTCTTACTTCAGTACTTCTAACTACATTCACTTCTCACTTCTAACTTCATTACTTCTAACTACATTCACTTCTATCTTCTAACTTCATTACTTCTAACTACATTCACTTCTAACTTCTAACTTCATTACTTCTAACTTCATCACTTTATTACTTCCATTGCTTCCATAGTTTTATGTCGATAAATCTACGCCAAAATATTTCGTTTCAAACATATTTTATTTTCAGGCAGGTCAAACAAATTTGTTTTCATAATTTGGAGATATACCCCTATACATAATATTTAATAGTATATTTAATCAAAGCATTGAAAGTGCTGACGGCCTGTGGGCTGCAGGAAGGTTTGGATATATACCCCTATGAATAATATTTACTGAAAGACGTGATTTTGATGTCATTTGACGGTAATATCACGCGCATTCATTCGATATGCAACTTGCCCTTTGAACGCATTGACGTCAGAGATCAGAGAATCCCGTATTTCAATTTTGAAGGATATTGAATAATATCAAAAATTTATCTCCAAAGGTGAACTACCTAAGTTACATATACATTTGACCATTTATGTTGCCTTATATTTAATCAAAGCACTGAAAGTGCTGACGGCCTGTGGGCTGCATGAAGGTTTGGAGATATACCCCTATACATAATATTTACTGAAATACGTCATTTTGATGTCATTTGACGTTAATATCAAGCGCATTCATTCGATATGCAACTTGCACTTTGAACGCCTTGACGTCAGAAATCCAAGAATCCCGTATTTCAATTTTTAAAGATATTGAATAATATCAACAATTTATCTCCAAAGGTGAACTACCTAAATTACATATATATTTGACCATTTCTGTTGCCTTATATTTAATCATTTTCTGCTTTATTATATTGAGAAATATGTAAATGTTAAATTAACTTCCATCAAGAAAAAACATTTAAACCATGTACTAGACTGGGACAAAGTGTTTGATCAATGTAAAACTCATCAAGACAATTATTCTGACAAAGATTCAAAATGCAACCTCCATAGTGTTATCAAGATTTTCCTTAATTTGGCCTAGTGCCCTGATATGACCCATATTCAAACATGGACTATATATCATCAATGCAAACATTCTGACAAAGTTTTAAGCTGCTGAAGCAAAAATTGCGGCCTCCAGAGCATTAACAAGATTGTCATTTAATTTGGACTAGTGACCTAGTTTATAACCCGGTATGACCTATATTCGAAGTTGGTATAGATATCATTAAGATAAACATTCTGACAAAATTTAAAAAATGTGGCTTCTACAGTGTTTTCCTTCAATTTGGCTTAGTGACCTAGTTTTTGAAAAGACATGACTTATATTCAAACTTGGCCTACATATCATCAACTCAAACATTTTGATACAGTTTCAACATGCTCAAGTTAAAATGCAGCATTCAGAGTGATAACAATATTTCCCTTCAATTTGGCGTAGTGACCTAGTTTCTGACCAAATAAGACCACTAATTTAACTTGACCTAAATATCATTCAAACAAAATGTCAGGCTGCTGAAGCAAGAAATGCGGCCTCTAGAGTGTTAACAATATTTTCCTTCAATTTGGCCTAGTGACCTAGTTTTCAACCCGGCATGACCCATATTCGAACTCGGCCTAGATTTCATCAAAATAAACATTCTTATTTAATTTTAAACTGCTGAAGCAAAAAATGCGGCTTGTACAGTGTTAACGAGATTTACTTTCAATTTGGTCCAGTGACCTAGTTTTTGAACAAATTTGACCAATATTCAAACTTGGCTTACATATTATCAAGACAAACATTCTGATACTGTTTTAACATGCTCAAGTTAAAAATGCAGCCTCAAGAGTGTTAACAAGATTTTCCTTCAATTTGGCCTAGTGACCTAGTTTCTGATCCTATATGACCCATATTCGAACTTGACATAAATATCATTAAGAAAAACATTCTTACGAGGATGCCGTTGATACATACACAGCGCATGCGGGCATTGCATAGCGCAATCGGGCCGCCCGGTTGAGGGAGAGGTTGCTATGTCACTATCACCGGTTTTCTTATATAGAAAAGGTGGTCTTGGATCGTCCGGGGGGAAGCACGGGCCTTTTCGTCGCACAGACCCCTGTTTAATCTGCCACTGCATTTGTCACGCGACTTTTTTCAGTGTTTACCATTTATTTTTCGTCGTAATCTTCCGGGAATATTCGGAAAACTTATTTTTGTTTGTAAAATATATTATGGAATATGAAATTGCAGAATATATAAAAAAAGGGTCAAGTGCGTAACCATAATGGTAAAATCAGGCATGATGATTTGTTTGGTAAGGTGAAGTTGGTGTCTAGTGTCTAGTATCTAGTATCGTTAATCATAAACGATACTGGCAACCAGAATCTAGTATCGTTTATCATAAACGATACTGGCAACTAGACACTAGTGTCGTTTAAGGAACTAGATATATAATTAATAAACTTTCAGACTCCAGTGTCGTTTAACACTAAACGACACTGGCAACCAGACACTAGTGTCGTTTAAGGAACTATATATATACTTTTCAATTTCAGACTCCAGTGTCGTTTAACACTAAACGACACTGGCAACCAGACACTAGTACCGTTTAAGGAACTGGATATATAATTAAGTGTGTGAAGTTGGCAGATCATTAGACGTTAGACATAAGACATTCAATTTTTTTTATTCGAATGTCTAATTAAACATTAGACATTCGATTAGACATTCGCTAATTTTGATTATCGAATGTCTAATTAGACATTAGACATTCGATTAGACATTCGCAAATTACAAGATCTATAAACCAAATTCGTCGGAGGTCATTGTACATTCAAAAAACGAATGTCTAATTGGTCAGTTAGACATTAGACATGCGATTAGACATTCGCAAATTAAGGGATTTAGGTACCAAATTAGTCGGAGGTCATTATACATGCAAAAAACGAATGGCTTATTGGTCAAATTAATAACTTGAACATATTGATAACTCGAACATATCGATATCTCGAACATACCGATAACTCGAACACATCGATATCTCGAATACATTTTTAAAACGAATGTTTTTAACTTGAACATATTGACAACTCGAAGATATCGATATCTCGAACCTTTCGATATCTCGAACTTTTCGATATCTCGAACTTTTCGATATCTCGAACCTTTCGATATCTCGAACCTTTCGATATTTCCAATTTTTTCGACATATCGAACTTTGTATATCTCGAACTTTTCGATATCGATATGTTCGAGATATCGAAAGGTTCGAGATATCGATATGTTCGAGATATCGAAAGGTTCGATATATCGATATGTTCGAGATATCGAAAAGTTCGAGATATCGTTGGAGATATCGAAAAGTTCGAGATATCGAAAGGTTCGAGATATCCAAAGGTTCGAGATATCGATAGGTTCGACCTATCGAAAAGTTCGAGATATCGGAAAGTTCGCGATATCGAAAGGTTCGAGATATCGTATTGTTCCAGATATCGAAAAGTTCGAGATATCGAAAGGTTCGAGATATCGAAAGGTTCGAGATATCGATATGTTCGAGTTGTCAATATGTTCAAGTTAAAAACATTTGTTTTTTCACTGTATTCGAGATATCGATGTGTTCGAGTTATCGGTATGTTCGTGATAGGAACTAGATATATAATTTTCAATTTTCTGACTCCAGTGTTGTTTAACACTAAACGACACTGGCAACCAGACACTAGTATCGTTTAAGGAACTAGATATATAATTTTCAATGTCAGACTCCAGTGTCGTTTAACACTAAACGACACGGGCAACCAGACACTAGTGTCGTTTAAGGAACTAGATATATAATTAATCAATTGTCAGATTCCAGTGTCGTTTAACACTAAACGACACTGGCAACCAGACACTAGTGTCGTTTAAGGAACTAGATATATAATTTTCAATTTCAGACTCCAGTGTTGTTTAACACTAAACGACACTGGCAACAAGACACTAGTGTCGTTTAAGGAACTAGATATATAATTAATCAATTGTCAGACTCCAGTGTCGTTTAACACTAAACGACACTGGCAACCAGACACTAGTATCGTTTAAGGAAACGAACAAATAATTTTCAACTTTTAGATTCCAGTGTCGTTTAACAGTAAACGACACTGGCAACCAGACACTAGTATCGTTTAAGGAACTATATATAATTAATAAATTTTCAGACTCCAGTGTCGTTTAACACTAAACGACACTGGCATCCAGACACTAGTATCGTTTAAGGAAACGGAACAAATAATTTTCAACTTTCAGATTCCAGTGTCGTTTAACACTAAACGACACTGGCAAACAGTCACTAGTGTCGTTTAAGGATCTAGATATATAATTAATCAATTTTCAGATTCCAGTGTCGTTTAACACTAAACGACACTGGCAACCAGACACTAGTATCGTTTAAGGAACTAGATATATAATTTTCAATTTCAGACTCCAGTGTTGTTTAACACTAAACGACACTGGCAACCAGACACTAGTGTCGTTTAAGGAACTAGATATATAATTAATCAATTGTCAGACTCCAGTGTCGTTTAACACTAAACGACACTGGCAACCAGACACTAGTATCGTTTAAGGAAAAGAAAAATAATTTTCAACTTTCAGATTCCAGTGTCGTTTAACAGTAAACGACACTGTCAACAGGACACTAGTATCGTTTAAGGAAACGGAACAAATAATTTTCAACTTTCAGATTCCAGTGTCGTTTAACACTAAACGACACTGGCAACAAGACACTAGTGTCGTTTAAGGATCTAGATATATAATTAATAAATTTTCAGATTCCAGTGTCGTTTAACACTAAACGACACTGGCAACCAGACACTAGTATCGTTTAAGGAGCTGGATATATCATTTTCATTTATCAGACTCCAGTGTCGTTTAACACTAAACGACACTGGCAACCAGACACTAGTATCGTTTAAGGATCTAGATATATAATTAATCAACTTTCAGGATCATGTGTCGTTTAACACTAAACGACACTGGCAACCAGACACTAGTATCGTTTAAGGAACTCGATATATACTTAATCAACTTTCAGATTCCAGTGTCGTTTAACCCTAAACGACACTGGCAACCAGACACTAGTATCGTTTAAGGAACTAGATATAATTAATAAATTTTCAGACTCCGGTGTCGTTTAACGCTAAACGACACTCGCAACCAGACACTAGTATCGTTTAAGGAACTCGATATATAATTAATCAACTTTCAGATTCCAGTGTCGTTTTACACTAAACGACACTGGCAACCAGACACTAGTATCGTTTAAGGATCTAGATATATTATTAATAAATTAACAGTGTCGTTTAGTGTTAAACGACACTGGAGTCTGAAAAATGAAAATTATATATCCAGTTCCTTAAACGATACTAGTGTCTGGTTGCCAGTGTCGTTTAGTGTTAAACGACACTGGAGTCTGAAAGATGATTAATTATATATCCAGTTCCTTAGACGATACTAGTGTCTGGTTGCCAGTGTCGTTTAGCCTTAAACGACACTGGAGTCTGAAAGTTGATTCTGGAAACTATGTTGAAGAAATTAAAGTTAGATATGTAGTTCCTTAAACGACACTATTGTCTAGTTGCCAGTGTCGTTTAGTGTTAGACATTGGACATTGAAACCTAAATGTTGTCCGAGCTATACCACTCACCGTCAGCGCGGGTAGACTGCGCGACCTGCCTCATAGCATACGCGGCCATGTCTCACATTTCCCCTTCTAGCAGCGGAGTTCTAGCGTAAAACGAGGCTCAGCATTTCGCCGTCAACGCGGGTAGACTGTGGGACCTGCCGTTTAGCATATGCGGCCCCGGCTCACATTCCCCTACTAGCATCGGAGTGCTGACGTAAAACAAGGCTCATGACTTCGCCGTAAGCGCGGGTAGATTGCGGTACCTACCTTATAGCGTATGCTCACATTTCCCCGACTAGCCGCGGAGTGCTCCCCGTAAAACACGCAGCAGACTCGGGTAGAATGAATGAATGAATGTATATTGTTTTATGGCGCATCGACAGCTAAGGTCATTTAGCGCGCAAGACTCGGGTAGAAATCTGCCTCAACGCCGTTGTTCCACTTCCGTGAGAAAGAGAAAAGTGTTCCACTCGATTGTGAATTTTTGTTTTGTTCCATTCCCGTGACAAGGGCCTGTAGGCCCAAGTGCACCTCGTAATACACGTGGCAGACTCGGGTAGAAATCCGTCTTAAGGCCGCTCTTCCACACCCGTGAGAAAAGAAAAAGTGTTCCACTCCATTGTGAATTTATTTTTTGTTCCACTCCCGTGGCAAGGGCCTGTTGGCCCGAGTACTCCCCGTAATACACGCAGCTGACCCGGGTAGAAATCCGGCTTAACGCCGTTGTTTCACTCCTGTCATATTTGAATGACCAATGTCTACTGCCACGACATTCAATTTCTGAAAGTCCAATGGCCAATGTCGTGCAAGCACGACATTCATTTCTGAATGTCCAATGTCCAATGTTCAATATCGTGCCACCACGACATTCATTTCTTGAATGTCCAATGTCGTGCCAGCACGACATTCAACTTTTGAATGTTCATTTCCCCTACTAGCAGCCGAGTGCTCGCCTAAATCAAGGCTCAGCACTTCGCCGTAAGCGCGAGTAGACTGCGGTACCTGCCGTATAGCAAATACGGCACCGGCTTAAATTTCCCCTACTAGCAGCGGAGTGCTAGCGTAAAACAAGGCTCAGGACTTCGCCGTAAGCGCGGGTAGACTGTTGACCAGCCATATAGCACATACGGCCTCGGCTCACATTTCCCCTACCAGCAGCGGAGTGCTAGCGCGAAACAAGGCCAGCACTTCGCCGGCAGCGCGGGTAGACTGCGGGACCTGCCGTATAGCGTATGCGGCCCCGGCTCTCATTTCCCCTACTAGCAGCCGAGTTCTCGCGTAAAACAAGTCTCAGCATTTCGAGGTAAGCGCGGGTAGACTGCGGGACCTGCCGCATAGCATATGCGGCCCCGGCGCACATTTCCCTACTAGCAGCGGAGTGATAGCGTAAAACAAGGCTCAGCACTTCGTCGTAAGCGCTAGTAGACTGCGGGACCTACCGTATAGCGCGTATGCAGCCCCGGCTCACATTTCCCCGGCTAGCAGCGGAATGCTCCGCGTAATACACTCGGCAGACTCAGGTAGAAATCCGCCTTAAACGACACTAGTGTCTGGTTGCCCGTGTCGTTTAGTGTTAAACGACACTGGAATCTGAAAATTGTTTAATTATATAGCCAGTTCCTTAAACGATACTAGTGTGTGGTTGCCAGTGTCGTTTAGTGTTAAACGACACTGGAGTCTGAAAGTTGATTAATTATATATACAGTTCCTTAAACGATACTAGTGTCTGGTTGCGAGTATCGTTTAGTGTTAAACGACAATCGAGTAATTATATATCCAGTTCCTTAAACGATACCAGTGTCTGGTTGCCAGTGTCGTTAAGTGTTAAACGACACTGGAGTCTGAAAAATGAAAATTATATATCCAGTTCCTTAAACGATACTAGTGTCTGGTTGCCAGTGTCGTTTAGTGTTAAACGACACTGAAGTCTGAAAAATGAAAAGTATATATCCAGTTCCTTAAACGATACTAGTGTCTGGTTGCCAGTGTCGTTTAGTGTTAAACGACACTGAAGTCTGAAAATTTATTAATTATATATAATTCCTTAAACGATACTAGTGTCTGGTTGCCAGTGTCGTTAAGTGTTAAACGACACTGGAGTCTGAAAAATGAAAATGATATATCCAGTTCCTTAAACGATACTAGTGTCTGGTTGCCAGTGTCGTTTAGTGTTAAACGACACTGAAGTCTGAAAATTTATTAATTATATATAGTTCCTTAAACGATACTAGTGTCTGGTTGCCAGTGTCGTTTAGTGTTAAACGACACTGGACTCTGAAAGTTGATTAATTATATATCGAGTTCCTTAAACGATACTAGTGTCTGGTTGCCAGTGTCGTTTAGTGTTAAACGACACTGGACTCTGAAAGTTGATTAATTATATATCTAGATCCTTAAACGATACCAGTGTCTGGTTGCCGGTGTCGTTTAGTGTTAAACGACACTGGAGTCTGAAAAATGAAAATGATATAACCAGTTCCTTAAACGATACTAGTGTCTGGTTGCCAGTGTCGTTTAGTGTTAAACGACACTGGAGTCTGACAATTGATTACATTTTTATCTAGTTTCTTAAACGATACTAGTGTCTGGTTGCCAGTGTCGTTTAGTGTTAAACGACACTGGAATCTAAAAGTTGAAAATTATTTGCTCCGTTTCCTTAAACGATACTAGTGTCTGGTTGCCAGTGTCGTTTAGTGTTAAACGATACTGGAGTCTGAAAAATGAAAATGAAATAACCAGTTCCTTAAACGATACTAGTGTCTGGTTGCCAGTGTCGTTTAGTGTTAAACGACACTGGAATCTAAAAGGTGAAAATTATTTGTTCCGTTTTCTTAAACGATACTAGTGTCTGGTTGCCAGTGTCGTTTAGTGTTAAACGACACTGGAATCTGAAAGTTGATTAATTATATATCGAGTTCCTTAAACGATACTAGTGTTTGGTTGCCAGTATCGTTTAGTGTTAAACGACACTGGAGTCTGATATTGAAAATTATATATCTAGTTCCTTAAACGACACTAGTGTCTGGTTGCCAGTGTCGTTTAGTGTTAAACGACACTGGAGTCTGACAATTGATTAATTATATATCTAGTTCCTTAAACGACACTAGTGTCTTGTTGCCAGTGTCGTTTAGTGTTAAACGACACTGGAGTCAGAAAATTGATTAATTATATAGCTAGTTCCTTAAACGATACTAGTGTCTGGTTGCCAGTGTCGTTTAGTGTTAAACGACACTGTAGTCTGAAATTGAAAATTATATATCTAGTTCCTTAAACGACACTAGTGTCTGGTTGCCAGTGTCGTTTAGTGTTAAACGAAACTGGAGTCTGACAATTGATTAATTATATATCTAGTTCCTTAAACGACACTAGTGTCTGGTTGCCAGTGTCGTTTAACACTAAACGACACTGGAGTCAGAAAATTGATTAATTATGTAGCTAGTTCCTTAAACGATACTAGTGTCTGGTTGCTAGTGTCGTTTAGTGTTAAACGACACTAGAGTCAGACAATTGAAAATTATATATCTAGTTCCTTAAACGATACTAGTGTCTGGTTGCCAGTGTCGTTTAGTGTTAAACGACACTGGAGTCTGAAATTGAAAATTATATATCTAGTTCCTTAAACGACACTAGTGTCTGGTTGCCAGTGTTGTTTAGTGTCAAACGACACTGGAGTCAGAAAATTGAAAATTATATATCTAGTTCCTTAAACGATACTAGTGTCTGGTTGCCAGTGTCGTTTAATGTTAAACGACACTAGAGTCTGAAATTGAAAATTATATAGCTAGTTCCTTAAACGATACTAGTGTCTGGTTGCCAGTGTCGTTTAGTGTTAAACGACACTGAAGTCTGAAATTGAAAATTATATATCTAGTTCCTTAAACGATACTAGTGTCTGGTTGCCAGTGTCGTTTAGTGTTAAACGACACTGGAGTCAGAAAATTGAAAATTATATATCTAGTTCCTATCTTGAACATACCGATAACTCGAACACATTGATATCTCGAATACATTGAAAAAACGAATGTTTTTAACTTGAACATATTGACAACTCGAACATATCGATATCTCGAACCTTTCGATATCTCGAACTTTTCGATATCTCGAACAATACGATATCTCGAACCTTTCGATATCGCGAACTTTTAGATATCTCGAACTTTTCGATATGTCGAACCTATCGATATCTCGAACCTTTGGATATCTCGAATCGATATCTTCGAGTTGTCATTATGTTCAATTTAAAAACATTCGTTTTATCAATGTATTCGAGATATCGATGTGTTCGAGTTATCGGTATGTTCGAGATATCGATATGTTCGAGTTATCAATATGTTCAAGTTATTAATTTGACCAATAAGCCATTCGTCTTTTGCATGTATAATGACCTCCGACTAATTTGGTACCTAAATCCCTTAATTTGCGAATGTCTAATCGCATGTCTAATGTCTAACTGACCAATTAGACATTCGTTTTTTGAATGTACAATGACCTCCGACGAATTTGGTTTATAGACCTTGTAATTTGCGAATGTCTAATCGAATGTCTAATGTCTAATTAGACATTCGATAATCAAAATTAGCGAATGTCTAATCGAATGTCTAATGTTTAATTAGACATTCGAATATTTTTTTTTGAATGTCTTATGTCTAACGTCTAATGCTCTGCCAACTTCACACACTTAATTATATATCCAGTTCCTTAAACGATACTAGTGTCTGGTTGCCAGTGTCGTTTAGTGTTAAACGACACTGGAGTCTGAAAGTTTATTAATTATATATCTAGTTCCTTAAACGACACTAGTGTCTAGTTGCCAGTATCCTTTATGATAAACGATACTAGATTCTGGTTGCCAGTATCGTTTATGATAAACGATACTAGATACTAGACACTAGACACCAACTTCACCTTACCACTTAAACGATGCTCTGGCATTTGAAACGCACAAATATGCCACTCATGTCCTTTGTCTCGAATAATAAGCGCTGAAAATTGCTCGAGGGAGAAATTCCTACAATCTAACTTAAGCTGAGTTTTGCAGCCAGCTGCCGAAACTTGACAGGACGTCAATTGTCGCTCTATCTTCATTTCTTCTCCTATTGTTCGAGATAAATTGAGGCAAGCCCCGACAGCTCAATCGTCAACAACGCGGGATGTCAATCAACTGGTTGTGACTTCGAACCAGAGCTCGTCCAACATTCTTTCCGATTTCTGACAAAAGTCACTGTGACAAGCGTCATTTATCTTCAACCAATGGGCTAAGAGACTATTTGGAAATGCAGCAAATTGGTTGGAAATAGTGTTGTGCGGAGTACTGGTGTAAAGAAGCCATGACACACAGGTAGATGAACTGACCGCCGTGATATGAATGAAAAATTGTTGAAATACGGAGTAAAACCCAAATTACTCGAGATAAACTGATTACGTGACCCATTAATGTATGCCTGGTGAAAGCGCCTCACACTTCATGCTGCATTAGGTCCTGTTTCAGCGAAGTTCGGCAGCTGGCAGTTTAACCAAGCCAGAGTAGGAATTTCCCGAGTATGTCCCGACCTTGTTCGAGGTACATAATTTAACCGACAACCTGACACATGTCAGGTGGAAGGCTGCCTCACAAGCAAAGGTTTTTGAGTTGCAACAACCGGCTGTAAATTGGTTGAGTTACAGACAAACGCCGGACTCCTAGCATATGTCATGGGAGGCACCTTACACTGATTTCATATTGCTGTAGTTGCCGTTTTCACCGAGTTTGGCAACCGGCCCCTAGAACCCAGCCGGGTTTAGAATTTATAGGGTATGTCCACACTTTGCACCCGTATTGTTCAAATGTAGCTGGCAACCTGAAATGTATCAGGTGGAAACGCCCCATCGTTGACTTTGCGTTGCACTTGGTACCTTTCAGCCGAGCTGTGGCAGGTGGCTTTCAAGCGGAAGCCATACTCCGGCGTTATGCTGCTCGATTTACAGACTTTAGCGCTAACTTAACATGTGTCAGGGAAAGGCCCCGAACTCTAGCTTCAAGTTGCACTAGTTGCTGTATCCCTAGTTCCGGCAGTCGGATATCAAAACCAAGCCGGTGTTTGGCTGACAGAGTAATTCTCACGGTTGATTTTGCATGTATATTATTAGAGAAAGATGCACGCACGCATATCAAGTGCAATCGCTTGTGGTTGCACAAGTTACCGTCATAGCGAGTTTCTTCAGTCGGTAGCAAAATTCAGACATAATTTTCAAAATAACCCAGCACATAATTCATAAGGTTCAAACTTTTCGGAATCGATTGTTCAAGCTTGCCAGAGAAGCCGGCGCGACGGCTTTTTCTGCTAGGTAGAACAGCCGATGAAGTCGCAACTACGGCTAGTTGATAGAGTCGGAGTAGTCGGACCTCCGGCTGTTCCGAATGGTAAATACAGCCGACTGGAAAAGCCATGATACGTCAAATCAAGAAAGTTGAAGTTATAAAATGACGCCAATAACAATTTCATGTACACAACGTGAATAAGGATCTTTGTTCGTGGTAATTTAAGTGTTTATTTTATCACCTGTTGTATTGGTTAAGGTAACTATGGTAGGTTTAACATTACTGTTGTTATACCACTGCATTATATGTATTACTGGTTAATTTATCCTGACACCGGTTCCCTTGGTGTAATGCCTCCACCGCAGTCTTGACCGTCACGGAGGGGGTCCACTTTTTGCATGTTTAAACTAATTGCTCTGACTGGGGATCGAATCCGAACGCACAGATCATTCATATACAAGCTCATTAAAAGATATATATGTATGTTTAGTGATATTGTTTTCGATTCTGTTCATTTTGAAACTGTTTTGTTAGAAAGAAAAATGTCAGTTACTTAGTAGCTCCTGTATATTGTGGTAGAAGCAGCAAAAGTGAGAGAAAACAGACTTACCGTAAATTTATCCCTTCTCGTCCGATTTACGCCCCTCGTTACATTTCCTGACGTCTATTCACCACAATCTAGTCACATGAAGATTAGCTACATGTATATAGATAACGTGATCAAACGTCAGCTATTATGGGTTCAAAATGTGATCCGTTAGTCTGACTATTATATAACTGGTTACCTGTTTAATTGATTGGTGTTTTTAGGTCGCTTTCAACAATTGTTTAGACAAATCTCGGCATTTCCTGTATAAGTTACCAGTACTAGTACTACTGGTTCATTTACCTGACACCAGCCAGTCAGCCGTAATACTAACCCCGCAACCCTGATCACCAATGAGGGCAGACATTACTACCATTTTTAAAGTATTTGGTATGACGCGGCCGGGCATCGAACTGCACTTGAGGCGAAAGTCGAAAGTTACTTCTTTATATAGAAGTACATATTTATGATGGGAACTAAATGAAAACGTTGACATAACTCCACCTCATAAAATGAGTTGGGTTTATATAACAATTTAGCATTTTGATATAACAACGAGCTAGTACTTAATCATCTCTTAAGCGAGTAAGTTGTAATGTGATATCCTATGTTATTTATATCACTGTATTCGACAAAGGTAGTTACGGTACCTCCGATCACGCCCATAGACTTATATATTGCCATTTCATATCAAAACATCGCATTTAATATCGAATAAAATCATTGGGAAAAGTTAACTGCATTAACATGAATATAACCACATATTAAACATGTTTCTGTCTAGACAGAGTTAATAGCTAATCTTTGGATAGAAAGTATCACGTGGGGTTTGTCCTCTAGCATGTATTGATACCAGCTTCGATTTCTATTGCAGATGATCAATGAAGGTTCCTGGGGTTGTAAAGGTTCCATAAAACGACGAGTTACCTCCTTCTCTTAGTTAAACGTATTTTAATGCATCTGCAGTTGATAGCTTATGGAAACATTTAGGCAAAAGGAGAAATTGCTCATTTATATAAGAAATTGCCATATTGTTTCAAATTTTTTTTAAATAAGGTTTCGAACTTCAATAATTAGACATTTTAATATTAATAGGTTTTCTATAATTTCACCCACTTTGGCTTTACCCAAGACTGACCTGAATCTACTAACTTAAACTGATATTGGGGTATATGTATTGGTCATGTACATTTGTATATATGCCAGACTGCAATATTAATAGTTTATATTAATCCCGTCATCCGATACCTTTGGAGAATATACAAGGGTAAATCATCTACCTACCCAATGCCTGATCTCAATCTACTATCTTAACTGATATTGGGGGATATTTATTGATTATGTACACGTGTATGTCAGTCTGCAATATTAGTAGTTTAATTTAATCGCGTCATCCGATACCTATGGAGAATATAAAAGGGTAAATCATCTGCCTACCCCATGCCTGATATCAATCTACTATCTTAACTGATATTGGGGGATATTTATTGATCATGTACATTTGTATATATGTCAGGCTGTAATATAAATAGTTTACTTTAATTGCGTCATCCGACACCTATGGAGATTGTAAAAGAGTAAATCCTCGTCTGATCTCAATCTACTCTCTCTTACCTGATATTGCGGGATATGTTTTGATCAGGTACACTTGTATATATATCACAATGGAATATTAATAGTTTAGATTAATTGAATCAACCGATACCTATGGATAATATAAAAGGGTTATTTATCTTCCTATCCCAAGTCTGATCTCAAACTACTCTCTCTTACCTGATACTGAGGGATAATAATGATCATGTGCACATGTATATTTGTCATTCTGCAACATTAATAGTCTAGATTAATTGCGTCAACCGATACCTATGGAGAATGTAAAAGAATTAACCATCTTCCTACAACAAGCCTGATCTCAATCTACTGAATTGACTGATATTGAGGGATATTTATTGATCATGGATATTTGTATATATATCACCATGCAATATAAATAGTTTAATTTAAATGCGTCATCGATACCTATGGATCATGTACAATTGTATATTTGTCATCTTGCAACCGTATTAGTCTAGATTAATTGCGTCATCCGATACCTATGGAGAATGTAAAAGGGTTATTCATCTTCCTACATCAAGCCTGATCTCAATCTACTGAATTGACTGATAGTTGGGGGATAGTTATTGATCATGTACACGTGTATAAATGTCACATTGCAAATTATTTCATTTAATTGCGTCATCCGATACCTATGGAGAATATAAAAGAGTAAATAATCTTCCTACCTTAAGTCTGATCTCAATATACTAAATTGACTGAAAGTTGGGGGATACCAATTGAACAGTGGCAATTGCATAATTAATACTGTCATATAATTAGTTTATTTATAGTATGTTATCCGATACCTACCATGATTGTAAAACATTAATCACATTCAATTTTTATTTAACACAAGTCTGGTCCCAATATGTATTAATCGGGACTGATATTGGGGAAATTTATGACCATGGACGCTCGAATATCTTACACCTAGATTCATTCAAATGTGTAATCCGATGCCTATCAATAATTTTGAGGGTAAATCACGTTCACCTACTCATGTGTTTCCTAGCCTTCTCACACCCGTAATCCACACAACATAATTTCCAAGGAAACTGCTGCTTTTCCACATTGGTGAAAGACGAAAGACGCTTGTCACAGTGACTTTTGTCAAAGGTCGGAAACAATGTTGGCCGAGATGGGATTCGAAGTCACAACCCCTGGATTGACAGCCCGCGCCGTTACCGACTGAGCTACCGAGGCTCGGCAAAATGCTAAGTAATTACCCTTGACTTTGATGACGAGTTCAACAATTGTTCATAGCAGTCGGCCAGTGGATTTAATTGCTTTACCACACTATTCCTCCATATAACAGCATCGTCAAACAAATGACTGCTTTACTAAATAGACTGTCAGCCCATTGGTGGACTACCGGGGCTCGGCGTTCACAAATAACACTTGTTGCAAATTCAGAAGCGCAAAAATGGAGCATTTACATCATACAATTGTTATGTAGTCTTATAAATAATATGTATATATACCTCTCTACTTAAAATAAGAATACTATGTATAACGTTACAGCATGGCAAGAGTGTAAATTGGCGTTGCAAAGGTAATGCGTCAACGATTAAATATTAATAAAGATAGCGATTTATCTTATTCAAGTTATTGTAATGATCGAATATCCTATAACAGGTATGTAAATTAAAGGTCCTTGAATTGATATTCACGATATTTACGATGATACATGTATACGTATTGTAATATAGGAGTAATTCTGTCATTCCACGTCATTTGTGTTCAACCGTCTTAATCTAATGTAAACCATTTACCCCCTGTACGCGACTTCTAACAACATTTGAATATTATGCCATGCCCGAATCAAGATCAACATTTACGTTCATGCGTTTATCCTATTTAAACGTATTTATTGGTAAAAGACCAGTGTGCGCATCCCTGCATTAATATCGAATTGGATGCTGCTTTACAAAAGTGTCTTGAAACCTTCTATGACTAATTGGCGAAAGGTGCAGAGCTAGATCAGACTCCGTTAATACGTGGTCTGATCTGAATTATGCTTGTCTAAAATGTTTGTTGCTTTGTTTTTGCAGAACGCAATTCATAGATTTTAAAAATGGGAATGGTTTATAGACCTTAACCTTTTATATTGGCTGTTAACCATTATGTCTAAAGATAGAAACGTGATCAAACGTATTCAAGATTATTTCTACAAGATTAATACTCAATCATTAGACTATATCATTTACATGTGTCAGTTGTTTCCTTAATCACACTTTCACGTTGAGAGGGTACGTCCTTATACGAGTGGTGCTCTGTGAAAACCAGACTTAACGTAAGTATTGAACTTGCGGGATAAACAGCTGCCTGTGTATCTATGGAGTAAGATCAAAATAAACACTTCTTAATAGACATTTGTTGAAAATGTATATGACCATTTAGCTATCAAACCACATCGATTGCAAATGTATAACGGCTGACCAGGCTGCTGCAATATAAGAACTGCATCATTGGACTATATCATTTTACATGTGTCAGTTCTTTCATTCATCACACTTTCACATTGAGGCTACGAGTGGTGCTCTGTGATAACCAGACTTAACGTAATCATCGAACTTGTGAGATTAAGACCTGTCTGTGTATCTATGGAGTGAGATCAAAATAAACATTGCTTTACAGAAGTATGTTTGAAAACTGTTATGACTTACTGTCGAACCGTGCGAGGTCAGATGATCTGGGTAAATACTGAGAGGCAATGTCTATTGGTTTTGTTTTCGCGGAGCTCATTGTCATCGGAACAGACTACGGAACGGATGTACTGGTTAATCTGGTTCTACAATGTCAGCAAATGTCTTCCTTTTTGTTCGCAGAGCTCATCACCACCATATCAGACTGAACGGATATACTGGCCGATCTGGGTCTTTACTGACAATAAATGCCTATTGGCTGGTTTTCGCAGAGTGCCACACTGTACGATTAGACTACACATATGCACTGGCTGATCTGGTTGCAAATGTTTATTAGTTGGTTGTCGCAGAGAGCCACATGGTCGGGTCAGACTGTACCGGTGTGCTGGCTGATCTGGGTCTATGCTGGCAGTACATGCCTATTCGCTGGCTTTCACAGAGCGCAAAACGGTCAGATTACACTGAACGGATGTCCTGGCTGATATTGTTCTAAACTGTCAGTAAATGTTCATAAGTTGGTTTTCGCAGATCGCCGCACGATCAAATCAGACTTAAAAGAGGCTGATCTAGTTATATACTGTCACTAAATGACAATTGGTTTATTTTCGCAAAGCGCCGCATGGTCGGATCAGACTGAACGGATGAGCTTGCTAATCTGGGTCTATACTGGCAGTAAATGACAATTGCTATGTTTTCGCAGAGAGCCGCATGGTCGAATAAGACTGAATGGATGAGCTTGCTGATCATTGTCTATATTGGCAGTAAATGCCTATTGGTTGAATTTCACAGATAGCCGCACGATCATATCAGACTGAACGGATGTCCTGGCTGATCTGGGTCAAAACTGTTTGTAAATGCCTATTTGTTGGTTTTCACAGAACGCCGCACGGTCCAATTAGACTGAACGGATATCCTGGCTGATATGAGTCTAAACTGTTTGTAAATGCCTATTTGTTGGTTTCGATTACATAATACGACGATATTATCATTTCAGTGGTCGTTGGTTCGAACCCTGGCTCGTCTATCCGATTCTCGACTTTGTGTGACAAGTGTCATTCGTCTACCGCCTTTGGTCTAAAAGATATATGTTGTAGCCAGGTTCTTGTGAACAATGATGTGCTGAGTATCGGTGTTAGAAAGACACAAAAGTACGCTATGTCAATGGAACGCCGTGATATTACTGAAATACCGCTGAAAGTTGTGTTCAACTAACAAAATCGTTTAGAGCGATTCAGATTAGACTGTGTAAGGCTTTTTTTCTTATTTAAACATGTAGATTAAATGTATATCTAAATGTCTTATTATCAGCTCACATCTTTAGACACCTAATTGTTTACTTCTCTTCGATTGAATATGGGTCTTATATGAAATGTCACAATATTGAAACGTATAAAATGTTTTCGCTCTGCTATTGGTTCAGTATGTCCATATGTAACAAGTTAGGCTGTCTATATGTTTACCACAGACACTATTGATTCAGTATGTCCATATGTAACAAGTTATGCTGTCTATATGTTTACCACAGACACTATTGGTTCAGTATGTCCATATGTAACAAGTTAGGCTGTCTATATATTTACCACAGACGACTGTAAAATAATTCAATCACGTGCACGGGTAAGAAAGAGGATATCTCAGAACCGTTCCCATCGTGCACATAACTGAATTATCATCGACAAAATATAACAATACTGCATGTACACAGTTAAGTAAGGGGATATCACATAACCGTTTCCTTTCCGCAAATATCTTTATCATCACAGTCATAAACAAGACGCATTTTGATGCTAAGCATCAAAGACGCCGCGCATGCTTTTAAGGCATGACTTAAAGGAAAGCAGATGCAGTTCAATACATTTAAATAACCTGTGCACACGGACAGGATGTAGGCCAAATGTACCTTTATCTTAAACAAGAAGGCCGAGATGTTCCTTATTGCTCACCTGGATACCATAGTCTATAATAAAATGTTATCAATAGCAAAAAGGATCCATTTTGACGTAGGGAGTGGAGTATATACTTTATATGCTACGATCTATATGATATTCAGCATGTAAAATTTAGTCGTGAAATGACGAGTTAAGTCTTCAAACTATTTGTTTTACCGTTTGCTTAACATTGACTGCAACAAAACAAGCTGAAGTTTCTTAATTTTAAATCTGCTCTAACTAGATCAATTAGACAAACAAAAAACATAGATACTGAAATATTAACAGATATTAACTTAAGTGTTAATGCCTCTAGTTATAAGTTAAGTGTGACACAAGCTTTGGAAGGAGAGAGGGAAGTCGATTCTCCTTCCAGTTGAGCATAAGTATGATAACAAAAAACGAGAGTATATAAACAAAATATACAAATAATTCTAACAAGTTTAAAGATATTTAATATCGAAATTAAGCATTTATGAAATTAAAACAAAAAGTTTTCATGTATAGTCAACATATAGCAAGAATACAATGGTCTGAATGAACAACTGTATGGGGAGGAACGTTTTAAGTTTAGTAATACAACAGAAATAAATTGGAAACAAGAGGACCATGATGCCCTGGAATCGCTCACCTGAGAATGGGTTATTTAAGACTTTACTCTTTCAGCGCCAATGGCAATACCATCTAGACAAATTTTCTGACAAAGTTTCAAGCTGCTCAAGTCAAAAATGCAATCTCTATAGTGTTAACTAGATTGTTCTGCAATTTAGCCTAGTGACCTAGTTGTCCTGACTTGCCCCATAACTTTACCTAGATATCACTAAGACAAACATTCTGAGAAAGTTTCAACATGCTCAATCCAAAAATGTGGCTTCCAAAGTGTTGATAAGACTTTCCTTAAATTTGGCCTAGTGACCTAGTTTTTGACCGGTCATGACCTTCATTCAAACTTAGCCTAGATATTACTAAGACAAACATTCCAACATAGTTTCATCATGCTCAAGCCAAAAAAGTGGCTTCCAGAGTGTTAACAAGATGTTCCTTACATTTGGCCTAGTGACCTAGTTTTTTACCGGACATGACTTGGCCTAGATATCATCAAGACAAACTTTCTGAGAAAGTTTCAACATGCTCAAGTAAAAAATGCGGCTTCCAGAGTGTAAACAAGCTTTTCTTTAAATTTGGCCTAGTGACCTAGCTTTTGACCCGACATGATCTATATTCAAACTCGGCCTAGATATCACTAAGACAAACATTCTGACAAATGTTTAACATGTTCAAGCCAAAATACGGCTTCCAGAGTGTTAACAAGATTTTCATTAAATTTGGCCCAGTGACCTAGTTTTTGACCCGACATGACCCAGTTTCAAACTTGGCCTAGATATAATCGAGACAAACTTTCTGACAAAGTGTCAACATGCTCAAGTTTAAAATATGCCTTCCAGAGTGTTAACAAGATTTTCCTTCAATTTAGCCTAGTGACCTAGTTTTTGACCCGACATGACCTATATTCAAACTTGGGCTAGATATCATAAGACAAACATTCTGACAAAGTTTCTACATGCTCAAGTCAAAAATGCGGCTTCCAGAGTGTTAACAAGATTTTCAATAAATTTGTAAACCAAACAATTAAAACAGCGTAGCCTAGTGAACTTCGTAAATCAACTCATAAAAAAAGCTTAGCCTAATTAGTTGGGGAACAGTTATTAAACACAATTTAAATGTATCTAAAGTTTTGTAACAACTGTGAAAGATGTACATATTTTGTATCTTGTTGTTTCTTAAATCAGTTAATACAATTTATTCAACCATATAGGCTGTTTTTTCAAACATATTACAGAGTTTTTCTTTACAATAATATCTGTGGGTTTCTCCCTTTTTGATTACGTCACCCCATGGTACAAAATTAAAACCTATCCCATACTGACGCCGCGCTTCCACGCGGCGTCAACAACAAAATGCATGTTAACAGTTCAACAAGAAAAGGGTCAACACATAACCGTTTTTTTCCATCACATGACCGTTTCATTCCATCACATAACTAAATAATTACACTGAAATAAACTTATATAAAGAATAAGGTGTATTTATTTCCAAATAAACAAAGTTTAGTTTGATAATTATAAAAAAAATATTGAATCAGTCATTACAAGGATGCCAGTTATATATAATATAATCATTATGAAGAGTTTGCAATTCTTACTTATATTTGCACTGTACTGTTATTCACAGTTAATATAAAACCGAGACCCACTCAATCACACTTTAAGAACAAACAACATAAATACTGATTAAACTGTAGTATTAATTGTATGTACGATCATAATTTAATTACAGTTGGAGGTTAACAACTATTTTCATTACTAAATCTTGTATCTCTATAAACGCAGCGACAGTAAAGCAGATCATCGGGTCTGAATGACTACATTTAAAACATCATACCAGATGTTTAATTCTGATTGATTTTAAACACTAAGATTGATTTCGATGGCTGTCCTATAATAAGTGTCTTATCACTAGGTCTGTACGCCAGACAATGAGGCTGGTTAATTTCATCCTTAGATGTTAAGATAATCTGCTGTTTGGTACCGTCACTATTCACCACGTGTAGATTGTTAGACTTTTGTCCGCACACTATGAGGTTGTCATACGAGTCAAATAACAAACCAAGACTATAACTAAGCTGACTGTCAGAATATGTGTACAGTGTAGTTCCACTGCTGTCAAAACACTGCACGTCATTTGTATACGTACTAACAACGATTCTGTCACCGGCACTGTTGACAGCTAGGTAGTAAGGATATCCCTGACTAACGTTAAACGTGTTCACAGTGTCACCAGTCATTGTCAGTATCTTTACCGTTCCCCCTTGTCCTGTATAACTATGACAAGTGACGTATATTCTATTATTTTTACAGTCAACACCGAAACAATTCATTTCGACTGGAATTGATTTTCCCTTCACAATGGCTCCGGAAATATTCAAAAATTGAAGACATTTATCATATCTTTGACTCACGATAACCTGGTTCTTGGATACAACCGCCATATCCCACACACAGTTGATGTTTGTCTCGTATTCGAATGTAAAGTCTTGTGAAAATACTTTGACCGAACAGCTGTTATTACATTCACAAACGACTATTCGCCCATCTGGCATGAACACACATCCTGTGACACCACTAGTTGGCCCAATATTAATGTCTCTTCTTGTCACCGACGATATTTGTGAGAAACAAATGCGAGAATCATCCGATGAAATTGGATCATCTGTTTTGAATGTACCAATTGAGGTTATATCGGACATGAAGGTCACGAGTTGGTCGGACTTGTGAAATTCTAAATTGCTTGGTTGTATTTCCTTCATTATATCGTCTTTTGCTTCTATCCCTTCGTCTAATTTGTGTTTCTCTTTCGTCATAAGAATAAACATGGCATCTGCATTTGAATTCCCGAGACATTCAAACGAATTAATAATTTCTTGTATCTCTTCGTTCAGTTCGTCTGAAAGCTTAATATCATTTTCGGCATCAGCCATTAGTTTCTTTTCTATATCGGTAATAGTATCTTCCATATCCTTCGCTAATCCCTCAATCCATTTAATGACTACCAATTTCAATTCAATAACTTCTTGTATAGATTTTCTGCAACTTATTTGTATCTGTATTTTATCATTTTCCCTTGACTCCTGTATTGCTTTCATATCTGACGATAAGGATCTAGTTTTCTCTAAGAATAATGCAATGTCATTCCGTGTCTGTGCTTCTTGCGCAATTTCCTTCACCGCCTTCACTTTACACCGTCTGTGTTTGGTTCTATTGCACCGGTCGCATATGGATTCATCATGACTGAAACAGAATAGTGTTAGAGTTTCTGCAGTATGGACTGGACATGTCATGACTGAAGCGATGAGTGCATTCTGTTGTATCGACCTCCTTTTCGACAAGTCGAATGGTTTAAGATAATGCTCCCGTGTAGCTTTAAAACGTCGATGGACTTCTTCACACGTGTCGCATAGATATTCTGAACATACCTGGCAGAATGTCCCTGCATGTGTATTTACTCCTCCGAACTTGCAAGGATCACACATCCTTGTTCGATCTTCGTCGGACAGATTTGTGTGTCCAGCAATATTTGCTTCAGCCATTATTTGTTGAGTCTGTAATGAGATTAAACAACTCTTTGTTTAAATGCGACGAAGCATTATTATCAAGTTAAAACATAAATTAAGTACACACATCTAGTATACCTACTATATATTTTCGATGGGAAAACAATTCTAGAATGTATTAAGACGTATAATAGTTTTCAATATACAATACTTCATTAATTATTATGCCATTGACGATGATATGATGATGTCGTAGGTGTTATTGAGTACTCGGTCAAGCGTTTCCCGGTAGTTTAATTGATTGATTGGGGTTTAAGGCCGTTTTTAACAATTTCCCAGTTATATCACGGCGGCCAGTTCACCTACTCATGCATTTCCTGGTTTTCTAACACCAATACTCCACACAACAATCTTCCCAAGCAACTGGCTGCTTTTCCACATAGACTTGGCCCATTGGTGGAAGACGAATGACGCATGTCGCATTGACTTTTGTCAATCGTCGAAAATAAGTTGGCCGAGCCGGGATTCGAACTCACAACCCCTGGATTGACAGCCCGCGTCGCTACAGACTGAGCTACCGGGGTTTTACAGTTATACATGCTTCAATTTAGGACTCGGTCATTTGTATATATACATTAAGAAGACTATGTGAATTCATGTATCCATTTGACGCGATCTACTGCGGTTTATATGTTGATATGCGTAGACTTATGTACGAAAATATGTTTTTGCTGTACATAGTTTATATGAGCTATATTAAACATTTTCTTTCATTCTGATAAAAGATAAAAGATAAACATTCAAACATACATCTTAAACATTTTTTACCGTTAGACAATCGGTTATAATGCCTCAACAAAAATTTAAGTTAAGGATTCGTGTCCTTGCTAATAATGATTTACTTCCGCATGTTAATCGGTCAAGTAACACTATATACACCTGCGATATAATAATGTTAGTAAAAACCCTGCCTTTTTCTTTTAATTGATTTTGTGTCTTTAGCTAGTGACAATAAATGTGTAGACTTGAGTTTATAAGATATATATCTGTATATGAGATGCAGCGAATCTATTTGAATAAGCCATTTCGTGAAACTGGTGCCTTCAGCGTACATGGACGGTAGGTATAGGGGGAATAAATCAGGCCCATTTTCCTGACGAGTTCCTAAATAAGGGTACGATTTCGATAGAAACCACACATCTCCCGGCTTTTTTATATTAATATGGTGTGACGTTTTCCTTATGCTTTGACATTTATTAATCATTCATTCATTCATTTATACATTCATTCATACGTTCGTTAGTCTGTCCGTCCGTTCATGTACTCACTGTGTAATTTTATTTTTCTTAACAGTCACATATAGGCCCAAAATAACATATTTACTAACTTACTTACTCACTTGTACACGCATTTATCAAGCATCTGCAGTAGACAGTTTGAAGATCATTGTGGCAAGAGAAGAAATTTCTTATATTGGACAGATTCCCCCTTTGCAACTACGATAAACAAAACATATATATCAATGCAAACTTGTAGAAAATTCTTCTTGACTCTGAGAAAGCAGCATATGGAAGACATTGGTGCAGTTGTAGAACGTCGGCGCCTTGTATTCACAGTTCGGGATTCGAATCCCTTGATGTGCGGGTTCTTTCAGTGGGATTTGTTCACATAAACGGTTCAAGTACTGGTTAAGTCACCATAAAAAAGCAATCGACCGTGATTAATATAAGCTAAATGTTTGTCTCAAAATCGATATTAAATACATTCAGTCAACAATAAACTAAGCCGCACGTTTGACTTGTTTATTACATAAGTTCTTTACGAGTTCCCCTTTTGTCACAATGTTGTCAATTATCAAAAGTATCAAAAATTATCAAAATTATCAAAAATTATTATGTATACCAAAATATCGTGAAATTGTTCTCCCTATATATGTTTATTCCTTTGAAATAGTCGCGCCAAAAGGACAACAACCTGGACCAAACACGAACACAATGAGTTGAAGCGAGGCGATCCTCACAACTGTATCCACCCTTGTTGATATGTATGCATAGGGTCATATCTATGTTAGAGGAGCACGTCCATGTGCTTCTTGTCGCTAACTAGTGAGACACGATTATGTTTAGTGATACCCGTCTCTGGCATACACTAGAACAACATTCTGTTCCCAAAATTTAAGTTTCTTTAGACAATCAATATAATTATACTTACTCCACTTACATTTACGATATTAAAGAAGAACTAACGTTAAAGCTATATGTATATTTCAATTTGGATACAAATGGCGGCTTTTTCATTAGGGGAAATAACTCTTCTAAATGTGTTTTTTCGTTATGCTGTTACGTCAAAATATGTTGCGATAGTGCAAGTGGCAATACATGCAATAATGAATACAATATCAGAACAATTTAGAATAAGAGAAAAAGAAACAATAGTGAAAAAGAAAGAAATAGGTACATACTGGAAGAAAGAAGCAGGCCTTATTAATCATATATATTCTTCTTGTATATATATACGGATTCTTGAGATTTCGCCTAACTACCAATTCGTCTAACTGATACTATATATACTATAGAGTAAGTGGGGTAGAGATTTCGACTTATATATTATAATACTATATAATCTATATCGATATGAAGGTGTTATAGTAAGGTATTAATTGACCGATTATAGTGAAAGACAACACACAATTTCAATTAGTTTGAAAGTTGTATGAGTTAATTTGTCATTTAATTTGTATTTGTTATCATTTAATTTAATATTTACAGTAACTGTTCATTACATCCCTTAGAGAGTTTGTCCTCTACCCTCAGTGTGTTAAATCCTTTTCCCACAATGATAACTGTATTCACATTTTTGTTATTTCCAATCTACTTGTCTCTTATTATTATTTACATATATTATATATTCAATGATAAAATATAGAGAGTTACCAACTTGAGAAAACCTATAACATGCTTTTTGTCTACTGAGCAATATCGCCTAGTGTGCGATATAGCTCACTAGCTGGAGTTTTGGAACTACTTGTTTTAAGCTCCGTTTTCACTACTTAACATTTTATCCATGATGAACAGTTAAATAATCCACAATTGCACTTTTAAATCCGCAAATAAGAGCTTGAATCGACATGACACATTTATTTCAATCAATGTACACATTTGTCTGTGCGCGAGTAGTGACGTCACTGCAAAACTGGCAGATTACGTCATTCAGATCTCTCCGCTTCTGAGCTAAATATGAATGAGCTGCACAGGGGTATTGTCATTTAAAAACAAAAATTATCGCCGAGTACATAATATATAGTTTAATAAACATTGTTTTCATGATTTGGGAATTAAATCCCTCGTGAAAGAGATTCTTGCATATAAAAACTCGTGCGCTATGGCGCACTCGTATTTATATCGCAACAATCTCTTCCACTTGGGATTTAAATCCCGTATCATGAAAACAATGTTAATTAAACTCTATATATTTAACAGATCATAACAACAGGTTATAGAACAGAACAGAACAGAAACTTTAGTTTGACGTATTCAAAGTACATAGTCATTGACAAACATAAATACATATACAACACATACAGGCCCGCGGGTTTGAAATTATATTTCATCATTCCTCGTCGTGAATTCTGTCTGAACTACCAACTCTCCCCAGACCAGAGATCCGACTACCAGACTCGTAATAGCTGGCTGGTTGTGCGTTCATCATGTTCGTATCTGAAACAAAAGTCAACAATTAAAACAATAGTTCATAGTCATGACTAATCCTTATACGAAAGACGTGTTTTGTAACCTTTTCCATAATTTGTAATAATGATATCTAGGTCAAGGTCGAATATGGATCATATTTGGTCAGAAACTAGGTTACTAGGCCAAATTGAAGGAAAATCTCGTTAATACTGTAGAAGCCACATTTTTTGCTAAGGTAGCTTGAAATTTGGTCAAAATGTTTATCTATATGATATGTAGGCCAAGTTTGAATATGGGGCAAGCCGGTTAAAAAAATAGGTCACTAAGCCAAATTGAAGGAAAACCTTGTTAACACTCTAGAGGCCTTATTTTCAACTTGAGTATGTTGAAACCTTTTCAGAATGTTTCTCTTGATGATATGTAGGTCAAGTTCGATGGGTTATGATGAGTCAAAAAGTAGGTCACTAGGTCAAATTGAAGGAAAAACTTGTAAACACTCTAGAGGCCGCAATTTTTGAAGTTTATCTATATGATATCTAGGCCAAGTTTGAATATGGGTCAAGCCGGGTCAAAAACTAGGTTACTAAGCCTAATTGAAGGAAAATCTTGTTAACACTCTAGAGGCCTTATTTTCAACTTGAACATGTTGAAACTTTATTATAATGTGTGTATTAATGATATCCTGGTTAATTTCGAATATGGGTCACATTTAGTCAGGAACTAGGTCACTAGACCAAATTGAAGGAAAATCTTGTCAACTCTGTAGAAGCATATTTTTTGGCTACAGCAGCTTGAAATTTGGTCAGAATTCTATCTAAATAATATCTAGGTCAAGTTTGAATATGGGTCATGCCGGGTTAAAAACTAGGTCACTAGGCCAAATTGAAGAAAAATCTTGTAAACACTCTGGATACTGCATTTTTAGCTTGAACACGTTGAAACTTATCAGAATGTTTTTCTTGATGATATCTAGGTCAAGTTATAACATGGGTCATGTGGGGTCAAAAAGGAAAATATTGTTAACATTCTAGAGCCAACATCCCCCGCATTTGAGTACTTTCAGTACTTTGATTTTCCTTTTTATTTATGTTGTATTTCTAAACTTAAAACGTTCCTTTACATATCGTTGTTCATTCAGACCATTGTATTCTTGCTATATGTTGACTATACATGTGAATTTTGATAATAAATATCTTAAAACCTGTTAAAATTACTTTGCACTTTTTTTTTTTATATACTCTCGTTTGTGTTAGCATACTTCTGTTAAACTGGAAGGAAAATAGATTTCCCTCTCTCCTTCCAAAGCTTGTGTCACACTTAACTTATAACAAGAGGCATTAATATCGGCATTAATTAAGTTAATATCTGTTAATATTTCAGCACCTATGCCTTTTGTTTATCTAATTGATTTAGTTAGAGCAGATTTAAAAACGGTTTTGGGTAAAAATTAAGAAATTTCAGCTTGTATGCCACATTATAGTTGCTGTCAATGTTAAGCAAGCGGTAAACCAAATGGTTTGAGGACCAAACTTATCTTTCACGACTAAACTTCACATGATGAATATCACATAAATCGTAGCATATAACACGTCAAATCCCTACGTCAAAATTGATCCTTTCTGCTCTTGATAACCTTTTACCATAGACTATGGCAGCCGGTAGAGCAATATAGGCACATCGTGGCCTTCTTGTTTAAAATTAAAGGGACCTTTGGCTTTCGTGTTCAAAACATTTACATCCTGTCTGTTTACACAGGTTATTTAAATATACTGAACTGCATCTGCTTCACTTAAGTCATGCTTCAAATTCAAGCGCGGCGTCATTTTTGCTTAGCATCAAAATTTGTCTTGTTATCTTATTGTGATGAAACGTATAACACATGTTTACCAACATCACCTATTATATGAGTTCGCATTTCACCGACCTAGGTCAAATGTCAAGGTCACATACTCTTTTATAAATTGTAGGAATGACGTCTTCAATCTTGTTACTTTATTTCTTATCCGATTGTTGTGAAACTTAAACCATATGTTTACAATTGTCTCTTCTTATACAAGCTAACATTCCACCGACCTAGGTCAAAGTCCAAGCTCATATTGACTACTATAATACATTTGTATATAACGACTTCAACGCTCCAGTACGCTCTTTTGTGGACGGAATTCCTTCACATTCCATACGCAGGTTCACAGGTCAAGATCAACATGACTTTAATATGTCTGTATGAAACAACTTCATGGCTCTAACGCATTTGGAGACATAATTTCAACTATTTTCAATAATAAAGAGTTTGCATAAGTTTGCCTATATGTCTTCAATTTTCTGATCAATTGATGTATGTTGGAAAGGATTAAACATTGTCTAAGCGGTGATGCTTACGGTGCAAGAAATAAGTCAAGCTGTAATTAGTTTCATCTAAACTTGGTTGATTATTGGAGCGATGCACTCCGAAAACCAACCATAGGGCCATTGTGACCAGAGTAGAACCAGATACGCTAGTGTATTCACGAAGTCTGATCTGACAATGCACTGTTTTTTAAATTCGTCTTAGAAACTTCTGTAAAGCAGAACCATTTTGATATATTGCATGGATGCACAGGCATCAACATGTGTGATAATTAAGTAAAGGATAGTTTTTGCAGAACAATTTCATTTATTAAAACAGAACACAACATTTTTGAGAATATGTTGTTCAAATAATCAATATTGATTTCCAAAGGTTTAAGAGTTTAACATCAATGCGAACGAAACGGCGAAACAGTACCATCCATAACTATTGTATGACCCACGCTGCTAGCTTATTACGCAATGTTATGGACTAGTTTCGGTCCATTTTTCCGTTCTCTCTTTCTTTTATACGAAAAAAAACCATAAATGGTTTTTTTCGCTTATAGTTAACAGGTGTGAGATTTTTTTTTTTTTTTTTCAATAACCCATGAAGCTTTCTGAAATGAAACTGGAAAAATCCATGGGGGCCGCCATTTTGGATATGTATAAAAAGCAGACGTAAAACACAGATTGAAAATTATTGTCGGCTTTTTTTGTTTTTTTTGTTCAACAATAAGATATCTCAAACCTTTCGATATCGCGAACTTTTCGATATCTCGAACTTTCCAATATCTCGAACTTTCCGATATCTCAAAATTTCGATATCTTGAATTTTTCGATATCTCCAACAATATTTCCAACTATTCGATATCTCGAACTTTTCGATATGTCGAACCTATCAATATCTCGAACCTTTGGATATCTCGAACTTTTCGATATCTCGAACTTTTCGATATCTCGAACTTTTCGATATCTCGAACTTTTCGATATCTCGAACTTTTCGATATCATGAACATATCGATATCGAAAAGTTCGAGATATATAAAGTTAGAGATATCGAAAAATATCGAAAAGTTCGAAATATCGAAAAGTTCGAGGTATCGAAAAAGTTCGAGATATCGAAAAAGTTCGAGATATCGAAAGGTTCGAGATATCGATATCTTCGAGTTGTCAATATGTCCAAGTTAAAAACATTCGTTTTATCAATGTATTCGAGAAATCGATGTGTTTGAGTAACATATCGATTTCGAAAAGTTCGAGATATATAAAGTTAGAGATATCGAAAAAAAAAATCGAGATATCGAAAGGTTCGAGATATCGAAAGGTTCGAGATATCGAAAAGTTCGAGATATCGACAAGTTCGAGATATCAAACAGTTCGAGATATCGAAAGGTTCGAGATATCGATATCTTCGAGTTGTCAATATGTTCAAGTTAAAAACATTCGTTTTATCAATGTATTCGAGATATCGATGTGTTTGAGTTATCGGTATGTTCGAGATATCGATATGTTGGAGTTATCAATATATCCAGTTCCTTAAACGATACTAGTGTCTGGTTGCCAGTGTCGTTTAGTGTTAAACGACACTGGAGTCTGAAATTGAAAATTATATATCTAGTTCCTTAAACGACACTAGTGTCTGGTTGCCAGTATCGTTTATGATAAACGATACTAGATTCTGGTTGCCAGTATCGTTTATGCTAAACGATACTAGATACTAGACACTAGACACCAACTTCACCTTACCGTTGGTTTACGGAGTTCACTAGGCTACGCTTGTTTAATTGTTTGGTTTACTGTTATGACGACTCGATTCATTATTTTAATAACTTTTTGTCCGAGCAATATATTGTGAACTAATAGTCAGATAATATTGAAACTTGGAACATAGATAGATGACAATGTGAAATTGTGCACCTTGCAAGAATTATAACTCTGGGCCACTTTGTTGCAAAGTTATCTCCCCTTGTTCAATATTGGCAAAAGTCGATTTTCGGACTTGTATTACTCAATAACGACCAGTGATAGAGACTTGCAACCTAGTACATATGTTCCTTATCAAGTGATACTACTTTCTCAAGTGTATTCGTGCATGTCCGAATCCTCGTTTCTGATTGGTCGAAATTTTGACATTGAATAACTCAATAACGACAAGTGATAGAGACTTGAAACTTAGTACATGTGTTCCAAATCAAGTAGTACTACTTTCTCAAGTGTATTAGCGCATGACCAAATACTTGTTTCTGATTGGTCGATTTTTTTGGACTTGTATAACTCAAAAACGACAAGTGATAGAGACTTGAAACTTAGTACATGTGTTCCTAATCATGTTATACTGCCTTTGCAAATGTTTTCGTGGATGATCGAATACTCGTTTCTGATTGGTTGATTTTTCGGACTTGTATAACTCAGCAATGACAAGTGATAGCAACTTGAAACTTAGTACATGTGTTCCTTAGCAAGTTATGTTGCTTTGACAAACGGATTCGTTCATGACCAAATACTCTTTTCTGATTGGTCGATTTTTCGGACTTGTATTACTCAATAACGACCAGACAATGATAGAGACTTGAAACCTAGTACATGTAATCATAGAGTGTGGGGAATCGTTTGTAACTGTAGCTACAGTTACAATGTCTAGTTCTTCTTCTTCTTCTTCTTAACTTTTTTTTGTCCGAGCAGAACTCGGAAACTACTTGAAGGAATTTATTGAAACTTGGAACATAGATAGATGGCAATGTGAAGTTGTGCACCTTGCAAGAATTATAACTCTGGGCCACTTCGTTTCAAAGTTATCTGCCCTTGTTCAATATTTTAATAGTGTAAACTTTGACCACAGCAGAACTCAGAAACTACTTGAAGGAATTTATTGAAACTTGGAATACAGATAGATGGCAATGTCAAGTTGTGCATCTTGCAAGAATTATGACTTATCTCCCCTTGTTCAATATTTTAATAGTGTAAACTTTGTCCAGAGCAGAACTCAGAAACTACTTGAAGGAATTTATTGACACTTGGAATACAGATAGATGGCAATGTCAAGTTGTGCATCTTGCAAGAATTATGACTTATCTCCCCTTGTTCAATATTTTAATAGTGTAAACTTTGTCCACAGCATAACTCAGAAACTACTTGAAGGAATTTATTGAAACTTGGAATATAGATAGATGGCAATGGGAAGTTGTACACCTTGCAAGAATTATAACTCTGGGCCACTTTATTGCAAAGTTACCTCCCCTTGTTCAATATTTTAATAGTCATTGACAAACTGCAATGGGGAGACATATGTTTTTTCATAAAAACAACCTTTCTAGTTTCTGTTGTATTTCAAAACTTAAAACGTTCCTCCCAATACACCATTGTATTCTTGCTATATGTTGACTATACATGTGAATGTTTTCTTTTAATTTCATAAATGCTCAATTTTGATAATAAATATCTTTAAACTTGTTAAAATTACTTTGCATGTTTTGTTTATATACTCCCGTTTTTGTTATCATACTTCTGCTTAACTGGAAGGAGAATATAATTCCCTCTCTCCTTACAACGCTTGTGTCACACTTAACGTATAACAAGAGGCATTAACACTTACGTTAATATCTGTTTATATTTCAGCATCTATGTTTTTCGTTTATCTTATTGATCTAGTTAGAGCAGATTACAAAAAGCTTTTGGTAAAAATTAAGAAACTTCAGCGTGTATGACACATTATAGTTGCAGTCAATGTTAAGCAAACGGTAAACCAAATAGTTTGAAGACTAAACTTGTCCTTTCACGACTAAATTTACATGCTGAATATCACATAGATCGTAGCATATAGAATGTCTAATCCCTACGTCAAAATTGACCCTTTTGCTCTTGATAACATTTTATTATAGACTATGGTAGCCAGGTGAGCAATAAAGGCACATCTCGGTCTTCTTGTTTAAACTTAAGAGACATTTGGCCTTCTTGTTCAAAATATTTACATCCTGTTCGATTGCACAGGTTATTTAAATGTACTGAACTGCATCTGCTTCCCTTAAGTCTTGCTTTCAAATCATGCTTACCATCAAAATTCGTCTTGTTTTAATTTTAATAAAATACATTTATGTGGCATGACGGTTTTCTCGGATCCAAACATCACAAGTATGGAAAATGTCTATACAAGGTATATTTATTGAAAACAGACGACCTGTCGCAAAAGTATGGAAAATGTCTATACAAAGATTATTTATTGAAAACAGATGACCTGTGGCAAAAGTATGGAAAATGTCTATACAAAATATATTTATTGAAAACAGATGACTTGTGGCAAAAGGAAAAAGCCCATAGTAATAAGTAATAAATCCTTTTCAAACACTGTTTCTAAAAGTTGTCTTCCTTAGATGCATCAAAATGTGCCTCAACTTGGGAAAGGGATAAAGTAGCATGATTTAATATGAATGTTGCGTGTACTGCAATTTTATATTCCTAGAAAACTATAGACCTCACAAAAACCGCATTCAATGACAGTTTTTATCAAACAACAATCTTGTAAGGTTTGTCAGAAACAATCTTTATAGGCTTCTTACATGTTTGTATGACTAGATGGCACTCATGAACAATTTTAATCAAACGGATAACAAACCTGGACGCCGGCTAGTGCAATTCGGCTCCGGAATTTGGCGGTGGACGGACGTTTTGGCCAACGGATGTTTTGGCCCGGACGTTTCGTCTAAGGACATTTTGGACTTGACCTTTTGGCCTTTGCAAATGTTTTCGTGGATGATCGAATACTCGTTTCTGATTGGTTGATTTTTCGGACTTGTATAACTCAGCAATGACAAGTGATAGCAACTTGAAACTTAGTACATGTGTTCCTTAGCAAGTTATGTTGCTTTGACAAACGGATTCGTTCATGACCAAATACTCTTTTCTGATTGGTCGATTTTTCGGACTTGTATTGATTGTTTGGGGTTTAACGCCATTTTTAACAATTTCTCAGTTATATCACGGCGGCCAGTTCACCTACTCATGCATTTCCTGGTTTTCTCACACCAGTACTCCACAAAACAATCTTCCAAAGCAACTGGCTGCTTTTCCACATAGACTTAGCCCATTGGTGGAAGACGAATGACGCATGTCGCATTGTATTTTGTCAATCGTCGGAAAGGAAGTTGGCCGAGCAAGGATTCGAACTTACAACCCCTGGATTGACAGCCCGCGTCGCTACCGACTGAGCTACCGGGGCTCGGCTATTTCATAAAGAGACACGGGAGGGTAATGTTTACCAGTTTCTTTTCATACGAGTATCGTTCAATTGTTAACGAAGTGTTCAAGACACATTTGATTTTAACAATTGTTAATCGTTACATAATTGTTACACGTCTACACATATAAATTGTATTTTTAAAATGTAGGAAACTATCAGATGGTCGTTTGACGTATGGTAACGCGTATGTATGCATGTGAATATTGTGAGTGTCAACTATCCTGAGTGAGGGTTAACCCTGTTCATACCATGGGTATAACCTTGACTAATCATCATATGTGGATTTAGTATTGGGTTTTTTAAATATGTTAAGACGATATTGAAGATCTTCACAAACAAACGTCTAACATTTCAGACGATATAGAAAATAAGCGGATCGATAAAAATATCTCAAACTCTGCACGGTTAAAAAGAGAACATTTAATTATACGTATAATTAGTTATAGTCATTTGTGCTGTTTACAGTCACCTGAAAGCAAACAACCTTAAATGTAATGGTAATCAAATTAAACTACACTTCTGTGCCTAGATACTGTACCAACAGGTGAAGCAGTAACAAGAAGGGTCATTCTTAAATGCATATTATCAAAGGTGTGCCTTTGTTCTACTAAAATGAGTCTTAACGACTAACCGAACAAGAGACACCGGCGTCAAAACAAATTTCCCGAAAACCCTAGATTGTTTAGTGTTGTGTATTTGCCGTGAGAACCAACTTCGTTTCGCTAAAAATAAGTGTTTGTCGTGAATAACGATACGTCTGATATAAGTTATAATAAGTTGGTGTCGGACGCAGTGCAGATATGCTGCATTTCATAAATATATATACAACTTCTTTTACAATGCACGTTCGATTACCAATATGCTAAAATAAGCTACATGTACATGTATGTATGAAGGAAGCCAGTTGCTTAGTAAGCATGTTGTATGAAATACTGGTAAAAGAAAAAGGGAGTACACGTTAGGTATATTTGCCGCCGTGACTGAAATATCGTTGAAAACGACGTTAAAATCCAACCAATTAAATTACTTATTTATTATTTCTTGAGACCATAATCACAAAAACATGACTTATCTCTAGTAATAAAGGTTTACTTATAAAAGCGATGAGTGTATAGTGGCAAAAGGAGAATTCACTCATTACGTGTTTAACTTTTGCACAAGAAAACTCGTTTCAGATTGCAAACGTTGGGGTTGAAAGCTAAGTGACGTTACCAACTGAGCAGTATATAACTACGTGTTTTAGAGTATTACCCTTGACAAAGATGACATCATTATTGGAAAAGGAAATAAGTCTGAACTTTGACATTTCTCATTTCTATTAAACGAATTTTAACACTTTATTTAACTATAACGTTCGCATTAATATTTGTATATTTTTTCAGAACATACGATGGAAAATTACCGATAAAGTGTAAAAGGTTATATCACGGTTTCTATGGTGCATTATACCTTATAAGGAAATGTACCACGTGACTTCTGGATCATATGAGCATAATTATTAAGGCCCGCTTATTCAGACTTATTTCCTTTTCCAATAATGATGTCATCTTTGTCAAGGGTAATACTCTAAAACACGTAGTTATATACTGCTCAGTTGGTAACGTCACTTAGCTTTCAACCCCAACGTTTGCAATCTGAAACGAGTTTTCTTGTGCAAAAGTTAAACACGTAATGAGTGAATTCTCCTTTTGCCACTATACACTCATCGCTTTTATAAGTAAACCTTTATTACTAGAGATAAGTCATGTTTTTGTGATTATGGTCTCAAGAAATAATAAATAAGTAATTTAATTGGTTGGATTTTAACGTCGTTTTCAACGATATTTCAGTCACGGCGGCAAATATACCTAACGTGTACTCCCTTTTTCTTTTACCAGTATTTCATACAACATGCTTACTAAGCAACTGGCTTCCTTCATACATACATGTACATGTAGCTTATTTTAGCATATTGGTAATCGAACGTGCATTGTAAAAGAAGTTGTATATATATTTATGAAATGCAGCATATCTGCACTGCGTCCGACACCAACTTATTATAACTTATATCAGACGTATCGTTATTCACGACAAACACTTATTTTTAGCGAAACGAAGTTGGTTCTCACGGCAAATACACAACACTAAACAATCTAGGGTTTTCGGGAAATTTGTTTTGACGCCGGTGTCTCTTGTTCGGTTAGTCGTTAAGACTCATTTTAGTAGAACAAAGGCACACCTTTGATAATATGCATTTAAGAATGACCCTTCTTGTTACTGCTTCACCTGTTGGTACAGTATCTAGGCACAGAAGTGTAGTTTAATTTGATTACCATTACATTTAAGGTTGTTTGCTTTCAGGTGACTGTAAACAGCACAAATGACTACAACTAATTATACGTATAATTAAATGTTCTCTTTTTAACCGTGCAGAGTTTGAGATATTTTTATCGATCCGCTTATTTTCTATATCGTCTGAAATGTTAGACGTTTGTTTGTGAAGATCTTCAATATCGTCTTAACATATTTAAAAAACCCAATACTAAATCCACATATGATGATTAGTCAAGGTTATACCCATGGTATGAACAGGGTTAACCCTCACTCAGGATAGTTGACACTCACAATATTCACATGCATACATACGCGTTACCATACGTCAAACGACCATCTGATAGTTTCCTACATTTTAAAAATACAATTTATATGTGTAGACGTGTAACAATTATGTAACGATTAACAATTGTTAAAATCAAATGTGTCTTGAACACTTCGTTAACAATTGAACGATACTCGTATGAAAAGAAACTGGTAAACATTACCCTCCCGTGTCTCTTTATGAAATAGCCGAGCCCCGGTAGCTCAGTCGGTAGCGACGCGGGCTGTCAATCCAGGGGTTGTAAGTTCGAATCCTTGCTCGGCCAACTTCCTTTCCGACGATTGACAAAATACAATGCGACATGCGTCATTCGTCTTCCACCAATGGGCTAAGTCTATGTGGAAAAGCAGCCAGTTGCTTTGGAAGATTGTTTTGTGGAGTACTGGTGTGAGAAAACCAGGAAATGCATGAGTAGGTGAACTGGCCGCCGTGATATAACTGAGAAATTGTTAAAAATGGCGTTAAACCCCAAACAATCAATAAATCTATACCACTTGTTCTACATGTAACTACGCATTTTCTCCTTGCCCAGCTCTGAACCCCTTGTTCTAACAACACATTTTCTCCTAGTTCAACTCTGTACCACTTGTTCTAATAATGCATTTTCTCTTTGCCAGCTCTGTACCACCCACTTGTTCTAACAAGACATTTTCTCCTAGTTCAGCTATGTACCACTTTTTCTAATTATGCATTTTCTCCTTGTCCAGCTCTGTACCACTTGTTCTAACAACACATTTTCTCCTAGTTCAACTCTGTACCACTTGTTCTAATTATGCATTTTTGCCTTGTCCAGCTCTATTCCACTTGTTCTAACAACACATGTTCTCCTAATTCAGCTATGTACCACTTTTTCTAATTATGCATTTTCTCCTTGTCCAGCTCTGTACCACTTGTTCTACTTGTAACTACACGTTTTCTTATTTCCAATCTCTGTACCACTTGTTCTAACTACACATGTTATTCTAGTCCAGCTTTGTAACACTTATTCTACATGTAACTTCATATTTTCTCCTTGTCAAGCTCTGTACCACTTGTTCTACATGTAACTACACATTTTCTCCTAGTCCAGCACTGTGCCAATTGTTCTACTTGTAACTACACGTTTTCTTATTTCCAATCTCTGTACCACTTGTTCTAACTACGCATGTTTTCCTTGTCCAGCTCCGTATCACCTGTTCTACTTGCAACTACACATTTTCTCATTGTCCAGCTCTGTACCACTTGTTCTAACTACGCATTTTCTCCTTGTCCAACTCCGTACCAATTGTTCTATTGGTAACTACACATTCTCATTGTCCAGCTCTGTACCACTTGTTCTAATTACGCATGTTCTCATTGCCCAGCTCAATACCAATTGTTCTAACTACGCATTTTCTTCTTGACCAGCTCTGTACCACTTGTTCTAACTACGCATTTTCTCCTTGTCCAGCTCTGTACCACTTGTTCTACTTGTAACTACACATTTTCTTCTTGTCCAGCTCTGTACCACTTGTTCTAACTACGCATTTTCTCCTTGTCCAACTCCGTACCAATTGTTCTATTGGTAACTACACATTCTCATTGTCCAGCTCTGTACCACTTGTTCTAATTACGCATGTTCTCATTGCCCAGCTCAATACCAATTGTTCTAACTACGCATTTTCTTCTTGACCAGCTCTGTACCACTTGTTCTAACTACGCATTTTCTCCTTGTCCAGCTCTGTACCACTTGTTCTACTTGTAACTACACATTTTCTTCTGGTCCAGCTCTGTACCACTTGTTCTAACTACACATTTTCTCCTTGTCCAGCTCTGTACCACTTGTTCTAACAACACATTTTCTCCTTGTCCAGCTCTATACCAATTGTTCTACTTGTAACTACACATTTTCTTCTTGTCCAGCTCTGTACCACTTGTTCTGCTTGTAACTACGCATTTTCTCCTTGTCCAGCTCTGTACCACTTGTCCTACTTGTAACTACACCTTTTCTTCTTTCCAAGCTCTGTTCCACTTGTTCTAACTACGCATTTTCTCATTGCCCAGCTCTGTACCACTTGTTCTAACTACACATGTTATTCTAGTCCAGCTTTGTACCACTTGTTCTACATGTAACTTCACATTTTCTCCTTGTCAAGCTCTGTACCACTTGTTCTACATGTAACTACACATTTTCTCCTAGTCCAGCACTGTGCCAATTGTTCTAACTACGCATTTTCTCCTTGTCCAGCTCCGTATCACCTGTTCTACATGTAACTACACATTTTCTCATTGTCCAGCTCTGTACCACTTGTTCTAACTACGCATTCGCTCCTTGTCCAACTCCGTACCAATTGTTCTATTGGTAACTACACATTCTCATTGTCCAGCTCTGTACCACTTGTTCTAATTACGCATTTTCTCATTACCGAGCTCTATGCCAATTGTTCTAACTACGCATTTTCTTCTTGTCCAGCTCTGTACCACTTGTTCTAACAACACATTTTCTCCTTGTCCAGCTCTATACCAATTGTTCTACTTGTAACTACACATTTTCTTCTTGTCCAGCTCTGTACCACTTGTTCTACTTGTAACTACGCATTTTCTCCTTGTCCAGCTCTGTACCACTCTGTACCACTTGTTCTACTTGTAACTACACATTTTCTTCTTGTCCAGCTCTGTACCACTTGTTCAAACTATACATTTTCTCCTAGTCCAGCTCTGTACCACTTGTTCTACTTGTAACTACACATTTTCTTCTTGTCCAGCTCTGTACCACTTGTTCTAACTACACATGTTCTCCTTGTCCAGCTCCGTACCCCTTGTTCTAACAACACATTATCTCCTTGTCCAGCTCTGTACCACTTGTTCTACTTGTAACTACACATTTTATTCTTGTCCAGCTCTGTACCATTTATTCTAACTACACATTTTCTCCTTGTCCAGCTCTGTACCACTTGTTCTAACTACACATTTTCTCCTTGTCAAGCTCTATACCACTTGTTCTAACTACGCATTTTCTCCTTGTCCAGCTCTGTATAAATTGTTCTATATGTAACTACACATTTTCTTCTTGTCCAGCTTTGTACCACTTATTTTAACTATGCATTTTCCTTGCCAAACTCTGTACCACTTGTTCTTACTACGCATTGTCTCCTAGTCCAGCTCTGTACCCTCTGTACCGCTTGTTATAACTACGCATTTCCTCCTGGCCATGCTCTGTACCACTTGTTCTAGCTACGCATTTTCTCCTTTCCCAGCTCTGTACCACTTGTTATATCTACGCATTTTCTTCTAGTCCAGCTCTGTACCACTTGTTCTCACTACGCATGTTCTCCTTGCCCATCTTTGTACCGCTTATTCTAACTACGCATTTTCTCCTAGTCTAGCTATGTACCACTTGTTCTAACTACGCCTTTTCTCCTTGACAAGTCTGTACTACCTGTTCTAACTATGCATTTTCTTCTAGTCCAGCTCTGTACCACTTGTTCTATATATTACTAAGCATAGTAGCCTAGTCCAGCTCTGTACCACTTGTTATACATGTTACTACGCATTTTCTCCTAGTCAAGCTCTGTACCCCTTGTTCTAACTACGCATGTTCTCCTTGTTAAGCTCTCTACGATTTGTCTTAATGGTGTTATGGTTCCTTTAGTTATTTTGAAGCAGATGATTTTGCAGAGCTGACATCTTTAAAATAACATCTAAACCATTTCCCCCTTGTAGACGCCTTCTGACGCGTCTGCAGCAGACTAATTTTAAAAACATTCTGGCACAAGAAAAAATTGCTCAAAACGAGCAATTTCTCCATTTGCCACAATGTTTTCAAGTCTTTTTATAATTAAACTCTCATTTATGGAGATTTTTCACGTGTTTGTCAATATGTTTTCAAAGTCGTCTGCTGCAGAATTGTTGAATGTTGGAAAGGGTTAAGGTAAGAAATAAGTAATGTGCATCCTCCACACAATAACTCATCTTCTCATTGTGATTAGCATTTCAGTTATATCAAAACATTCATTTCCTACGGAAATTATCAGAATTACAGATATTGTTTCCCTGATATTGATGCATTGATGAATGTGCAGTTATCTCCTCATAGCAATAAGGATTTCAGTTATACCACGACATTCATTTCCAAAGGAAATTATCAGAATTACAGATATTGATGCATTGATGAATGTGCAGTTATCTCCTCATAGCGATAAGGATTTCAGTTATACCACGACATTCATTTCCTAAGGAAATTATCAGAATTACAGATATTGTTTCCCTGATATTGATGCATTGATGAATGTGCAGTTATCTCCTCATTGCGATAAGGATTTCAGTTATACCACGACATTCATTTCCTAAGGAAATGATCTGAATTACAGATATGGTTTCGCTGATACTGATGCATCTGATTGTGTTGTTATCTACACAACCCACAGCTCAAAGTCAGACAGCGACCACTTACTTTGATGATTGTTTTGTTATCTCCTCAACCCACAGCGCAAAGTCAGACAGCGACCACTTACTTTGATGATTGTGTTGTTATCTCCTCAACCCACAGAGCAAAGTCAGACAGCGACCAATTACTTTGATGATTGTGTTGTTATCTCCTCAACCCTTAGCGCAAAGTCAGACAGAGACCACGTACTTTGATTTGTTTGTTTCGATATCTCCTCAACCCACAGCTCAAAGTCAGACAGCGACTACTTACTTTGATGATTGTGTTGTTATCTCTTCAACTCACAGTGCAAAGTCAGACAGCGACCACTTACTTTGATTTGTTTGTTTTATTATCTCCTCAACCCATAGCGCAAAGTCAGACAGTGCTCACTTATTTGATTTGTTTGTTTTATTATCTCCTCAACCCTTAGCGCAAAGTCAGACAGCGACCACTTACTTTGATGATTGTGTTGTTATCTCCTCAACCCTTCTCGCAAAGTCGGACAGCGACCACTTACTTTGATGATGGTGTTGTTATCTCCTCAACCCTTAGTGCAAAGTCAGACAGCAATCACTTACTTTGATGATTGTGTTGTTATCTCCACAACCCACAGCGCAAAGTCAGACAGTGGTCACTTACTTTCATGATTGTGTTGTTATCTCCTCAACCCATAGCGCAAAGACAGACAGCGATCACTTACTTTGATTTGTTTGTTTTATTATCTCCTCAACCCATAGCGCAAAGTCAGACAGCGATCACTTACTTTGATGATTGTGTTGTTATCTCCTCAACCCACAGCGCAAAGTCAGACAGCGATCACTTACTTTGATTTGTTTGTTTTATTATCTCCTCAACCCTTAGCGCAAAGTCAGACAGCGATCACTTACTTTGATGAATGTGTTGTTATCTCCCCAACCCACAGCGCAAAGTCAGACAGCGATCACTTACTTTGATTTGTTTGTTTTATTATCTCCTCAACCCACAGCGCAAAGTCAGACAGCGACCACTTACTTTGATGATTGTGTTGTTATCTCCTCAACCCACAGCGCAAAGTCAGACAGCGATCACTTACTTTTATGATTGTGTTGTTATCTCCTCAACCCACAGTGCAAAGTCAGACAGCGATCACTTACTTTGATTTGTTTGTTTTGTTATCTCCTCAACCCACAGCGCAAAGTCAGACAGCGACCACTTACTTTGATGATTGTGTTGTTATCTCCTCAACCCACAGCGCAAAGTCAGACATAGACCTTTTACTTTGATTTGTTTGTTTTGTTATCTCCTCAACCCACAGCACAAAGTCAGACAGCGACCACTTACTTTGATGATTGTGTTGTTATCTCTTCAACCCACAGCGCAAAGTCAGACAGCGACCACTTACTTTGATTTGTTTGTTTTATTATCTCCTCAACCCATAGCGGAAAGTCAGACAGCGATCACTAACTTTGATGATTGTGTTGTTATCTCCTCAACCCACAGTGCAAAGTCAGACAGCGACCACTTACTTTGATGATTGTGTTGTTATCTCCTCAACCCACAGTGCAAAGTCAGACAGCGATCACTTACTTTGATTTGTTTGTTTTGTTATCTCCTCAACCCACAGCGCAAAGTCAGACAGCGACCACTTACTTTCATGATTGTGTTGTTATCTCCTCAACCCACAGCGCAAAGTCAGACAGAGACCACTTACTTTGATATGTTTGTTTTGTTATCTCCTCAACCCACAGCGCAAAGTCAGACAGCGACTACTTACTTTGATGATTGTGTTGTTATCTCCTCAACCCTCAGCGCAAAGTCAGACAGCGACCACTTACTTTGATTTGTTTGTTTTATTATCTCCTCAACCCATAGCGCAAAGTCAGACAGCGATCACTTACTTTGATTTGTTTGTTTTATTATCTTCTCAACCCTTAGCGCAAATTCAGAAAGCGACCACTTAATTTGATGATTGTGTTGTTATCTCCTCAACCCTTCTCGCAAAGTCGGACAGAGACCACTTACTTTGATGATGGTGTTGTTATCTCCTCAACCCTTAGTGCAAAGTCAGACAGCGATCACTTATTTTGATGATTGTGTTGTTATCTCCACAACCCACAACGCAAAGTCAGACAGTGGTCACTTACTTTCATGATTGTGTTGTTATCTCCTCAACCCATAGCGCAAAGTCAGACAGCGATCACTTACTTTGATTTGTTTGTTTTATTATCTCCTCAACCCATAGCGCAAAGTCAGACAGCGATCACTTACTTTGATGATTGTGTTGTTATCTCCTCAACCCACAGCGCAAAGTCAGACAGCGATCACTTACTTTGATTTGTTTGTTTTATTATCTCCTCAACCCTTAGCGCAAAGTCAGACAGCGATCACTTACTTTGATGATTGTGTTGTTATCTCCTCAACCCACAGCGCAAAGTCAGACAGCGATCACATACTTTGATTTGTTTGTTTTATTATCTCCTCAACCCACATCGCAAAGTCAGACAGCGACCACTTACTTTGATGATTGTGTTGTTATCTCCTCAACCCACAGCGCAAAGTCAGACAGCGATCACTTACTTTGATTTGTTTGTTTTATTATCTCCTCAACCCTTAGCGCAAAGTCAGACAGCGATCACTTACTTTGATGATTGTGTTGTTATCTCTTCAACCCACAGCGCAAAGTTAGACAGCGATCACTTACTTTGATTTGTTTGTTTTATTATCTCCTCAACCCTTAGCGCAAAGTCAGACAGCGATCACTTACTTTGATGATTGTGTTGTTATCTCCTCAACCCACAGCGCAAAGTCAGACAGCGATTACTTTCTTTGATTTGTTTGTTTTATTATCTCCTCAACCCACAGCGCAAAGTCAGACAGCGACCACTTACTTTGATGACTGTGTTGTTATCTCCTCAACCCACAGCGCAAAGTCAGACAGCGATCACTTACTTTGATTTGTTTGTTTTATTATCTCCTCAACCCTTAGTGCAAAGTCAGACAGCGATCACTTACTTTGATGATTGTTTTATTATTTCCTCAACCCATAGCGCAAAGTCAGACAGCGACCACTTACTTTGATGATTGTGTTGTTATCTCCTCAACCCACAGCGCAAAGTCGGACAGCGACCACTTACTTTGATGATTGTGTTGTTATTTTCTCAACCCACAGCGCAAAGTCAGACAGCGACCACTTACTTTGATTTGTTTGTTTTATTATCTCCTCAACCCTTAGCGCAAAGTCAGACAGCGATCACTTACTTTGATTTATTTGTTTTATTATCTCCTCAACACTTAGCGCAAAGTCAGACAGCGACCACTTACTTTGATGAGTGTGTTGTTATCTCCTCAACCCACAGCGCAAAGTCAGACAGCGATCACTTACTTTGATTTGTTTGTTTTATTATCTCCTCAACCCACAGCGCAAAGTCAGACAGCGACCACTTACTTTGATTTGTTTGTTTTATTATCTCCTCAACCCTTAGCGCAAAGTCAGACAGCGACCACTTACTTTGATGATTGTGTTGTTATCTCCTCAACCCTTTAGCGCAAAGTCAGACAGCGATCACTTACTTTGATGATTGTGTTGTTATCTCCTCAACCCACTGCGCAAATCAGACAGCGATCACTTACTTTGATTTGTTTGTTTTATTATCTCCTCAACCCACAGCGCAAAGTCAGTTGCGACTACCTACTTTGATGATTGTGTTGTTATCTCCTCAACCCACAGCGCAAAGTCAGACAGCGATCACTTACTTTGATGATTGTGTTGTTATCTCCTCAACCCACAGCGCAAAGTCAGACAGCGATCACTTACTTTGATTTGTTTGTTTTATTATCTCCTCAACTCACAGCGCAAAGTCAGTTGCGACCACTTACTTTGATGATTGTGTTATTACCTCCTTAACCCACAGCGCAAAGTCAGACAGCGACCACTTACTTTGATTTGTTTGTTTTATTATCTCCTCAACCCACAGCGCAAAGTCAGACAGCGATCACTTACTTTGATGATTGTGTTGTTATCTCCTCAACCCACAGAGCAAAGTCAGACAGCGATCACTTACTTTGATTTGTTTGTTTTATTATCTCCTCAACCCTTAGCGCAAAGTCAGACAGCGATCACTTACTTTGATGATTGTGTTGTTATCTCCTCAACCCACAGCGCAAAGTCAGACAGCGATCACTTACTTTGATGATTGTGTTGTTATCTCCTCAACCCATAGCTCAAAGTCAGACAGCGATCACTTACTTTGATGATTGTGTTGTTATCTCCTCAACCCACAGCGCAAAGTCAGACAGCGATCACTTACTTTGATGATTGTGTTGTTATCTCCTCAACCCATAGCTCAAAGTCAGACAGCGTTCACTTACTTTGATGATTGTGTTGTTATCTCCTCAACCCACAGCGCAAAGTCAGACAGCGATCACTTACTTTGATGATTGTGTTGTTATCTCCTCAACCCATAGCTCAAAGTCAGACAGCGACCACTTACTTTGATTTGTTTGTTTTGTTATCTCCTCAATCCACAGCGCAAAGTCAGACAGCGATCACTTACTTTGATTTGTTTGTTTTATTATCTCCTCAACCCTTAGCGCAAAGTCAGACAGCGATCACTTACTTTGATGATTGTGTTGTTATCTCCTCAACCCACAGCGCAAAGTCAGACAGCGATCACTTACTTTGATTTGTTTGTTTTGTTATCTCCTAAACTCACAGAGCAAAGTCAGACAGCGATCCCTTACTTTGATTTGTTTGTTTTGTTATCTCCTCAACCCACAGCTCAAAGTCAGACAGAGATCCCTTACTTTGATTTGTTTGTTTTGTTATCTCCTAAACTCACAGAGCAAAGTCAGACAGCGATCACTTACTTTGATTTGTTTGTTTTGTTATCTCCTAAACTCACAGAGCAAAGTCAGACAGCGATCACTTACTTTGATGATGGTGTTGTTATCTCCTCAACCCGCAGCGCAAAGTCAGACAGCGACCACTTACTTTGATTTGTTTGTTTTGTTATCTCCTCAATCCACAGCGCAAAGTCAGACAGCGGTTACTTACTTTGATTTGTTTGTTATGTTTCATTGGGGTTTTACGCCGTTTTCAACATTGCTTCAGTTATATTACGGCGACAGTCCACTTATTCATGATCCTTGGGTAAAGCTACAAGTACTAGGCTAGACAATGTGCCTTGCCCAAGGGCACTCTACCAATACCACCACTTACTTCGATATGAAAAAGACTCGAACCTTGAATCTTCACTCTTGATGGACAGATGCACTAACCACTGCAGCACTGAGTGTGGTGAAGCGATACTCATAAAATATAACAACAGCTATCCAGTATTCATTTAAAAACTTCGGGATTTGTATTTCACCCTTTTCCCTTATAAGACATGTGTAAATGACTTTGAACCCATTGATATTTGACAGACTTCTTGGCATAGGCTGGAAAAGGAAATTTACTCTAAATGAACAATTTCTTCTACAATGTTTTTAATTATTTATGATCAAATTTATTCCATATTTTATGATATTTCAAATTTTGTTTCAGATTGTTAAAGCTGTCACCAATTTTACGAACATATCATATCAAGTTACTTTGTTTTAACCCTTTCCCACTTGTAGACGCATTGTGACGCATCTGCAGCAGACGACGTTTTAAAACATTGTGGCAAAAGAAGAAATTGCTCAAAACAAGCAATTTCTCCTTTTACAACAATGTTTTCAACTCTTTATAATAATTAGGTATTTGTATATATGTTTTTAAAGTCGTCTGTTTTTTCAGTAATTGTATCTACATTTACAGAGATTGTCTGTGTGTTCACATAGATCATTTCTTAGTCGTCTGCTGTGGATTTGTTGTATGTGGGAAAAGGTTAAACTTCATTACAATACCTTTTTCTATTATATCATTCATATGTCATGTTTTTAACATGTTTCTATAAGAGTGTGGCCTTACGTTGGAATAGCAAAAACATAAAGAAATACTAAAACGGTCTAAAGAAAAGCATTGTGTTAAATTTGTCAAAAATGGGTGTCTTTTGTTTTTAGATAGACACCGTGGGTAATCTGGCAATTTAATCTGGTTCGACGGGAGATCGAAACAAAAACTCTCCGATACCCATGCTATTTGTTTTATGTCGATCTGAATGAAGTGGTTCATCTTTTGTTTTAAACTGGGCCTAATAGTTATATCCAATAAACGTCTATCCTAAATACATACTTTACATACCGCTAGATTTATATAAATGAATCCCTTATAACCTAGTCGTAACGCTTATTTATTGTATTGTGGTTTTACGCGATTTTCAACATTATTCCAGTTATAACACGGCAACAGTTCACTTAAGCATGATCCCTGTGTAAACAAACCAGTATAAGGCTAGGAAATGTGCCTTTCCCAAGGGAACTCCATCATAACCGTTGTGTCCGCAACTTGGGATCGAACCCGGGTCGCCCGGTTCCAAATCCCCGAAGTTAACCACTTTGCCTTGCCATATTCCTTAGTTGTAACTTAGTCAGTCTTCTACGATCCAAATGGTATATATGTTACAAGTCGAGTGTTTGGTTTGGGTATTCGACTCAGGTCAGCGGGGTTTGCATTAATGACTGGCCGGAGTCAGGAGATCTGGACCAGTAGTACTGGTAACTTACTCAGTAAATGCCCTTATATAACTGAACAATTGTTGAAGCGGCGTAGAACACCAAACGGTGTACATGACCCTAGCCAGTCGGGGTTTTTTACTTGAAATAATTGTATATGATTTTGATAAATGTAATTAGTCTGCTACTATCTCTACGGTATATATGTAACTCGTCGGATGTTTCGTTTCAAGTTAATTGTATTCGACTGTGTTTAATGTATTCCTTATTACATAGTCGTAACTTAGTTAGACTGCTATGATCAAGACGGTATATATGTTACTCTTCGAATATTTTGGTTTGGGTTAATTGTATTCCACTTTGATAAATATAGTCCTAATTACCTAGTTGTAACTTAGCCTGTCTGCTACGATGAAGACGGTATATATATATATGTAACACGTTGTGTGTTATGACTTGGGTTAATTGTATCCGACCGTGTTAAATGTATTCATATTTACATAGTCGTTACTCAGTTAGTCTGCTACTTTTATGCAATTTTGCTCCTTTTCTGATGCCGCACTCGAGCATCGATGCAGACATGAATAGATATATCAGCAATTCAAAGAGGGTACAAACAGAATAGTAATACCTGAATTGAACTTGACAATGCTGGCTTCGTGAATTTAAAGGTTTCATCGAGGACATGTCGTCTACAATCGGGATTAAAATGATACAAATGATACCTGTATATTTTTTAATTTCAATCATTACAAATAAACTAAAACAACACTGTTAAATGCAATAAACGATTATAGACATAAAAAATAATTAATTGTTGAAAGAAACTAATCTTGAAGTGGTTATCTACCTTTCTTGTACAACGAAGCATTCGGCCTAAGATTAGAAGGTTATAACATATTTCTTTTTAAACCACTTTTAAACTCAAACTTAGGGTTGTTTTAACACGACTTGTTGCATATCTGGCATCAGTAAAATTAAGCTGCCATCAAACAAGGTTTGTGTTCATAACCTGTTGGAACGTTTTACAATAGGTCAATATAGTCTCTGTCAAGTGTGACACCTTTAGCTTTGCGCAGTGGCGGTACCATAGCCAATGAGGTTTATCCGAGGCGTCGTTATTGCTAGTTGAAAACTATACCCAATACCCCGCGCCGACGCCCTGAAACATGGGCGGCGAGCGCAATTTATAAACGGTTCTACGGGACCCTCTAAACCGAGCAAAGAAGCTTTTCGAAGTTATAGTTTAGTCGAGGAGTGGATATTGACAGTTGAAAATAATACCCCGGGTCGATCCCCAGAAACATGATTAATATACAGTTTTAAAGGAACTTCTTTACCGAAAAAAGAAGTCAGTGTATCGGTAATAATGCATTGAATCGTATACGTATGTGTATTCTATCTATCGCATCACTCATGTAATGAGAAAGAACTAAAACATTTGATACGTGCACGTAATATTAAAAAATATGGTGTTTTGTCGGGTCTTACTAGACCATTTTTGAGTGTTAATACAAATCGGTATGTGGATTCACCTGTAAATATTTTACACATAATATATTTACGTTCATTTAAACTGTCTTATCCTTAAGGTCACAGTTCTGCTAAGAGGTTTCTGGAAGTAACTGTATGTTACGTAGTGCAAGATTGCAGGTTCAAATTAAGACTGGTGTCCACGTATTTTATAGAACATGAAGTAGTTATAACAAGTTATGCCGCTGACAAGGTAGGTAATTAATGAAAAGTGTTCACAAAGGTTAGAAGTAGTATTCTCCCTTGTATAAAGAAACAGCAACACGCTTTTATCAGAAGGTGTTATAAACTATTCCCTTTAAACAACTGTTACAAGGTAAAACCAGCCATATGGTAGTTTTGACAAAACTTGTGATCAAGTTCGTATAAGTAAAATACAGCTGTAACGAAAAGGGGGCTTGCGATGCTTAAAAAACGTAGGAAAAAACCCATACTAGAAACGTTTCTTGTCGTTCCACCTACGCTGACGAACGATTTAGGTAGTATATATCTTAAGCAAAAAGTACATGTATTCTTTACATTGATTCGATTCTTATGAAAATATATTTAACTAATAACAAAAAAGGCTCTAATTTTACACAATTAAACACAGTATTAGTCGGACACTTTGACTGGTGAAAGGTTTTACAAAAAAGTCTGTATTATCTCTGTGAAAAAGGTGCATCCACCCACTCTCATCACGATCTACACTGCTTTGAAAATGTAATTTACATAAGTTTGTTAGAAGCTTCTGTCAACAGATGTATATTCTGATAAGAAGAGTCGGATGAATAAGGTGATACGTTTTCGCACATATAATGTCATGCCGTGTTGTTTGTTATCATCCTAAGATTTATTTTATAATAAACTATACATTTGACTTACCCTATGCGCGTATTGAGGGTCATGTCCAAGTATACAATAGAAGATATCCATTCAATATAATGTGTTTATTCAGTAATTTAGGCCTACGACCCATTTTACAAATTTAAATATACCTAATAATAAATTGATTGATTGATTGATTGGGGTTTAATGCCGTTTTTAACAATTTCTCAGTCATATCACGGCGACCAGTTCACCTACTCTTATGTTTCCTGGTTTTCGCACACCAGTACTCCACACAACAATCTTTCCAAGCAACTGGCTGCTTTTCCACATAGACTTAGCCCATTGGTGGTAGACGAATGACGCATGTTGCAATGACTTTTGTTAAACGTCGGAAAGAAAGTTGGACGTGCCGGGATTCGAACTCACAACCCCTGTATTGACAGCCCGTGGTGTTACCTAATAATAAATACCAGCACTACTAAAATAACAAAACTTGCTTGAATGGAGTTTTACGTCGTTTCACAATAGTATATGAGCCGTTTCACGATTAAACCAATAGTATGGCCTCTGCGTAATGTATTAACCCAGATCAGCCTGCGAGGTCCGCGCAGCCTAATCCGGACGGACACATTTCGTTTCAGGGCAATAGAGGTATAGATTAATGATTCCCGAAACAGAAAATCCACAGAATGTGAAAAGTGTCTGCCCGGTTTAGCCTGCGCGGCATGCTTAGGCTGATCCGTTCGATGCCTTACGCAGAGTTCACAATGTTGGTTTTCTCGCGGGACGACTCAATTATCAGTTATATTACGACATGTTCATGAACAACCAGCACTCCAGTCATTATTTATCTTGATACCGATACATCAGTCGTACTTCGTGCCGCCTCGTGATGTAGTTGTAGAGCGTCCGCCTCGAGTGCGTGAGGGCGCAGGTTCGATCCGCGGTCTGGTCATACAAAATACTTTAAATATGGTAATAATGGTTGCCCTCCTCTGCGTTTAGGGATGCAGTGTTAGCATTACGACTGATTGGCTGGTGCCCGGATACATGGTAGTACTGGCAACCTACCCAGGAAACGCCGTGAGTAGCTGACACATTCTTGAAGGTTGCATTAACCCTTTCCCTCATACGACAATTCTGCAGCAGTCTACTTTGAACATATGTTGTCAAAAAATAGAAAACCTCTTAAATTGAATGGATAACCTATGACTTAAAGTGGAAAACATTGTGACAAAAGGAGACATTGCTCGTTTTGAGCAATTTCTTCTTTTGTCAGTATATTTTCAAAACGCCGTCTGCTGCAGAGGCGTCATAAAGCGTTTATATGAGCGAAAGTTTTAAACACCAAACAATCACACAATCAATATATCCCTGTAGCCCTGAACGTCCATTGAAGGAAGGAAGCCATCAATATATCAATGTTGCCTTGAACGTCCCTTGAAGGAAGGAAGCCATCAATATATCCATGTAGCCCTGAACGTCCCTTGAAGGAAGGAAGCCATCAATATATCCCTGTAGCCCTGAACGTCCCTTGAAGGAAGGAAGCCATCTATATATATCCATGTAGCCCTGAACGTTTCTTGAAGGAAGGAAGCCATCAGTATATCAATGTAGCCCTGAACGTCCCTTGGAGGAAGGAAGGCATCAATATATCCATGTAGCCCTGAACGTCCCTTGAAGGAAGGAAGCCACCAATATATCCCTGTAGCCCTGAACGTCCCTTGAAGGAAGGAAGCCATCAATATATCCCTGTAGCCCTGAACGTCTCTTGAAGGAAGGAAGCCATCTATATATATCCATGTAGCCCTGAACGTTTCTTGAAGGAAGGAAGCCATCAGTATATCAATGTAGCCCTGAACGTCCCTTGGAGGAAGGAAGGCATCAATATATCCATGTAGCCCTGAACTTCCCTTGAAGGAAGGAAGCCACCAATATATCCCTGTAGCCCTTAACGTCCCTTGAAGGAAGGAAGCCACCAATATATCCCTGTAGCCCTGAACGTCCCTTGAAGGAAGGAAGCCATCAATATATCCCTGTAGCCCTGAACGTCCCTTGACGGAGGGAAGCCATCTATTCACTTTTGAAAGTCTTTGCTACACACATCTGACGGTTGTTCTAGTGGTGCGAGAAGCCCCGGGTTCGATTCCCGGTCGGATCATTCCAAATACTTTACAAGACGAATTTTGATGCTAAGCATCAAAGACGCCGCGCATGCTTTTAAGGCATGACTTAAAGGAAAGCAGATGCAGTTCAAAACATTTAAATAACCTGTGCAAACGGACAGGATGTAAAGAAGGCCAAATGTACCTTTATCTTAAACAAGAAGGCCGAGATGTTCCTTATTGCTCACCTGGATACCATAGTCTATAATAAAATGTTATCAATAGCAAAAAGGGTCCATTTTGACGTAGGGAGTGGAGTATATACTTTATATGCTACGATCTATATGATATTCAGCATGTAAAATTTAGTCGTGAAATGACGAGTTAAGTCTTCAAACTATTTGTTTTACCGTTTGCTTAACATTGACTGCAACAAAACAAGCTGAAGTTTCTTAATTTTAAATCTGCTCTAACTAGATCAATTAGACAAACAAAAAACATAGATACTGAAATATTAACAGATATTAACTTAAGTGTTAATGCCTCTAGTTATAAGTTAAGTGTGACATAAGCTTTGGAAGGAGAGAGGGAAGTCGATTCTCCTTCCAGTTGAGCAGAAGTATGATAAAAAAAAACCGAGAGTATATAAACAAAATATACAAATAATTCTAACAAGTTTAAAGATATTTAATATCGAAATTAAGCATTTATGAAATTAAAAGAAAAAGTTTTCATGTATAGTCAACATATAGCAAGAATACAATGGTCTGAATTAACAACTGTATGGGGAGGGACGTTTTAAGTTTAGTAATACAACAGAAATAAATTGGAAACAAGAGGGCCATGATGCCCTGGAATCGCTCACCTGAGAATGGGTTATATAAGACTTTACTCTTTCAGCGCCAATGGCAATATCATCTAGTCAAATTTTCTGACAAAATTTCAAGCTGCTCAAGTCAAAAATGCAATCTCTACAGTGTTAACTAGATTGTTCTGCAATTTAGCCTAGTGACCTAGTTGTCCTGACGTGACCCATATTCGAACTTTACCTAGATATCACTAAGACAAACATTCTGAGAAAGTTTCAACATGCTCAACCCAAAAATGTGCCTTCCAAAGTGTTAATAAGACTTTCCTTAAATTTGGCCTAGTGACCTAGTTTTTGACCGGTCATGACCTACATTTAAACTTAGCCTAGATATTACTAAGACAATCATTCCAACATAGTTTCATCATGCTCAAGCCAAAAAAGTGGCTTCCAAAGTGTTAACAAGATGTTCCTTACATTTGGCCTAGTGACCTAGTTTTTTACCGGACATGACCAATATTCAAACTTGGCCTAGATATCATCAAGACAAACTTTCTGAGAAAGTTTCAACATGCTCAAGTAAAAAATGCGGCTTCCAGAGTGTTAACAAGCTTTTCTTTAAATTTGGCCTATTGACCTAGTTTTTGACCCGACATGATCTATATTCAAACTCGGCCAAGATATCACTAAGACAAACATTCTGACAAATGTTCAACATGTTCAAGCCAAAAATACGGCTTCCAGAGTGTTAACACTTGATCATTAAATTTGGCCTAGTGACCTAGTTTTTGACCCGACATGACCCATTTTCAAACTTGGCCTAGATATAATCGAGACAAACTTTCTGACAAAGTGTCAACATGCTCAAGTTTAAAATATGCCTTCCAGAGTGTTAACAAGATTTTCCTTCAATTTAGCCTAGTGACCTAGTTTTTGACCCGACATGACCTATATTCAAACTTGGGCTAGATATCATAAGACAAACATTCTGACAAAGTTTCAACATGCTCAAGTCAAAAATGCGGCTTCCAGAGTGTTAACAAGATTTTCAATAAATTTGTAAACCAAACAATTAAAACAGCGTAGCCTAGTGAACTCCGTAAATCAACTCATAAAAAAAGCTTAGCCTAATTAGTTGGGGAACAGTTATTAAACACAATTTAAATGTATCTAAAGTTTTGTAACAACTGTGAAAGATGTACATATTTTGTATCTTGTTGTTTCTTAAATCAGTTTATACAATTTATTCAACCATATAGGTTGTTTTTTCAAACATATTACAGAGTTTTTCTTTACAATAATATCTGTGGGTTTCTCCCTTTTTGATTACGTCACCCCATGGTACAAAATTAAAACCTATTCCATACTGACGCCGCGCTTCCACGCGGCGTCAACAAGTGGTAGTAATGACTTTCCCTCCTTGGCGCTCAAGATGGTGGGGGTTAGCAACTGAATCGCTTGTGTCAGGATGGACCAATATTTACCTATTCTGGAAACGCCACGATCTAACTGAAAAAAGGGTGAAAGCGGCGGAAAACAGCATACTAACAATAGTTACGTAACGGCCTTGATTTAACATTGGATTTCGGCTACCACAGTATGTAGTTTGTAGTCATAAGGATAAAAAACAGAACCATGTCGAAGATGAATGTTTCTCACAGCGTGTTGATGTGTTTGTCAAGAAGAAATGATAAATGATACCCTTCAAGTTAAACTATGCCTTCATACCGAGTGTCTTACCGTCACTGAGCAATAGTGATCTTTACATTATATAAAACTTATTTTCTCAGAAATGGTGTTCACCCTTGCTCTCATACAGACGTTCTCTGACGCCTCTACAGTAGACACATTTTGAAAACATTGTCGCAAAAGGAGAAATTGCTCAAAACAAGCATTTTTCCATTTGTTCCAATGTTTTCAACTTATTTTAGAAAGTATGCTTTCATTGATAGAAATTAACCACACTTGTGCAAAGATGTTATCACAGTTGTCGGTTGCAGCTTTATCTTATGTGGGAAAGGGTTAAGGCATTCTCGGTGCTGTACTAAAAATTGTGTAAAGCCGTACACGTCGTGGACTCTTTGGTGAGAGAGTGTTTACTAAAATCCCAGTGTACGCATACGAACAAAATATACGAGAAAAACGCCACCTTTTAATGGGAGCGGTCCGTATTTATCTTCCTGTCGTCACCTTGTCAGGTGTGTTGCATAACAATGAGGAAACGTGTAAATAGATTCTCCCTCTAACTTGCAGCAGACGTGTCCGGTTGACGTGATGACAATCGTCGTCTGCATGAATAATACGACAGAGTTAATTAACCCTTTCCCTCATATAAACGCTTTCTGACGCCTATGCAGCAGACGGCGTTTTGAAAACATAGTGACAAAAGAAGAAATTACTCAAAACGAGTAATTTCTCCTTTTGACACAATGTTTTCAACTTTAAGTCATAGGTTATCCATTTAATTATAGAGATTTTCTATTTTCTGACAAAATATGTTCAAAGTCGTCTGCTGCAGATTTGTTGTATGAGGGAAAGGGGTTAATTCAGTTGTAATGAACTACGTGGGTCAGATAAATACCTATCTAAATTGAATGACAGATTTCACTGTCGCCTTCAATACATATCAGCTGGTCGAGAGGTAAACTCGTTTTAACTCTTTCAGCGCCAAAGGCAATATTGAGCTTTTTGCAAACAATACAGATTCAGGTGAGTCAGCTCGTAACGATCTGTCTCACCTGAAATCAACATTGTTTGGCATTCAAATATTCCAGAACTCCTATAAAATAGATATCGAGTCGTCCAATTATGAACATGGAAGAGTCTACTTTACACAATTTGGCGCTGAAAGAGTTAACGCAGTTGCAGCAGGCGACATTTGGAAACACTATGACAAAAGGAGGTATAACTCATAAAGAGCAAGTTCCCTTGTTGTCAGTCAGAATGTTTGCAACTTTATTAAAATAAATACACTGATGTTTCAAGGTAAATTTTCATGGTTTTGCTTAGACCTTTTCACAGTTGTCTCCTGCAGATTGATTTGATGTATGTGGGAAAGAGTCAAATCAAGCAACATTAAACTCTTCTAGACAGCTGGTAACGAGAAATGTCAAACAGATAAAGAAAACATGGTCTTATAAGTATTCATTACGAGTACTTTTTTATCTTGTGTGGTTTTTTTTTAATTATTTTGTTTTATTTTAACAAGTTTTTGACTAATACAGTTAGAATTATAAAACTATTTTGAACAATATATATGTGAGCCGTTCAACTAGAAAACCAACGTTTTGGACTCTGTAATGTATCGCCCCAGATCAGCCTGTGCAGTCCGCGCAGGCTAATCCGGGCCGACACATTCCGTCTCGGGGGGACAGAGGTATAGGGTAATGATTCTTGAAACAGAAAATCCATAGTAGGCGAAAAGTGTCTGTCAGGGTTAGCCTTCGCAGCATGCTTCGGCTGATGAGGGTCGATACTTTACGCAGAGTCCACTATGTTGGTTTTCTCGTGAAACGGCTCATATATATGATCAACGTCCAGCGATGTTGAATGTAAATGCACCAACTTCTTCACCGTCCACTCACCAAAATGCCCCTTCTGGCAAAGAACTGGCAGTGTAGCGCCACTTTTTCCATGGAAATATAAAACTATAAACGATGTCAAAGCGGAATGTGAATACTGAAATCGTTAGACGTTTGTGTTTTATACATGAACCGCGTCTAGCGATGTCGGGTCTTACTACATCAATGTACAATGAAGACTATGCAATGGCAAGCCTTTTGTAAAATCTTAATTGTCCGCTCGTTAGTGATACAGACCAATGTTTATTAGCCCAATTAGCCTTATGCCGCGTCGAGGCAATACTACCCAATATTGCCCGATTCGGATCATAATGTTTGGAATGAAACGAACTAGGCACTACCTAACGATGTTAACTTGAAGATTAACCCTTTCCCTCATGCGACAATACTGCAGCAGACGACTTTGAACGTATTTTGTCAAAACATAGAAAATCTCCATAATTGAACGGTTAACCTATGACAAAAAGTGGAAAACATTGTGGCGAAAGGAGAAATTGCACGTTTTGTGCAATTTCTTCTTTTGTCACTATGTTTTCAAAAAGCCGTCTGCTGCAGAGGCGTCAGAAAGCGTTTATATGAGGGAAAGGGTTAAAAGAGAAATCATACTTGACACAAACAGCGTTAATTATGATAATATGTTAATATAAGGTGGTGTAACGTATAATTGTAATATGTTACATAATGGACGAACCCTGCGGGACTATTTTTGCCGATTGCAGTTCTTCTATATCGATTATTCATACAAATACCGCCTACTGAATACTATAATGTTATTAATTAGGTGATTTCATATTGGCCGAGTTATTTGGCCGAGGTATGCAGTATTGGCCTGAGCCCGAAGGGCGAAGGACAATACTGCTGACAGAGGACAAATAACTCGGCCAATATGAAATCACCTAATTAATAAGTATTTTATTAATCAACTTTTCTATAAATACATGAGTCTTTAGTTATAATCTTAAATAAACAATTAATGGTTAATATGGCGGAAAATATAAGTTAAAATCGGTTACTTTGTCAATTCAATGCGTTGATCTTTAAAAAAGACGGCTACCTAATTCATTTTTGTGTTCCACCATTCTCGTATAAGGCGAGTTTCGACAGCCAATGAAAATGGTCCATTCCTCAGATTTCGTATTTGGCGAGTTTTGTAGCCAATGAAAACGGCAGAAATTCATATTGGCCGACTTGGTCCATATTAGGCGAGTTTTAGCAAATATTGTCTTCTTTTGTTCTGTATTAGCTCTACGGTTGTTCTAGTATCGCGTCAAATACGCAATAGTTAATTAATAATTATAAATATTTCAGCGCTGCTTTATTATAACATGTCACATAACGGACGAACCCAGCGGGACTATTTTTGCTGATTGCAGTTCTTCTTCATCGATTATTCAATGAACGAACCGAGCAGGACTAATTTTGCCGATTGCAGCTGTGCTATTATACGAAAAAAAACCATGAATGGGTTTTTTCGCTTATAGTTAACAGGTGTGAGATTTTTTTTTTTTTTTTTTTTTTCAATAACCCATGAAGCTTTCTGAAATGAAACTGGAAAAATCCATGGGGGCCGCCATTTTGGATATGTATAAAAAGCAGACGTAAAACACAGATTGAAAATTATTGTCGGCTTTTTAATCATTTTTTTTTAAAATCGGTATTTTGGATATGTATAAAATGAGCAGAAAAACACGGATTGAAAATTATTGTCGTCTTTTTAATCATTTTTTTTAAAATCGATTTTTGAGTATGTAAAAAATGAGACGAAAAACACGGATTGAACATTATTGTCGTCTTTTTAATCCTTTTTTTTTTAAATCGATATTTAAGATCATTTAAGTGCTGTGTTATGTGGGAATTAACATTTGTACGAAAAGTTAAAAATAAATGGAAATATGTTTTCCCGTTTGTCAAAAAATCGACAGCATTAACCTTCTACGCCCGAACCTAAATTTTGACTGTATCGCAGCCAAAGAAGGACGTGACGTCATTTCCGTAACACTTCATCTTAGCGTAACGTCAATGGAGCGATGTCGTTTCCCGCAAAAAATGTGGTATCAACATGAAAGACCCAAAACTCCTATGCATGAGCTATTGACTCACTCATTCAAAGTATAATTATTTATCAAACATTGTGGCAAAAGCATAACTTTCTCATAAGGAGCAATTGTTCTTTTGGCGACAATCTTTTCCTAAATCGTCTGTTGCAAAGGCCTCAGAAACCATCTCTAATAGGGAAATGGTTTAGCAGAAATGTGACCATTTACATCATTTGTTCCAGTCATATTGACTGGTTGAAAAAGGCAGTCGCCAAGTGGCATCAGAAAAGGGCTGATCTATTTGCTTCTTTACCATAATGCAGGTGATCGATTTAGGATCATCTTGGCCCTCATGTTTTAACCTCGTTCATTATAAATGTATTCCTTGATTTTCTGAAAGTCTTTACTTTATTATTTTCTGTTCGTAATAATAGACGACAGCAATACGAATTCCAAATATGTTTTGATAATGCAAGAAACATGACATTAACATTATTATTGTCTAGTCAATTACTCATAAATCCCTTTTTATGGCCAAAGTATGCTCTTTAATTTTTGTTTATAATTATCTTGCGTTTTTTTCGTAAATAGGTAGTACCTATAGATATATTATTGAGTATTCAATCAACTACTACCTACTGAATATTCATAGATATTTGAGCGGTGCAAATCTATGCTAAGAGGCACTGTTCGTCAGAAGTATCTTGAAATCTTGTATGACCTATTTTCGAACAGAGCCGATCCAGATTAGATTGCACGGATACGAAAGTTGGTCTTGTTCTACACTAATTACAGAACCGCGCACATCTTTAATTGACTGGTTTGTTGTAAAGTGTGTCTTCGAAATCGTTGAACAGTCCCATTAAATAAATGCCTTTCATCTAATCTTAATACGGTTTAGTAATGGTATGCATATATCTAGGCGGATAATAACTGTGTATGTACAGTTTATGATAACAAGGTTGGCCGGATGCATTTTCTAGTAAGCCTTCATCCAGTGATCACGCATAAATGCACAGACACCGTGGTATAACTGTATCACAAATAAGTGCATTATCTCTGTAATCCAGTGATCACGAATACACGAACAGACGCCGTGGTATAACTTGTAAGCACTCCAGGGATCATAAACTAGTGCTTTGTCTCGGGGATATAACTGGTTCGTCATCCAGAGATCACACATCAGTTACCTTGTTATAAATTGTAAGTCAACCAGGAATCACGAACATGTGTACTGTCGACGTGATATAACTTGTAAGTCAACCAGGAATCACGAATATGTGCACTGTCGACGTGATATAACTTGTAAGTCAACCAGGAATCACGAACATGTGCACTGTCGACGTGATATAACTTGTAAGTCAACCAGGAATCACGAATATGTGCACTGTCGACGTGATATAACTTGTAAGCTAATCAGGAATCACGAATATGTGCACTGTCGACGTGATATAACTTGTAAGCTAACCAGGAATCACGAATATGTGCACTGTCGACGTGATATAACTTGTAAGCTAACCAGGAATCACGAATATGTGCACTGTCGACGTGATATAACTTGTAAGCTAACCAGGAATCACGAATATGTGCACTGTCGACGTCTGCTACAAATGCATCGAAATGCGTATGCCAGTGGGAAAGGGTTAATCGTGACAATTGCGGTTCTCGAAAACTAAGGGGCATCTAAATCTACCATCGGTCGCTCATGTTCTATGACTGGTTATTTTCAACGTTAAGTATACTTACAAGTAGTTGTGACATTTCGCAATTGGGTACGTTAATAAGATAATACCCGCCGCGTCTAGTAATGTGGGGTCTAATCGACACATCAATTTGACTTCATTTAACCCTCTCACTGCCGAATTTTACAAAGTCGACTCTTCGATGTTTAAAAAATGGACCACCGCATTTTTCGTTTAACAGGCAATTTGGTAAAATGTAATGTCTAAGTGGCAAACAATGCAGATATCAGGAGAGACAGATATATGTGAGCTGTAACACCTGTATCTGTATTGTTTGCAAACCTGGCAGCGAAAGGGTTTAAGACTAGTGAGGCTATACTTCCAGTACTTTTTTTGTGACGGTGCAGACTATAATGAGACTGTGTTGATGTACAGTCTCGCCTCGGTATTCATTGTACGCGGATGTACAGCCTCGCCTGGCTGTTCACTGTACGCAGAGACATTGATACTCTAAATGTGTTGACGCGACTCATACCAACTCTTCAGTTACAAGTTAGATTATATCGTATCTACGACGGTTTATATGATCTTAAACAGACATTTAAAGCGCATTTAAGAAATGATTATTTAAATTGAGCATTCCTTAGAGGTTTTTTTCTTTTGTGATAACATTTAATCCTTACTGACCAAGACACGAATAAACGAGGTTATTACGCGATGTTTAACGAATAGTCCCATTTCGACACGTCTGTTACCACCGACTTTTACAATCTTTACGAGCATTGGCATTTTTGACACATACTGTTTTTTATACTCGAAAAGGCCGTCTCTGTGATGTAGTGGCCGTCTCTGTAATGTAGTGGCCGCCTCGAGCGTGAGAGGTCGCGGGTTCGATCCCCGACTGGGTCATACCAAAGATTTTAAAAATGGTAGTACAAGAGGACTTTCTTGACGCTCAGGATTGTGGGTTAGTATTACGACTGACTGGCTGATGTCAGATTAAATGGACCAGTAGTACCGGTAACTTACCCTGGTTTGCATTACGACTGACTGGCTGGTGTCAGGTTAAATGGACAGGTAGTACCGGTAACTTACCCTGGTTTTCATTACGACTGACTGGCTGGTGTCAGGTTAAATGGACCAGTAGTACCGGTAACTTACCCTGGTTAGCATTACGACTGACTGGCTGATGTCAGGTTAAATGGACCAGTAGTACCGGTAACTTACCCTGGAAAAGCCGTGACATAACTGACAAATTGTTGAAAGCGGTATAAAACACAAAACAATAAATTATACTAAACGAATATACTTTTCAAGACATTGCTCATTTCCCCGACAGAAGTTTTAAGTTTCGCAGTGGCCTTTAATTGGGTTTCTCGCGGGACGGCTCATATGCTTTCTAGCGTCTCTGCTGCTGAAGACTTTTGTAAACATCGTCTCAAAAGAAGAAATTGCTTATAATGATCACTGTCTGCTTTTGCCACAATGTTTTCAACTTTGTTCAGTAGTTAGTCTTAGAGAGTGCTGCCATATGCCATTCAAAAGTCGTCTGCTGCTGGTTTGTTGTAATTTGGAAAGGTTTAACCGATGACCTGTTGTAACACTATTCGTATTGTCTGCTTTGAAAACATCTGCAAACAAAAAATGGATAAAAAAAAAGTAAAGGTGAAAGGTTTTTTTTGCAACAGAATTGAAAACAATGTATCTATCTTGAGCAATGTCTCCTTTTTTCCCTCATGATTTTCAAACGTCTTTTTAATAGTAGGTAAATGATAAACTAGGCCTTCGATGCATGTCATTATTTTGTAAGTAATATAATGAGTATCTTTCATCCCATCCTCATCTTTTTAAATATCGTTTTCACTTATATCTTATCTAAAACATCTTTGACACGTCAAATTTAATTAAAATGCGTATAAACTTGAATTAAGCTACATCACACTGAGTCCGACTTTGAACAACACGTGTGCATTTGATCCATTCTACGAGAAAACCAACATTGTGCACACTGCGTAAAATATCGACCCGGATCAGACTTAGCATGCCGTTCAGGCTAACCCGGACGGACACTTTTCGCCTCATGTGGATTTTCTGTTTCAGGAATCATTACTCTATACCTCTGTCCCCCTGAGACGTAATGTGTCGGCCCGGATTAGCCTGCGCAGGCTTATTTGGGTCTATACATTACGCAGAGTCCATAATGTTGGTGTTCTCGTCAAACAATGTTAATGAAGACCAGCTTGCGAATCGTGCACTCTAATCTAGGTCTACATTTATCGCTTCTCTTTTATCAATATTTACTAGAATAAGTGTAGTGTACACACATGTGGGAACTTGTTTGTTTTGATGTTGTTTACTGCCGCTGGTATAGGTAATTCATTTATATCACGGTGTTTACTGCATACATTACAAGTTCTACCGGTAGTATGTATTCTGACAACGACGAGTCATACGAAATGATATCCCCCATAACCCACAGTGAAAAGGAGGGTTGCTTTTACTAATATGTACACAAAACCTTGGTATGAACCTACTGGGATCGAACTCTGGACTCCGGAACCCATGGCGGACGTTCTAATTTCGTCACCACGGAGGCGGACTAGTTTTTAGAACTTGTCAAACGTGAGTTATGATATCGGTTGTAGTGAGTCAGAGGATTAAAAGTAAAACATCATTAACACTTTCCCACATACAGTAAATCCGCAGCAAAGATCTATATGAATGAAAGAATAATATTTTAATAGAGATGCACACTTTGTGTCTAAACCCGAGGACTTCTCCATTCGCCACAATGTTTTAAAAGGTTGTCAGCTATTGAGACGTGCGAAGCGTCTGTGGGAAAGGGGTTGAAATACAAGCCAGATATAGAAGCAAAGAACTTCCGTTTTATTCATCAAAACCGTTAGGAGGATATGGCTGTCATTTTTGATATATACTATAAATAGCAATTAGAGAACCATGTCTTTAAGAAGGGCCTTTTCGATATTTATAAAATATGTCGTCCTCTTCAATAACCTTTTCTCTTTTCAATATATGAGCCGAATTACGAGAAAGCCAACATTATGGACTCTGCGTAATGTATCGATCCAGATCAGCATGAGCAGTCCGTGCAGGTTAATCCGGGCCGACACATTACGCCTCAGGGGGATAGAGGTATAGAGTAATGATTGCTGAAACCACAAGAGGCGAAAAGTGTTTTGGACGCAGAGTCCACAATTTTGGTTTTATCGCGGCACGACTCATACTACAAATCTACAATTGGCAACTTTGAAACTATATAGTTAAATAATATATTGAAGATCACAATCATAATGAGCGATTTCTCCCTTTATAAAGATATTTTCAACTGTATAAACTTATCCTGTATTTGCATTTATGTTTTCAAGTCGTCTGCGCTGTAGATGTGATGTGCGTGGGAAACGGTTGTTTTCAATTTACTTCGTGTTGAGTCGTACATCTAGATTAGTTAGAAACGCGAGATGTCACCTCAGCAGTCCTCGATCCGGGTCAGTCACCATTTGTTCACGACGATTGACAATAGCCTTTTTTGTCAATGGGCTGAATTATTGTATGTGGAATGAATGAAAGAATGAATGTATATTGTTTTATGGCGCATCGACAGCTAAGGTCATTTAGCGCGCAATTAAATTTAATTATTCATGATCCCTGGGTAAACAAACCAGTACTAGGGCACTCCACAATGACCGTAGTGCCGCGACTGGGGATCATGTGGAATGAAACATGTAACCGGCTGCCAACAGTATGTTGTGTGAGATATTAGATTGATTGATTGATTGCTTAATTGTGGTTTAACGCCATTTTCAACAATATTCAGTCATATCACGGCGGCTAGTTCACCTACTCATGTGTTTCCTGGCTTTCGCACAACAGAACATCACGCAACATAATTTCTAAATAACTGACAGCTTTTCAAAATAAACGTGGATGCGGATCCCTCGTCGCTACCGACTGCGCTATTGGGACTCGACGTGGAAAATAAGAAATAGAAACTTAGGAACATGCATGAATGTATAGACGAACTGACAACCGTTTCTTTAACTCTTTCTTGCTTTTTAAAAATTGAACCACTCCATTGTTCGTTCAACACGAAATTTGGAAAAAACAATGTCTAAGTTGCAAATAATGCAGATTTCATGAGAGACAGCTCGTTATGAGCTGTCACACATGAATCTGCATTTGTTTGCAAACGCCTTTAATTGCCTTTAATTGCAGCGAAAGGGTTGAATAGAGTTAAAACAAAATGAAAAGTCATAATAGTTATTACATTGTCTTCTGCTACATGAATCACTAAACAATAATCACCAACGCTATACAGTTTCTAAAATAATTACACTTGACGCATTAACCCTTTATCTGCAGATTATATGTTAAACCATTGAAAACTTCTGTACATGACGGTATACGTAATACATATAGTGGCAAACATTATTGCACAAGGAGAATGAAATAAACAAAGAATAATTTTTCCCACGATTATTTAAAAACAAGACATGGAAATTCCATGAAACCAGGTTTTCTATAATGGAAGGTGTTTAATTAAGAATTAACAGATCTGTCAAATCTTTCTGTTAATAGTTAATCAATGCTAGTAATTCAAGTAACAGGGAATATTTCTATATATGAATAATCATAATTACTATGTCAATTAAATATATCACAATTGTATCTAACAAATATCAGTTCAATACAGTCAATCGTGTGTTGATGGCCTCATTTATTAAGAACATATAATAGATAACAGATATTAAGCAACCTTTTGTTGTAAGCAGCCACATTTTAGGATCCCTAATGCCAGGTTGATAATCAGTTATGTGCCTTAACCCTTTACTTGATAGTAACGCGTTTATGCCTTTGCAAACAGACTAGATCCAGGGCCCGAGGTTATGAAACTTACTCATATCTATGCTATATTCTTTTAAATTGTTAAAGTTATTTAATATGGAGCATATTTGCGCGAAGTTATTTGAAAATATCTATATCCATGGTAAAGTTATGGTCTGAACAAAAAAAGTTCAAGTAAAGTATATTTTCTGTCACTGTGACCTTGACCTGGAAGCTAAACACATAAATTGTGCATATGACACAGCGTCTTGATATGGTGTATATCTGTTCCAAGCTATTTGAAAATATCTCTATGGATGAAAAAGTTATTGTCCGGACAAGACAATTTCAACTGATGTCTATTTGTTGTCACTGTGACCTTGACCTTAAAGCTACAGACAAACGTTTTCATGTAACACATCATATTGATATAGTTCATATTTGTGCCAAGTTATTTGAAAATATCTCTATGCATGACACAGTTATGGTCCGGACAAGAAAAGTTCAATTAAAGTCTATTTCTTATCACTGTGACCTTGACCTTGAATGTACAGATTTTCTTTTGTATTTGGCACATTGTCTTGATATGGTGCATGTTTGTGCCAAGTTATTTGAAAATATCTCTATGCATGACAAAGTTATGGTCCGGACAAGGAAAGTTGACGCCCGCCCGCCCAACCGCCCACCCAACCGCCCACCCGACCGACCGCCCGCCCGCCCGCCCGTCCGCCCGCCGACTTCGCCAAACTAATAACCAGATTTTTCCTTCGGAAAACATGGTTAAAAATGTCTATTGCAGATGCTTTTGCGTGTGGGAAAGGGTAAATGAGCCGGTCCGTGGGAAAAGGTATAAGTTTGCATTTCTGTAGAGTGTAGGTGCAGCTCACCATTTTCATCTCGTGACAGAAGTCACTAAGGAGCTTTTGTTAGTAATTTGTAAATAATGTAGACCTTGATCAGACTGTGCAAATATACAGGCTGATCTTGATCTGGATTATACACGAAATACAACAATACCTTGTCGCACTTAACACCAAACAACATATCCGATGTCAGACCTTAACTGAAGATACAGTCATATACGTGTTGCTATATCTATCATAATGATAATTGTGTTGCAGAACATATTGCAAGGTTAACAATATCTGCAGGATTGCTTTACTCCACAGAAATTGAGATAATTAATTCAGGACGAAAACAATGTCAATCTTGAACATTATGAGTCATGCTTAGCATAAAATTGTGTTTTAAAGCATATTTGCAAGGTATGTCATAACATATGAGCCATCCCGCGAGAAAACCAACATAATGGCATCTGCGTAATGTATCGACCAGATCAGCCTGCGCTGTCCGCGCAGACTGATCCGGGCCGACACATTCCGTCTTAGGGGGGATAGATGTATAGAGTAGTGATTCCTGAAACAGAAAATCCATAGGAGGCGAAAAGTGTTTGGCCGGATTAGCCTGCGCGGCATTCTTATGCTGATCCGGGTTGACACTTTACGCAGATACCACAATGTTGGTTTTCTCGCGTGACGGCTCATATATCTAAATTGAAGGTAAATCCTTCCCGCGAGAAAACCAACATAATGGCATCTGCGTAATGTATCGACCAGATCAGCCTGCGCTGTCCGCGCAGACTGATCCGGCCGACACATTCCGTATCAGGGGGATAGAGCGATACTTTTAATGTTTAAGTACTTTAACTCTTTCAATGCCGAATATCCCAAAGTCGACTCTTCCATGTCCAACACGATATTTGGAAAACATTATTTTCTAAGTGTCAAATAATGCAGATTTCAGGAGAGACAGCTCGTTATGAGACCTGAATCTGCATTGTTTGAAAAAGCCTTTATTTGCCTTTGGCAGCAAAAGGGTTAAACTGAAAAGACATAAATTATGATTGGGTGGAGACATAAAATAACGGAAGTAATCTTTTCATCCATGGAGTGATTAAGTGTAGTAAAATTGTAAATGGCGATTCATACCCAGTAGCGGACCACTTAGGGATGAATGATTTAATTAAAGTGAAAATCAGTAGTTGAACTGCACTTAGGGCACATTTACACACAAATAGAGTAGATCTCGTCTTATGATTCGTTATGCAAATATTTGATGATAGTATGCAAGTAAGCTATCTATCTACTCGTGTCATCTTAATGTATGAACCATTGAATATTCGAACTTATATTTTTATAAATAAAACTACAGATAATATGCAGACACGTACGATAAAGATTTTTGCTTTTTTATCATGACCAGATCATATCACTGCGGTCGATTGGCAGATGTTAGAATCTCAAGGTTCAGTCTTGAAACATTTATCAGTTGTTATCATGGACAACCAGTAAGTTCCACCTTTCTCACTTGTAGACGCATTCTGACGGATCTTCAGCAGACGACTTTTGAAAACATAATGGCAAAAGAAAAAATTGCTCCAAACGAACAATTTCTCCTTTTGCCACCATTTTTTCAACGTGTTTAGGTTATAATATCTTTATTTATGGAGATTTTCCATATTTTCCATATTTTTGCTTAGATGGTTTGAAAGTCGTCTGCTGCAAATTTGTCATAAGGGGGCAAGGGTTCTGTGTTTTCAGGATGATATTTGTTGTATCGTCTGATTTGATAATATTTGAGTGAACTCTTTCAACAACTTTCATGAAAAATCGAAGCATAATGTTGTCGCAGATTTGACAACAGTATAGGAAAAGGAAATCTTGCTTATTCAAGCAGATTCTTTTCCACAATAGACCAATAGTCGTCTGCTGCTAAATGATATATTGGGGGATTTGCCCAACAACTGTGGAACGCGATCACTTAATATCGCAGGATATCAATCAACCCTATTCTATAAAAGATAAACTATCTGCTGATAATGTTTTCCCTTTCCAAAATGCAACCAATCTGCAGCAGACAACTTAGAGTTCATCTAGGCCAAAACATAAAAAGGTTGATTAATGAAAATCGATTCTTCTTACTTTCCTTCTTCTTCGTCGTCATCTTGTATTTCTTCTTCTTACTTTCCTTCTTCTTCGTCGTCATCTTATATTTCTTCTTCTTACTTTCCTTCTTCTTCGTCGTCATCTTATATTTCTTCTTCTTACTTTCCTTCTTCTTCGCCGTCATCTTATATTTCTTCTTCTTACTTTCCTTCTTCTTCGTCGTCATCTTATATTTCTTCTTCTTACTTTCCTTCTTCTTCGTCGTCATCTTATATTTCTTCTTCTTACTTTCCTTCTTCTTCGTCGTCATCTTATATTTCTTCTTCTTACCTTCCTTCTTCTTCGTCGTCATCTTATATTTCTTCTTCTTACTTTCCTTCTTCTTCGTCGTCATCTTATATTTCTTCTTCTTACTTGCCTTCTTCTTCGTCGTCATCTTATATTTCTTCTTCTTACTTTCCTTCTTCTTCGTCGTCATCTTATATTTCTTCCTCTTACTTTCCTTGTTCTTCGCCGTCATCTTATATTTCTTCTTCTTACTTTCCTTCTTCTTCGCCGTCATCTTATATTTCTTCTTCTTACTTTCCTTCTTCTTCGCCGTCATCTTATATTTCTTCTTCTTACTTTTCTTCTTCTTCGCCGTCATCTTATATTTCTTCTTCTTACTTTCCTTCTTCTTCGCCGTCATCTTATATTTCTTCTTCTTACTTTCCTTCTTCTTCGTCGTCGTCATCTTATATTTCTTCTTCTTACTTTCCTTCTTCTTCGCCGTCATCTTATATTTCTTCTTCTTACTTTCCTTCTTCTTCGCCGTCATCTTATATTTCTTCTTCTTACTTTCCTTCTTCTTCGCCGTCATCTTATATTTCTTCTTCTTACTTTCCTTCTTCTTCGCCGTCATCTTATATTTCTTCTTCTTACTGTCCTTCTTCTTCGTCGTCATCTTATTTTTCTTCTTTTTCTTCGTCATCTTCTTTTTCTTCTTCACTCTTATTTTTCTTCTTTTTCTTCTTCCTTTTCATCTTCTTATTCCTGTTTTTCGACCACTGCTACTTCTACTGCTGCTGTCGCTCTAAATAAACTATAATACAAGAGGTACGATACTTTTTGTGTCTGTTTGCAACGGATGTTCTTTCATATTTAAATACTGGTATAGTGACTGTAGTCAATGATTTCACGATTATATTACAAATTTAAAACATACGACATTTGTCACGTAGGCAGCTGAATGCGTTTTCATGAAAACATTGTCGGAAACAAAGACATTTCTTAAAATCATGAATTCTTCCTTTACCCACACTATTACTATCTCCAATCCAAAAGCTGTTACTTCCAGTTTTCTAAATGTTTCAATTTTTCAAAGGCAGACGACCCATCACAAAGGAAATCAGGTAAATGGTTTACTGAGTACACATATGTGAACATTGCTGACCTACTATTGTCGGTCAAGGTGAATCGAAAGAGGAAACATGTAAGAATCCCATCGAAAACGTGGTCGACTTCTCGCTTTCCCACATGCAGACGCATTTTGACGCATCTGCAACAAACGAAATATGAGCAGTCCCGCGAGAAAACCAACATTATAGTCTCTGCGTAATGTATCGACCCATTCCGTCTCAGGGGGATAAAGGTATAGGGTAATGATTCCTGAAACAGAAAATCCACAGGAGAGGAAAAGTGTCTGTCTGGGTTAGGCTGGGTGGTATGCCGAGTCGATGCTTAAGGCAGATACCAAAATGTTGGTTTTCTCGCGGTACGGCTCATATTTCTAAACAGTCTAAGTTCAAATCAGCCGGTACATATCCCCGTCTTACCAGAATCTACAAAAGATGTAAGGATTTAACTTCTGCAAATGTTGTGTGAGTAATATGTGGACAGTGTAGATCATGATCAGACTATGCGAATACACAGGCAAACCTGGATATACACAGTTCAAACGGTCAAGTTGTACCCTTTCATATCGAAGAAATAATGTATGATATTTTCCGAGTAGTCTCCTTTCAAAATAGCAGAGCGAAATATGTAACATGTACGCAATTATATGGTATTTTACGCCGCTTTCAACACTGTTTCAGTTATATCACGGCGTTACCTGTGAAAATTACCAGTACCACTGGTATATTCACCCTGACACCAGCGAGTCTTTCGTAATGCTTACCTGGCAACCCTGAGTGCGAAGGCGGGCGACCATTACTACATTTGTTAAGTATTTAGTATGACCTGGCCTTGTTTAGAACATGTAGACAAACGGTGATACATATTTTTTAATACAGAATTAAAACAATATGAACAAAGAAACACTTCTGCTAGTTTTATGGGGTTTTCTTTCATACAAAGTAATATAAAGTCGATTTCGGTAAGCTTTCGAAAAGCCGTCGTAGAAAGGATTAAGAACGTTTAGGTTAGTATGTCAAACTATCCTTACAAAAGCGCTCTATCTAAATGATCTTAATGAATGCATAGCCTATGACAAACGGGTTTTCTGTTCGTACATTTTTGTCAGATGACAAGACGTGTACATTATCGGTTACATCGTGATATATCGGAGTGCGTATATCAGATGTACAAAAGCGTGATATATCGGAGCGCGAATATCTAACGCGCGCATGACTGTGAATAGCGTTTCATATATCGGAGCGCGAATGTATATGCTTGATATTTCGGAAGGGCGTTTATATAAAAGCGTGATATATCGAAAACTCGTATATTAAAAGCATGATATATCGGAGCGCATATATCAGAACACGACTCTTAAGGTATGTACAAAGCATGATATATCGAATGGCGTATATCAAAAGCGCGATATATCGGAAGCGCTGCTATTAAGAGCACGACTTGAAGGTCTTTTAAGATGTTTCAAAAGTTCGAAAAATTGTAAATAACGAAAATAACTGAACTTGCAGTGAGAACAATTCTTATTCTCAACCTATGGATCGAGCCAACACTCCAAACAACTGGTTTACTATATTATTAACGAATAAAGACAAACCACCGATTGTTAAGAGTCCACGAATACGGGAATTAAAAGTAAAGCAAACTATAACGTGCATGGATATTTTCAAAGAGAAGCGGGATTTTAACAAATCCCGACCTGAAGTCTTCAACAAGGTAAAAACAATAATTAGTATCTGGCCAAAATAAGAGGTGTGTGAAGTTAGCGCGTAGATCGTAGATCGTAGCTCAACCAAAAATGTAATTGGTTGTGCTGGGTCGTAGATCGTAGCTCAACCATTTTAAAAACATTGCGAATTGGTTGTGCTGGGTCGTAGATCGTAGCTCAACCACTACAAAAACATTGAGAATTGGTTGTGCTGGGTCGTAGATCGTAGCTCAACCACTACAAAAACATTCAGAATTGGTTGAGCTGGGTCGTAGATCGTAGCTCAACCATTTTAAAAACATTGCGAATTGGTTGTGCTGGGTCGTAGATCATAGCTCAACCACTACAAAAACATTCAGAATTGGTTGAGCTGGGTCGTAGATCGTAGCTCAACCACTTAAAAACATTGCAAATTGGTTGTGCTAGGTCGTAGATCGTAGCTCAACCACTACAAAAACATTGAGAATTGGTTGAGCTGGGTCGTAGATCGTAGCTCAACCACTTAAAAACATTGCGAATTGGTTGTGCTGGGTCGTAGATCGTAGCTCAACCACTATAAAAACATTGCGAATTGGTTGTGCTGGGTCGTAGATCGTAGCTCAACCACTACAAAAACATTGAGAATTGGTTGAGCTGGGTCGTAGATCGTAGCTCAACCATTTTAAAAACATTGCGAATTGGTTGTGCTGGGTCGTAGATCGTAGCTCAACCACTTAAAAACATTCAGAATTGGTTGTGCCGGGTCGTAGATCGTAGCTCAACCATTTTAAAAAGATTGCAAATTGGTTGTGCTGGGTCGTAGATCGTAGCTCAACCATTTTAAAAACATTGCGAATTGGTTGTGCTGGGTCGTAGATCGTAGCTCAACCATTTTAAAAACATTGCGAATTGGTTGTGCTGGGTCGTAGATCGTAGCTCAACCACTTAAAAACATTGCGAATTGGTTGTGCTGGGTCGTAGATCGTAGCTCAACCACTTAAAAACATTCAGAATTGGTTGTGCTGGGTCGTAGATCGTAGCTCAACCATTTTAAAAAGATTGCGAATTGGTTGTGCTGGGTCGTAGATCGTAGCTCAACCATTTTAAAAACATTGCGAATTGGTTGTGCTGGGTCGTAGATCGTAGCTCAACCATTTTAAAAACATTGCGACGTAGCTCAACCATTTAACAAAAATTACGAATTGGTTGTGCTGGGTCGTAGATCGTAGCTCAACCACTACAAAAACATTGAGAATTGGTTGTGCTGGGTCGTAGATCGTAGCTCAACCACTACAAAAACATTCAGAATTGGTTGAGCTGGGTCGTAGATCGTAGCTCAACCACTTAAAAACATTGCGAATTGGTTGTGCTGGGTCGTAGATCGTAGCTCAACCACTATAAAAACATTGCGAATTGGTTGTGCTGGGTCGTAGATCGTAGCTCAACCACTACAAAAACATTGAGAATTGGTTGAGCTGGGTCGTAGATCGTAGCTCAACCATTTTAAAAACATTGCGAATTGGTTGTGCTGGGTCGTAGATCGTAGCTCAACCACTTAAACACATTCAGAATTGGTTGTGCCGGGTCGTAGATCGTAGCTCAACCATTTTAAAAAGATTGCAAATTGGTTGTGCTGGGTCGTAGATCGTAGCTCAACCATTTTAAAAACATTGCGAATTGGTTGTGCTGGGTCGTAGATCGTAGCTCAACCATTTTAAAAACATTGCGAATTGGTTGTGCTGGGTCGTAGATCGTAGCTCAACCAGTTTAAAAACATTGCGAATTGGTTGTGCTGGGTCGTAGATCGTAGCTCAACCACTTAAAAACATTGCGAATTGGTTGTGATGGGTCGTAGATCGTAGCTCAACCACTTAAAAACATTCAGAATTGGTTGTGCTGGGTCGTAGATCGTAGCTCAACCATTTTAAAAAGATTGCGAATTGGTTGTGCTGGGTCGTAGATCGTAGCTCAACCATTTTAAAAACATTGCGAATTGGTTGTGCTGGGTCGTAGATCGTAGCTCAACCATTTTAAAAACATTGCGAATTGGTTGTGCTGGGTCGTAGATCGTAGCTCAACCACTTAAAAACATTCAGAATTGGTTGTGCTGGGTCGTAGATCGTAGCTCAACCATTTTAAAAAGATTGCGAATTGGTTGTGCTGGGTCGTAGATCATAGCTCAACCACTACAAAAACATTCAGAATTGGTTGAGCTGGGTCGTAGATCGTAGCTCAACCACTTAAAAACATTGAGAATTGGTTGAGCTGGGTCGTAGATCGTAGCTCAACCACTTAAAACATTGCGAATTGGTTGTGCTGGGTCGTAGATCGTAGCTCAACCACTACAAAAACATTCAGAATTGGTTGAGCTGGGTCGTAGATCGTAGCTCAACCATTTTAAAAACATTGCGAATTGGTTGTGCTGGGTCGTAGATCGTAGCTCAACCACTTTAAAAACATTTTGAATTGGTTGAGCTGGGTTGTAGATCGTAGCTCAACCACTAGAAAAACATTCTGCATTGGCTGACCTGGGTCGTAGATCGTAGCTCAACCACTTTAAAAACATTTTGAATTGGTTGAGCTGGGTCGTAGGTCGTAGCTCAACCACTTAAAAACATTGCGAATTGGTTGTGCTGGGTCGTAGATCGTAGCTCAACCACTATAAAAACATTGCGAATTGGTTGTGCTGGTTCGTAGATCGTAGCTCAACCAAAAATGTAATTGGTTGTGCTGGGTCGTAGATCGTAGCTCAACCATTTTAAAAACATTGCGAATTGGTTGTGCTGGGTCGTAAATCGTAGCTCAACCACTAAAAAAACATTGAGAATTGGTTGTGCTTTGTCGTAGATCGTAGCTCAACCACTACAAAAACATTGAGAATTGGTTGTGCTGGGTTGTAGATCGTAGCTCAACCACTACAAAAACATTCAGAATTGGTTGAGCTGGGTCGTAGATCGTAGCTCAACCATTTTAAAAACATTGCGAATTGGTTGTGCTGGGTCGTAGATCGTAGCTCAACCATTTTAAAAACATTGCGAATTGGTTGTGATGGGTCGTAGATCGTAGCTCAACCACTTAAAAACATTCAGAATTGGTTGTGCTGGGTCGTAGATCGTAGCTCAACCATTTTAAAAAGATTGCGAATTGGTTGTGCTGGGTCGTAGATCATAGCTCAACCACTACAAAAACATTCAGAATTGGTTGAGCTGGGTCGTAGATCGTAGCTCAATCACTTAAAAACATTGAGAATTGGTTGAGCTGGGTCGTAGATCGTAGCTCAACCACTTAAAACATTGCGAATTGGTTGTGCTGGGTCGTAGATCGTAGCTCAACCATTTTAAAAACATTGCGAATTGGTTGTGCTGGGTCGTAGATCATAGCTCAACCACTACAAAAACATTCAGAATTGGTTGAGCTGGGTCGTAGATCGTAGCTCAACCACTTAAAAACATTGCGAATTGGTTGTGCTAGGTCGTAGATCGTAGCTCAACCACTACAAAAACATTGAGAATTGGTTGAGCTGGGTCGTAGATCGTAGCTCAACCACTTAAAAACATTGCGAATTGGTTGTGCTGGGTCGTAGATCGTAGCTCAACCACTATAAAAACATTGCGAATTGGTTGTGCTGGGTCGTAGATCATAGCTCAACCACTACAAAAACATTCAGAATTGGTTGAGCTGGGTCGTAGATCGTAGCTCAACCACTTAAAAACATTGCGAATTGGTTGTGCTGGGTCGTAGATCGTAGCTCAACCACTTAAAAACATTGAGAATTGGTTGAGCTGGGTCGTAGATCGTAGCTCAACCATTTAAAAACATTGCGAATTGGTTGTGCTAGGTCGTAGATCGTAGCTCAACCACTACAAAAACATTGAGAATTGGTTGAGCTGGGTCGTAGATCGTAGCTCAACCATTTTAAAAACATTGCGAATTGGTTGTGCTGGGTCGTAGATCGTAGCTCAACCACTACAAAAACATTGAGAATTAGTTGTGCTGGGTCGTAGATCGTAGCTCAACCACTACAAAAACATTCAGAATTGGTTGAGCTGGGTCGTAGATCGTAGCTCAACCATTTTAAAAACATTGCGAATTGGTTGTGCTGGGTCGTAGATCATAGCTCAACCACTACAAAAACATTCAGAATTGGTTGAGCTGGGTCGTAGATCGTAGCTCAACCACTTAAAAACATTGCAAATTGGTTGTGCTAGGTCGTAGATCGTAGCTCAACCACTACAAAAAACATTGAGAATTGGTTGAGCTGGGTCGTAGATCGTAGCTCAACCACTTAAAAACATTGCGAATTGGTTGTGCTGGGTCGTAGATCGTAGCTCAACCACTATAAAAACATTGCGAATTGGTTGTGCTGGGTCGTAGATCGTAGCTCAACCACTACAAAAACATTGAGAATTGGTTGAGCTGGGTCGTAGATCGTAGCTCAACCATTTTAAAAACATTGCGAATTGGTTGTGCTGGGTCGTAGATCGTAGCTCAACCACTTAAAAACATTCAGAATTGGTTGTGCCGGGTCGTAGATCGTAGCTCAACCATTTTAAAAAGATTGCAAATTGGTTGTGCTGGGTCGTAGATCGTAGCTCAACCATTTTAAAAACATTGCGAATTGGTTGTGCTGGGTCGTAGATCGTAGCTCAACCATTTTAAAAACATTGCGAATTGGTTGTGCTGGGTCGTAGATCGTAGCTCAACCACTTAAAAACATTGCGAATTGGTTGTGCTGGGTCGTAGATCGTAGCTCAACCACTTAAAAACATTCAGAATTGGTTGTGCTGGGTCGTAGATCGTAGCTCAACCATTTTAAAAAGATTGCGAATTGGTTGTGCTGGGTCGTAGATCGTAGCTCAACCATTTTAAAAACATTGCGAATTGGTTGTGCTGGGTCGTAGATCGTAGCTCAACCATTTTAAAAACATTGCGAATTGGTTGTGCTGGGTCGTAGATCGTAGCTCAACCACTTAAAAACATTCAGAATTGGTTGTGCTGGGTCGTAGATCGTAGCTCAACCATTTTAAAAAGATTGCGAATTGGTTGTGCTGGGTCGTAGATCATAGCTCAACCACTACAAAAACATTCAGAATTGGTTGAGCTGGGTCGTAGATCGTAGCTCAACCACTTAAAAACATTGAGAATTGGTTGAGCTGGGTCGTAGATCGTAGCTCAACCACTTAAAACATTGCGAATTGGTTGTGCTGGGTCGTAGATCGTAGCTCAACCACTACAAAAACATTCAGAATTGGTTGAGCTGGGTCGTAGATCGTAGCTCAACCATTTTAAAAACATTGCGAATTGGTTGTGCTGGGTCGTAGATCGTAGCTCAACCACTTTAAAAACATTTTGAATTGGTTGAGCTGGGTTGTAGATCGTAGCTCAACCATTTTAAAAACATTGCAAATTGGTTGTGCTGGGTCGTAGATCGTAGCTCAACCACTAGAAAAACATTCTGAATTGGCTGACCTTGGTCGTAGATCGTAGCTTTACCACTAGAAAAACATTCTGAAATTGGCTGACCTGGGTCATAGATCGTAGCTCAACCACTTTAAAAACATTGCGAATTGGTTGTTCTGGGTCGTAGATCGTAGCACAACCAATAGAAAAACATTCATAATTGGCTGACCTGGGTCGTAGATCGTAACTCAACCACTTGAAAAACATTCATAATTGGCTGACCTGGGTCGTAAATCGTAGCTCAACCACTAGCAAAAACATTGCAAATTGGTTGAGCTGGGTCGTAGATCGTAGCTCAACCACTAGACAAACATTGCGAATTGGCTTACCTGGGTCGTAGATCATAGCTCAACCAATGGTAAAACATTCTGAATTGGCTGACCTGGGTCGTAGATCGTAGATCGTAGCTCAACCACTTGAAAAACATTCATAATTGGCTCGTAGATATTAGCTCAACCAATGGAAAAACATTCTGAATTGGCTGACCTGGGTCGTAGATCGTAGCTCAACCAATGGAAAAACATTCTGAATTGGCTGAACTGGGTCGTAGATCGTAGCTCAACCAATGGAAAAAACATTCTGAATTGGCTGACCTAGGTCGTATATCGTAGCTCAACCACTAGAAAACATTGCAAATTGGTTGAGCTGGGTCGTAGATCGTAGCTCAACCACTAGAACACCATTTAGTCATGCATATACTATATTTGATCCGTCCCTGGTAAATGAGCATGTGACATATTTTAATATATCTTGATAACAATTTGAGAAAAGGATATTTTCTCTCCCCAAGAGTGACTCTTACTGTTCCCAGATTGTTTTCATGGATATCACATCACTTATATGGGTATACAATTTTTTATATATACATGTATATGTGTCCATATGCAGACGTATGTTTTGCATTGCATGTCCGTGTTAACTACTAAGGACATCCTCACTGACATGTTTTGTTCTGTGTTTGCTCTGCATTACGTGTCAGTGGGGATGTCCAGGTCAACTACGAAGGACATCCTTACTGACATGTTTTGTTCTGTGTTTGCGTGTGTATGGTATGTATATATGTTTTATATACATGCGTATACTCTGCATTACGTGTCAGTGGGAATGTCCGGGTCAACTACGAAGGATATCCTTACTGACATGTTTTGTTCTGTGTTTGCGTGTGTATGGTATGTATATATGTTATATATACATGCGTATACTCTGCATTACGTGTCAGTGGGAATGTCCAGGTCAACTACGAAGGATATCCTTACGGACATGTTTTGTTATCTGTGTGCGTGTGTATGGTATGTATATATGTTTTATATGCATGCGTATACTCTGCATTACGTGTCAGAAGGAATGTCCGTATCAACTACGAAGGACATCCTTACTGACATGTTTTGTTCTGTAGAGGCCTTAGTCAAGGCAGTCGAAGCCCGAACATTTCACAATGGAGTGGAACACTTTTTTTTTTTTTTTCACGGGACAGCTACCAGGGCCGTAAGTGGAATTTCTACCCGCGTAATTTAAAGGGAGCACTCCGTCATAGAGGCCTTAGTCAAGGCAGTCGAAGCACGAACATTTCACAATGGAGTGGAACACTTTTTTATTTTTTTTTCACGGGACAGCTACCAGGGCCGTAAGTCGAATTTCTACCCGAGTTTACCGCGTAATTTAAAGGGAGCACTCCGTCATAGAGGCCTTATTCAAGGCAGTCGAAGCACGAACATTTCACAATGGAGTGGAACACTTTTTTTTTTTTTTTTCACGGGACAGCTACCAGGGTCGTAAGTCGAATTTCTACCCGAATTTACCGCATAATTTAAAGGAGCACTCGGTACTAGAGGCCTTAGTCAAGGCAGTCGAAGCCCGAACATTTCACAATGGAGTGGAACACTTTTTTTCCTTTTTTTCACGTGACAGCTTCCAGGGCCGTAAGTCGAATTTCTACCTGAATTTACCGCGTAATTTAAAGGGAGCACTCCGTCATAGAGGCCTTATTCAAGGCAGTCGAAGACCGAACATTTCACAATGCAGTGGAACACATTTTTATTTTTTCACGGGACAGCTACCAGGGCCGGACCCGAATTTACCGCGTAATTTAAAGGGAGCACTTCGTCCTAGAGGCCTTAATCAAGGCAGTCGAAGCCGGAACATTTCACAATGGAGTGGAACACTTTTTTTGTTTTCTTTTTCACGGACAGCTACCAGGGCCGTAAGTCGACTTTCTACCCGAATTTACCGCATAATTTAAAGGGAGCACTCGGTACTAGAGGCCTTAATCAAGGCAGTCGAAGCCCGAACATTTCACAATGGAGTGGAACACTTTTTTCTTTTCTTTTTCACGGACAGCTACCAGGGCCGTAAGTCGACTTTCTACCCGAATTTACCGCATAATTTAAAGGGAGCACTCGGTACTAGAGGCCTTAATCAAGGCAGTCGAAGCCCGAACATTTCACAATGGAGTGGAACACTTTTTTTTTTTCACGGGACAGCTACCAGGGCCATAAGTCGAATTTCTACCCGAGTTTACCGCGTAATTTAAAGGGAGCACTCCGTCATAGAGGCCTTAGTCAAGGCGGTCGAAGACCGAACATTTCACAATGGAGTGGAACACTTTTTTTTTTTTTTTCACGAGACAGCTACCAGGGCCGTAAGTGGAATTTCTACCCGAGTTTACCGCGTACTTTAAAGGGAGCACTCCGTCATAGAGGCCTTAGTCAAGGCAGTCGAAGACCAATATTTCACAATGGAGTGGAACACATTTTATTTTTTCACGGGACAGCTACCAGGGCCGTACCCGAGTTTACCGCGTAATTTAAAGGGAGCACTCCGTCATAGAGGCCTTAGTCAAGGCAGTCGAAGACTGATCATTTCACAATGGAGTGGAACACTTTTTTTTTTTCACTGGACAGCTACCAGGGCCGTAAGTGGAATTTCTACCCGCGTAATGTATAGGGAGAACTCCGTCCTATAGGCCTTAGTCAAGGTAGTCGAAGCCCGAACATTTCACAATGGAGTGGAACACTTTTTTTTCTTTTTTTCACGTGACAGCTACCAGGGCCGTAAGTCGAATTTCTACCTGTATTTACCGCGTAATTTAAAGGGAGTCAAGGCAGTCGAAGCCCGAACATTTCACAATGGAGTGGAACACTTTTTTTTTTTTTTTTCACGAGACCGCTACCAGAGCCGTAAGTCGAATTTCTACCCGAGTTTACCGCGTAATTTAAAGGGAGCACTCCGTCATAGAGGCCTTAGTGAAGGCAGTCGAAGCCCGAACATTTCACAATGGAGTGGAACACTTTTTTTTCTTTTTTTCACGTGACAGCTACCAGGGCCTTAAGTCGAATTTCTACCTGAATTTACCGCGAATTTAAAGGGAGTCAAGGCAGTCGAAGCCCGAACATTTCACAATGGAGTGGAACACTTTTTTTTTTTTTTCACGAGACCGCTACCAGGGCCGTAAGTCGAATTTCTACCCGAGTTTACCGCGTAATTTAAAGGGAGCACTCCGTCATAGAGGCCTTAGTCAAGGCAGTCGAAGACTGATCATTTCACAATGGAGTGGAACACTTTTTTTTTTCACGGGACAGCTACCAGGGCCGTAAGTAGAATTTCTACCCGCGTAATTTATAGGGAGCACTCCGTCCTATAGGCCTTAGTCAAGGCAGTCGAAGCCCGAACATTTCACAATGGAGTGGAACACTTTTTTTTCTTTTTTTCACGTGACAGCTACCAGGGCCGTAAGTCGAATTTCTACCTGAATTTACCGCGTAATTTAAAGGGAGTCAAGGCAGTCGAAGCCCGAACATTTCACAATGGAGTGGAACACTTTTTTTTTTTTTTTCACGAGACCGCTACCAGGGCCGTAAGTCGAATTTCTACCCGAGTTTACCGCGTAATTTAAAGGGAGCACTCCGTCATAGAGGCCTTAATCAAGGCAGTCCAAGCCCGAACATTTCACAATGGAGTGGAACACTTTTTTTTTTTTTATCACGGGACAGCTACCAGGGCCGTAAGTGGAATTTCTACCCGCGTAATTTATAGGGAGCACTCCGTCATAGAGGCCTTAGTCAAGGCAGTCGAAGACTGATCATTTCACAATGGAGTGGAACACTTTTTTTTTTTTTTTCACGAGACCGCTACCAGGGCCGTAAGTCGAATTTCTACCCGAGTTTACCGCGTAATTTAAAGGGAGCACTTCGTCATAGAGGCCTTAGTCAAGGCAGTCGAAGCACGAACATTTCACAATGGAGTGGAACACTTTTTTTTTCACGGGACACAGAACAATACATGTTTTATATGCATGAGTATACTCTGCATTACATGTCAGTGGGAATGTCCGGGTCAACTACGAAGGACATCCTTACTGACATGTTTTGTTCTGTGTTTGCGTGTGTATGGTAAGTATATATGTTTTATATGCATGCTTATACTCTGCATTACGTGTCAGTGGGAATCTACGATCTACTATCTACCCAGGTCAGCCAATTCAGAATGTTTTTAAAGTGGTTGAGCTACGATCTATGACCCAGGTCAGCCAATTCAGAATGTTTTTTCTAGTGGTTGAGCTACGATCTACGACCCAGCACAACCAATTCACAATGTTTTTAAAGTGGTTGAGCTACGATCTACGACCCAGCACAACCAATTCGCAATGTTTTTAAGCGGTTGAGCTACGATCTACGACCCAGCTCAACCAATTCTCAATGTTGTTATAGCGGTTGAGCTACGATCTACGACCCAGCACAACCAATTCACAATGTTTTTAAAGTGGTTGAGCTACGATCTACGACCCAGCACAACCAATTCGCAATGTTTTTAAAGTGGTTGAGCTACGATCTACGACCCAGCACAACCAATTCGCAATGTTTTTAAAATGGTTGAGCTACGATCTACGACCCAGCTCAACCAATTCTGAATGTTTTTGTAGTGGTTGAGCTACGATCTACGACCCAGCACAACCAATTCGCAATGTTTTTAAAGTGGTTGAGCTACGATCTACGACCCAGCACAACCAATTCGCAAAGTTTTTAAGTGGTTGAGCTACGATCTACGACCCAGCTCAACCAATTCTCAATGTTTTTGTAGTGGTTGAGCAACGATCTACGACCCAGCACAACCAATTCAGAATGTTTTTCTAGTGGTTGAGCTACGATCTACGACCCAGCACAACCAATTCGCAATGTTTTTAAAGTGGTTGAGCTACGATCTACGACCCAGCACAACCAATTCACAATGTTTTTAAAGTGGTTGAGCTACGATCTACGACCCAGCACAACCAATTCGCAATGTTTTTAAAGTGGTTGAGCTACGATCTACGACCCAGCTCAACCAATTCTGAATGTTTTTGTAGTGGTTGAGCTACGATCTACGACCCAGCACAACCAATTCGCAATGTTTTTAAAATGGTTGAGCTACGATCTACGACCCAGCTCAACCAATTCTGAATGTTTTTGTAGTGGTTGAGCTACGATCTACGACCCAGCACAACCAATTCGCAATGTTTTTAAAGTGGTTGAGCTACGATCTACGACCCAGCACAACCAATTCGCAATGTTTTTAAGTGGTTGAGCTACGATCTACGACCCAGCACAACCAATTCGCAATGTTTTTAAAATGGTTGAGCTACGATCTACGACCCAGCACAACCAATTCTGAATGTTTTTGTAGTGGTTGAGCTACGATCTACGACCCAGCACAACCAATTCGCAATGTTTTTAAAATGGTTGAGCTACGATCTACGACCCAGCACAACCAATTCTGAATGTTTTTGTAGTGGTTGAGCTACGATCTACGACCCAGCACAACCAATTCGCAATGTTTTTAAAATGGTTGAGCTACGATCTACGACCCAGCTCAACCAATTCTGAATGTTTTCGTAGTGGTTGAGCTACGATCTACGACCCTGCACAACCAATTCGCAATGTTTTTAAGTGGTTGAGCTACCATCTACGACCCAGCTCAACCAATTCTGAATGTTTTTGTAGTGGTTGAGCTATGATCTACGACCCAGCACAACCAATTCGCAATCTTTTTAAAATGGTTGAGCTACGATCTACGACCCAGCACAACCAATTCTGAATGTTTTTAAGTGGTTGAGCTACGATCTACGACCCAGCACAACCAATTCGCAATGTTTTTAAAATGGTTGAGCTACGATCTACGACCCAGCACAACCAATTCGCAATGTTTTTAAAATGGTTGAGCTACGATCTACGACCCAGCACAACCAATTCTGAATGTTTTTGTAGTGGTTGAGCTACGATCTACGACCCAGCACAACCAATTCGCAATGTTTTTAAAGTGGTTGAGCTACGATCTACGACCCAGCACAACCAATTCTGAATGTTTTTGTAGTGGTTGAGCTACGATCTACGACCCAGCACAACCAATTCGCAATGTTTTTAAAATGGTTGAGCTACGATCTGCGACCCAGCTCAACCAATTCTGAATGTTTTTGTAGTGGTTGAGCTACGATCTACGACCCAGCACAACCAATTCGCAATGTTTTTAAAGTGGTTGAGCTACGATCTACGACCCAGCACAACCAATTCGCAATGTTTTTAAGTGGTTGAGCTACGATCTACGACCCAGCACAACCAATTCGCAATGTTTTTAAAATGGTTGAGCTACGATCTACGACCCAGCTCAACCAATTCTGAATGTTTTCGTAGTGGTTGAGCTACGATCTACGACCCAGCTCAACCAATTCTGAATGTTTTTGTAGTGGTTGAGCTACGATCTACGACCCAGCACAACCAATTCGCAATGTTTTTAAAATGGTTGAGCTACGATCTACGACCCAGCTCAACCAATTCTCAATGTTTTTGCAGTGGTTGAGCTACGATCTACGACCCAGCACAACCAATTCGCAATGTTTTTAAAGTGGTTGAGCTACGATCTACGACCCAGCACAACCAATTCGCAATGTTTTTAAAATGGTTGAGCTACGATCTACGACCCAGCTCAACCAATTCTCAATGTTTTTGTAGTGGTTGAGCTACGATCTACGACCCAGCACAACCAATTCGCAATGTTTTTAAAGTGGTTGAGCTACGATCTACGACCCAGCACAACCAATTCGCAATGTTTTTAAGTGGTCGAGCTACGATCTACGACCCAGCTCAACCAATTATCAATGTTTTTGTAGTGGTTGAGCTACGATCTACGACCCAGCACAACCAATTCACAATGTTTTTAAGTGGTTGAGCTACGATCTAAGACCCAGCTCAACCAATTCTCAATGTTTTTGTAGTGGTTGAGCTACGATCTACGACCCAGCACAACCAATTCGCAATGTTTTTAAAATGGTTGAGCTACGATCTACGACCCAGGTCAGCCAATTCAGAATGTTTTTCTAGTGGTTGAGCTACGATCTACGACCCAGCACAACCAATTCGCAATGTTTTTAAAGTGGTTGAGCTACGATCTACGACCCAGGTCAGCCAATTCAGAATGTTTTTCTAGTGGTTGAGCTACGATCTACGACCCAGCACAACCAATTTGCAATGTTTTTAAAGTGGTTGAGCTACGATCTACGACCCAGCACAACCAATTCACAATGTTTTTAAAGTGGTTGAGCTACGATCTACGAAACAGCACAACCAATTCGCAATGTTTTTAAAGTGGTTGAGCTACGATCTACGACCCAGCTCAACCAATTCTGAATGTTTTTGTAGTGGTGGAGCTACGATCTACGACCCAGCACAACCAATTCGCAATGTTTTTAAAATGGTTGAGCTACGATCTACGACCCAGCTCAACCAATTCTGAATGTTTTTGTAGTGGTTGAGCTACGATCTACGACCCAGCACAACCAATTCGCAATGTTTTTAAAATGGTTGAGCTACGATCTACGACCCAGCACAACCAATTCGCAATGTTTTTAAAATGGTTGAGCTACGATCTACGACCCAGCTCAACCAATTCTGAATGTTTTCGTAGTGGTTGAGCTACGATCTACGACCCAGCACAACAAATTCGCAATGTTTTTAAAGTGGTTGAGCTACGATCTACGACCCAGCACAACCAATTCGCAATGTTTTTAAGTGGTTGAGCTACGATCTACGACCCAGCTCAACCAATTCTGAATGTTTTTGTAGTGGTTGAGCTACGATCTACGACCCAGCACAACCAATTCACAATGTTTTTAAAGTGGTTGAGCTACGATCTACGACCCAGCACAACCAATTCGCAATGTTTTTAAGTGGTTGAGCTACGATCTACGACCCAGCTCAACCAATTCTGAATGTTTTTGTAGTGGTTGAGCTACGATCTACGACCCAGCACAACCAATTCGCAATGTTTTTAAAATGGTTGAGCTACGATCTACGACCCAGCTCAACCAATTCTCAATGTTTTTGTAGTGGTTGAGCTACGATCTACGACCCAGCACAACCAATTCGCAATGTTTTTAAAGTGGTTGAGCTACGATCTACGACCCAGCTCAACCAATTCTGAATGTTTTTGTAGTGGTGGAGCTACGATCTACGACCCAGCACAACCAATTCGCAATGTTTTTAAAATGGTTGAGCTACGATCTACGACCCAGCTCAACCAATTCTGAATGTTTTTGTAGTGGTTGAGCTACGATCTACGACCCAGCACAACCAATTCGCAATGTTTTTAAAATGGTTGAGCTACGATCTACGACCCAGCACAACCAATTCGCAATGTTTTTAAAATGGTTGAGCTACGATCTACGACCCAGCTCAACCAATTCTGAATGTTTTCGTAGTGGTTGAGCTACGATCTACGACCCAGCACAACCAATTCGCAATGTTTTTAAAGTGGTTCAGCTACGATCTACGACCCAGCACAACCAATTCGCAATGTTTTTAAGTGGTTGAGCTACGATCTACGACCCAGCTCAACCAATTCTGAATGTTTTTGTAGTGGTTGAGCTACGATCTACGACCCAGCACAACCAATTCACAATGTTTTTAAAGTGGTTGAGCTACGATCTACGACCCAGCACAACCAATTCGCAATGTTTTTAAGTGGTTGAGCTACGATCTACGACCCAGCTCAACCAATTCTGAATGTTTTTGTAGTGGTTGAGCTACGATCTACGACCCAGCACAACCAATTCGCAATGTTTTTAAAATGGTTGAGCTACGATCTACGACCCAGCTCAACCAATTCTCAATGTTTTTGTAGTGGTTGAGCTACGATCTACGACCCAGCACAACCAATTCGCAATGTTTTTAAAGTGGTTGAGCTACGATCTACGACCCAGCACAACCAATTCGCAATGTTTTTAAAATGGTTGAGCTACGATCTACGACCCAGCTCAACCAATTCTGAATGTTTTTGTAGTGGTTGAGCTACGATCTACGACCCAGCACAACCAATTCGCAATGTTTTTAAAGTGGTTGAGCTACGATCTACGACCCAGCACAACCAATTCGCAATGTTTTTAAGTGGTTGAGCTACGATCTACGACCCAGCTCAACCAATGCTCAATGTTTTTGTAGTGGTTGAGCTACGATCTACGACCCAGCACAACCAATTCACAATGTTTTTAAAGTGGTTGAGCTACGATCTACGACCCAGCACAACCAATTCGCAATGTTTTTAAGTGGTTGAGCTACGATCTACGACCCAGCTCAACCAATTCTCAATGTTTTTGTAGTGGTTGAGCTACGATCTACGACCCAGCACAACCAATTCGCAATGTTTTTAAAATGGTTGAGCTACGATCTACGACCCAGGTCAGTCAATTCAGAATGTTTTTCTAGTGGTTGAGCTACGATCTACGACCCAGCACAACCAATTCGCAATGTTTTTAAAGTGGTTGAGCTACGATCTACGACCCAGGTCAGCCAATTCAGAATGTTTTTCTAGTGGTTGAGCTACGATCTACGACCCAGCACAACCAATTCGCAATGTTTTTAAAGTGGTTGAGCTACGATCTACGACCCAGGTCAGCCAATTACATTTTTGGTTGAGCTACGATCTACGATCTACGCGCTAACTTCACACACCTCAAAATAAGAGAAGTTTGAAACACGACATGTTACGTACTTTTATAAACAAGACTTACACACACATTGCGAGGGCTTGGCGTGAAACAGTTGTAACTAAAATCGATATTTTTTTACCAAGGTTAATCACCTCGCCATGAAGTCTTTATAAGCGTTAAATCATTTTTCTTGGTAAACAATGGTAATTTAGGTGCCATTGCTCGTTCTGAGCAATGGCACCTAAATTTGCATTGTTTACAAAGGGGTCAAAATTGCCCCTAAACTAGGGTTTTCAAAATAGGTTTTTAGTTACAACCGTTTCACACCAAGCCCTCGATGTACAGACGCGATAACTGATACGGCTTAACGGATATTAACAGACAGGCACACAGACAAAAACCTTTGCACTTTCACTAGTTTGACTGTGTTAAACAGTCTTTTTAAATGATTTATTCAAAGTACCGCGTCAAGCAATTGTTTTGGTTTGATGTTCGTTCGACCAGTGACGATTCAGGCGAGCCTGTGGATCTACAGACACTCACAAGACCATTAACTGTATTTAACCGATTCCCTCATACGACAATTCTGCAGCAGACGACTTTGAACATATTTTGTCAAAAAATAAAAAATCTCTATAATTAAATGGATAACCTATGACTAAAAGTGGAAAACATTGTGGCAAAAGGAGAAATTGCTCGTTTTGAGCAATTTCTTCTTTTTGTCACTATGTTTTCAAAATGCCGTCTGTTGCAGAGGCGTCAGAAAGCGTCTATATGAGGGAAATGGTAAACAACAATCACGTTTCATCCGCGTGTGTTATTTACATCATTTATGCGTGATTTGCATGCTAAGATATGAACTGTACAAATAAATTGTGCGGCTTTCACCCAATAACCGGTAAACTTGTATATTAATAGACGTAGGGAAAGGAGGGGTACACACTATGGGCAAGTGTCCTTCTACTTTTCTCGTAATGTGTTCAAACGTCGTACGCTGTAAATGTGAGATAAATCTATATACCAGTCGTACGATACGAGCATGATCACAATGTGTCAGTTATATCACGGTGTTTTCTGGGTTAGTTACTAGTTCTACTGTTCCATTTATCCTGACACCAGTTATATCACGGTGTTTTCTGGGTTAGTTACTAGTTCTACTGTTCCATTTATCCTGACACCAGTTATATCACGGTGTTTTCTGGGTTAGTTACTAGTTCTACTGTTCCATTTATCCTGACACCAGTTATATCACGGTGTTTTCTGGGTTAGTTACTAGTTCTACTGTTCCATTTATACTGACACCAGTTATATCACGGTGTTTTCTGGGTTAGTTACTAGTTCTACTGTTCCATTTATCCTGACACCAGTTATATCACGGTGTTTTCTGGGTTAGTTACTAGTTCTACTGTTCTATTTATCCTGACACCAGTTATATCACGGTGTTTTCTGGGTTAGTTACTAGTTCTACTGTTCCATTTATCCTGACACCAGTTATATCACGGTGTTTTCTGGGTTAGTTACTAGTTCTACTGTTCCATTTATCCTGACACCAGTTATATCACGGTGTTTTCTGGGTTAGTTACTAGTTCTACTGTTCCATTTATCCTGACACCAGTTATATCACGGTGTTTTCTGGGTTAGTTACTAGTTCTACTGTTCCATTTATCCTGACACCAGTTATATCACGGTGTTTTCTGGGTTAGTTACTAGTTACTACTGTTCCATTTATCCTGACACCAGTTATATCACGGTGTTTTCTGGGTTAGTTACTAGTTACTACTGTTCCATTTATCCTGACACCAGTTATATCACGGTGTTTTCTGGGTTAGTTACTAGTTCTACTGTTCCATTTATCCTGACACCAGTTATATCACGGTGTTTTCTGGGTTAGTTACTAGTTCTACTGTTCCATTTATCCTGACACCAGTTATATCACGGTGTTTTCTGGGTTAGTTACTAGTTACTACTGTTCCATTTATCCTGACACCAGTTATATCACGGTGTTTTCTGGGTTAGTTACTAGTTCTACTGTTCCATTTATCCTGACACCAGTTATATCACGGTGTTTTCTGGGTTAGTTACTAGTTCTACTGTTCCATTTATCCTGACACCAGTTATATCACGGTGTTTTCTGGGTTAGTTACTAGTTCTACTGTTCCATTTATCCTGACACCAGTTATATCACGGTGTTTTCTGGGTTAGTTACTAGTTCTACTGTTCCATTTATCCTGACACCAGTTATATCACGGTGTTTTCTGGGTTAGTTACTAGTTCTACTGTTCCATTTATCCTGACACCAGTTATATCACGGTGTTTTCTGGGTTAGTTACTAGTTCTACTGTTCCATTTATCCTGACACCAGTTATATCACGGTGTTTTCTGGGTTAGTTACTAGTTCTACTGTTCCATTTATCCTGACACCAGTTATATCACGGTGTTTTCTGGGTTAGTTACTAGTTACTACTGTTCCATTTATCCTGACACCAGTTATATCACGGTGTTTTCTGGGTTAGTTACTAGTTCTACTGTTCCATTTATCCTGACACCAGTTATATCACGGTGTTTTCTGGGTTAGTTACTAGTTCTACTGTTCCATTTATCCTGACACCAGTTATATATCACGGTGTTTTCTGCGTTAGTTACTAGTTCTACTGTTCCATTTATCCTGACACCAGTTATATCACGGTGTTTTCTGGGTTAGTTACTAGTTCTACTGTTCCATTTATCCTGACACCAGTTATATCACGGTGTTTTCTGGGTTAGTTACTAGTTACTACTGTTCCATTTATCCTGACACCAGTTATATCACGGTGTTTTCTGGGTTAGTTACTAGTTCTACTGTTCCATTTATCCTGACACCAGTTATATCACGGTGTTTTCTGGGTTAGTTACTAGTTCTACTGTTCCATTTATCCTGACACCAGTTATATATCACGGTGTTTTCTGCGTTAGTTACTAGTTCTACTGTTCCATTTATCCTGACAACATTCCGTCAGTCGTAATGCTGACCCCGCAACCCTTACCGCGGGCAGCCATTACTACCTTTCTTTTATTTTTTTAAATCTTTGGTATGAACCCGGGACCTCCCGGAACCGAGGTGGACGCCCTACCACTACACAACCGAGACTGTACAGTGAAGGCTCGGGTAAACATGTTCATCCGTACAGTCTCACCACAGACCCTTCACTGTCCTTCTCTGTGTGAGTCAGTGCTAGATGGAACTATATGCAAAACACTGGAACTGTAGCCCCTTTGATGTCAATGTACCTATACATGGTCACATTATGGAGATTCAATCAGATCAGATTAACTGAAATAGATTATTTCATTATAAACCTGAACATTGTCCAACACAGAAAATATGTGGAGATTGTCATACGCAAATCAAACACGCCGGATTAAAATTGACTAGATCAAATGCGGTACAACATTTGAGAATGGTACGTGACTAAAATATGATGTGACGTCAATGAAATGTGGTACTGGGGCATGGTTCAGATGCCACACATAAGTTTTAATTTATATGTAAATTGTGTAATTTCGTTATTTAACATATCGAAGTTAGAATAATTTTCCTTCATTATGTTTAGAAAAAGAGTTATACTAGGTACTCGGTCTCACGAGATATCACGAGATATCACGAGATATCAATGTTCCACGCCCCTCGTAGTACAATAACAAAGCCAGTATCAAACTGCAACACAATATGAGACGTTCTATGTGAGGCTGCTTCGGATCGATGCGTTACGCAGAGTCCACGGCCTAAACATGCCGCACAGGCTAACCCGGATAAACACTTTTCGCCTCCTGTGGTTTGTCTGTTTCAGGAAGCATTAATCTATACCTCTATCCCCTTTATCTCCTTAATACGGAATATGTCGGCCCGGATCAGTCTGCGCGGACTGCGTAGGCTGATCTGGGTCAATACATTAAGCAGAGGCCATAATGTTGGTTTTCTCGCAGGACGGCTAGATTGTATTTTAACCACTCTCCATTGATTTCTGAATATTTTCATAACAAGATGGCATTTCAGGGGAGTTCCTGATCAGATTGCATGGAATAGCATACTAACCTCGCTTCATGCTGGTCGCAATCTTCAAGGAAAACAAATCGGTTTCAAATGTGGGTGTTTGTTTTTATAACGGAAATCCGTAATATAACAAGATGAAATTATATAGTCTACGTTTTAATTGCATCATGGTATTGTTTCCTACTTAACACATCACGTGCACTCTTATCATGAAAACAAAGCAATACAGAGCATACTATAAACTCCTCCATATATCAAATACGTCTGCAGCAGACCTCTTTGTAAACATCCGAACACTTAAAGGAAAATCTCTAAAGAAGAATATATAATTATTTAGTAGATTCTATTAGAATGAAATCAATGACACAAGAAAGAATTGTTCATTATGAGCATTGTTTCCACATTTGCCTCATTGTTTTCAAAAATCACCCCACGCATCAGCAAATGCGTTAAGATTACACACCGTTTGTGGGAAATGGGTTAAAAGCGTCAATGAAGTGTAAAACAATTGAGTGAAGTACAAATGCGTGGTATTAGTTGCAGTCTTGGTTCCTATAACCGGAAATAAACGTGAAGTAGAAACAATGTAAGTATAAGTAGGGACCACATTTTGATGATGTATCATTTGCTGCATTTTTCCATAACATAGCGAATAAAGAGTGGAACATATCTCAGGGGCGTAGCTCCGTTTAGGCACTGTAGGTACGTGCCTACACATGTTTTCTCAAAATGCCCCAAAATGCAGCTGCGACGATAGATATCTGCGTAATGTATCGACCAGATCAGCCTGCGCTGTCCGCGCAGACTGATCCGGTCGACACATTCCGTCTTAGGGGGATAGATGTATAGAGTAGTGATTCCTGAAACAGAAATCTACAGGAGTCCACAATGTTCATTTTTCTCACGAGACGGCCTAAACATTGATTATTGCAAAGCTACGCCCCTGTATCTGATGGACGATGAATAAAATGGTTTATATACGTATGATCAAACTATTATTTCCACAGGTTCTTACTTACTTACTATCTGCCCATTGTGTTTGGTTGATATGTAGAGCTGTAACAAATTAGCCGTCCCAAGAGAAAAACCAACACTGTGGACTCTGCGTAAAGTATCGACCCGGATCAGCCTAAGCATGCCGCTCATACCCGGAAAGACACTTTTCGGCTTCTGTGGATTTTTTGTTACAAGACTTGTTAATCTATCCCCTGAGACGGAATTTGTCGGCCCGGATTAGCCTGCGCGGATTGCGTGGGCTTATCTGGCGTGGGCTTATCTGGGTCGATACATTACGCAGAGTCCATAATGTTGGTTTTCGCGTGGAACGGCCCAAATGATCTCAACTCCTGTCTGTTGCCGTGGTCTTGTCTAATTCCACCTCTCTACAGTGCTGCAATAGGTTTTCTTTTTGGCTTTCCGCAGTATTCCGAATACTATCTGGTAAGCAATATAATGTTATACATGTAATATCGTCGGATTTTGTTTCTACCTTTATATTTTCTGTAATATTATCTGACTCCTGTCTTAGCTTGTAGCTGTCTGGTATGCAATGTAAGGATATACGTGTAATATTGTTTGACTCATCTCTAAGCTTTTGTCCTATTCATTGACACCTTCTTTTCCTTAGTTTTTACTCCATAGTCTTAGCTTACTTACAGTAAGGATATTTTGATTTCGGAATGCGTCAAGTCAAATATTCGTTGGATGCGTCCTAAGTTCTTTATGTATATAGTATGTAGTTGGCAACTGATTTCATCATCCAGTAGTGGGGTTTGACAGAACCCAGTCGTAAAAATACAATACTTTGTTGGTAAGCTTTCAACGTCACCACATGAAAAGACACATACAACAGTTTTGTAGTGGTTCCATCATATGTAAATTTCTTCATTTATTGGAAGATATTTTCAATTTTTTTACATTGACAGCTTTGTTATTATCATCTATCAATTACATGGCATTATTTGTTTCTTTTAAGCAACTTGGAGCGCATGGCGATCTTATCTTGTTTATTTGGTCCGCAATGTGAGTGTTTAATGGAGATAGTAGAGCAAGATCATCAGCTAAGTCAAGTTATATGGAGATCGAAACAGTTCACCTCTTGTGACCGTTTCTAATATTCAATTGAACGTCTAAAACCGGCGATATTAAAAAGAAAAACAGAAACAACATGACCGTATCTTACCCCAGCCCTGACATTAGATTTGATGTATGTTTTCATCTCTTCATGTGTTATTTCTAATGAAAGCATTTGACGACGTCTACACTATGTTTATGGTATGGGAATCGATACATTCTGCGAATGCACAAATGACTCTCCCTGTGAACATGCTCAATGACTTTTTAAAAATCTTCAAACTGATTGTACATCTGTCTCTGTGCTCTATGGTGCTCCGCCATGTAAATATGTGATTGGGACAGTATTGTCCTGTGGTCTTGTCTAAGTTGTTTGCCTAAAGCGCTGGCCAGTCAGACGTCAACATAATACATGAGCCATCCCGCGAGAAACCAAACATTGTGGTATCTGCGTAAAGTATCGACCCCCGGATCAACGTAAGCATGCCGCGCGGGCTAATCCGGACAGACACTCCTCGCCTCGTGTCGATTTTTATGTTTCAGGAATCGTTACTCTATACCTCTATCCCCCTGGAGACGGAATGTGTCGGCCCGGAACTGTTTGCGCAGGCTGATCTGAACTTTCGAAACTTCAATAATTAAAGAAGATTTCCAAATGGTATTTTACTACTAATGAAATCTGTGTTGTATGTGTCACACAAGGTCATTCACTTCTCGCTGTTGTGTTCTAGATGAACAAATTAAAGATACCATAACACGGATTGATAAATGTAATTTTAAGTATTTTGCACAGTATGCTGTATGTCTAGCTTTTAACCCTTTACCACACATTGCAAATCTGCAGCAGACGACTGCGAAAACATATGCGCACAGCTATGGAAATTCTCCATGAATTTTAATAAAATTAGTTAAATTACCAATCCCATTTAAAACATTGTTGATGATGAGTAATTTCTCCTTTAGCCACAATGTTACATAAGTCGTCAGAAAGGGTTAGCTTCCTGTGCTATACTTACCGTCCTGCATAAACAGTATAATATAATCCATGCTAATGCAAATTACTACTTCTTGCATGTATGACTTAAAACTGTCCCACTTGCTGACGCTTTCTGACGCCTCTACAAAAGACTACCTGTGAAAACATTGAAGCAATATAATCGCAATAAGCAATTTCTCTTTTACCACAGTATTTTTGAATATTTAGAGAGTTCCCATACTTGTTACTGTTTCCAAAATGAGCTGTATGTGGGAATGGGTTTAACATGTGCAGGCGCTATTAGACACCTTTGCAGCACACAATAACCTTTGACAAGTCTTGTTATAAATGGTAATTTTCTTAACAGTATGCAAACGAAGTTTTTACCCTTATATCTGATAATTATTCTTTTAACCCTTTCCCTCATATAGACGCTTTCTGACGCCTCTGCAGCAGACGGCTTTTTGAAAACATAGTGACAAAAGAAGAAATTGCACAAAACGTGCAATTTCTCCTTTAGCCACAATGTTTTCCACTTTTTGTCATAGGTTATCCATTCAATTATGGAGATTTTCTATTTTTTGACCAAATACGTTCAAAGTCGGCTGCTGCAGAATTGCCGTATGAGGGAAAGGGTTAATTTTCAGATTGTTCAATCTGAAAAACAGACGACTACTAAAAAAGCGTGTCATGTAAACGGGAAAGTGTACAAATTAACTACACGCTAAACGCAAGATTATATCGTGGGTTTTAAGTTATAACATTAATGACGATTCACACCCGTCTTAGTTTTATGTAGACCCGCCCGTTGGAAGATGTACGTTGGTTGGCATTTCTGACCAGTGTAGGCTCAGACCAACTTATACATCTGCTCCTTATAATAATATATACAGGTTGACTTAATTTTCTAACAAGTTTGTATTTGTTTATATTTGAACAGTGTAGATCTTGATCAGACTGTTCGGATGCAACGACTATTCTGGATATACACTTTATATCATAAATGACGTCGCCAGCGTGAAATAACGTCATTCTACATTTTTCGGTATATAACTAGTGTAATAACAATGCTACGTAACGTCATAATGAAAAGCATTGAAAATGACCGCGCTATATAGCGACGTTATGTATATTTTGCGCTAATAATCGTCGAATTGGAATTTATGATATAAATAGAATATAACATTCGTGGTCATTCAATACATAGAGAATAACTAACTGCATGTTTTTGATATAGAATTTATGTCACAAGGGAAAAAAGGGGTAATTTGGTTAAAATCACGAAACCGTAGGTTGAGTGATTTTACACCAAATTACCCCTTTGTTCCCGAGTGACATAAATTCGATATCAAAAACATGCAGTTAGTTATTCTATTTATTATATATCTGGAATAAATCTCCCCTTTATTTTAAAGAAACATATAACAAAAAATTACTTAGCCTTAGGCGTATGAATGTTACGTAACCAAATACTGCTGCTTCTATTTGGCGCCAAATGACTAGCGTTATGACGTCAAAACCGCTGACGTGACGTCATTTTCCTAGTATTCGGTCTCAGTTTTTTGTAAAAATTCCTAGTATTAAACCCACTTTAAATTCCAAAGATGTTCCAAATCTAAAAAAAGTAGTTCCGGCAAAAATGATATCATCACTAGTGATGATATAAAAAAACTAAAAGTGTTATCGTCACAGTGTTAGTTATCATTTTTTTAAAAATTGATATTGATTTTATGTCACTTAAATTTCAATGCAAAATTTGGATAGGTATGTAATATTTTTTTTTATTATACTCGTTTAATAAAATTTCGTTTTGAATGACCACTCATGTAATATCCTCTATGTACAATAATGCCAAACGTGTACATTTCCCATGGACGGTCTCTTATTATCATAAGGACATGTTACACCTAATCAATTCCTTCTTTGTTTCCATGTAAATCGACCAGCCCTTAATTGTCACACTTTCCAAGCGTTTCTCGTGTAGAACACCAATATCATCCAAAGACAATTGGGGGTCATGTATAATGCAAGAAAGAATTCCCCAGGCGAAAATGGTTACCGTCATTTTGGACCAAATCGGGCCCGGACAAAACCGGTGTTTAGCATTCTCTACTTTCTCTTTCAAACAAGGTCAAAATGAAAGAAAAATCAATCCGGTGCATCCTTTACACATTTACAATGACTTTAAACTCAATGTCATATATGCAATGCATTCTGGTGCTGGTATACACTCATTTATATGCAAACAAAGTTATCTTTAGGGACTATTTGGCTCTAGATTAGCATGACCGCGGATGTATTTGTCGTAATTTAACCATAAGCGTGTTGCTTAAAGAAACCCAGCATTAACATAATTATTACACTTGTTCAAGATGTCTCGCATGCGCTGTATGCCCAAGGATTCTTTTGATTACTGTTTTACAAAAGTTTCTCTAAACCATTTATGATTAATTGGCGAACAGGGCCGAGACAGCTTAGACTGTATGCAGGAGACCTATCTGGATCTACCCTGGTATCAAATTCCTAACGACTCGTTTCCGCAGAGATCCGCTTTAATGTTTCCACGTGGCTTCAATGACTGAAGTGATCTCAGAGAAGACAGCTGATACGTAGACATACTCGCCTCTGGATGTAAGAATGTCTTGTCGTATGGCTAGAATATGTCCTTTTAAAACTAACTCTGTATTGAATCCAGGGGCGTAGCTCCCCTTATGCACTGTAGGCACGTGCCTACACATTTCTTCTCAAAATGCCCCAAAATGCAGCTGCGGCGATAGACATCTACGTAATGTATCGACCAGATCAGACTGCGCTGTCTGCGCAGACTGATCCGGTCGACACATTCCGTCTTAGGGGGATAGATGTATAGAGTAGTGATTCCTGAAACAGAAAATTCACAGGAGGCGAAAAGTGTCTATCCGTGTAGGCCTGTGTGGCATGCTTAGGCTGATCCGGGTCGATGCTTTACGCAGTGTTGATTTTTCTCACGAGACGGCCTACACATTGATTATTGCAAAGCTACGCCCCTGGACTCTAGGATGAGAGCATCGATGTTAACCCATACAACATGGCCGTTATGTAGCACTAAATACATGTACTTGAAAGCGGGTTAAGAATTCATTATTCCTACGAGTTTGAAGCTATTTTCAAAATAATCAATTAGTGTTTAAAACCGTGATTTTCAGACAGATAATACAAATTCAAAAGTGAAGACCGTACAGAGGCCTCGTCTAGTTGAGAATAATGACTTGCATGGTGCCACGTGATAGATACATGTAGGTGACGGGTTGAAAACCGGTGAGTGTCACGATTTGGAGGCACGAGAACTTCACAAACAGCATCACCCACACACACACAGCTGACACTAGATTGTTATTAAATAACAAGGTTAAAATGGCGCCGTTAACGATCATAGTAGAATTAAATAATCGGTATAACTGGGTTTTTACTCTATCCAAATGAAATTAAAAGTTAACTTAAACAGCTATGAAAGTAAGTCCTTACATATCAACAAATCCTCAATGTCTGCTGGAAACTGAGATAATACCTTTATGGAGGATGTGGTGAAATGGCCAAAGATTGAAATGGATTAGAACCGAAGACGTGTTCATGTCTTCCAACGGTTTGCGCCATACCTCTTACACGCTGTCTGTGGGCCCGTTTCTGTTTGACGCGGTATATAGCTAACGTATTATCTGTGGGCCCGTTCATGTATTATCTGCACTCTTGGCATGTTACCGACATATCCACACGGTTCCAATAAAACTATGAACTATGACGTTTTTTCTGAATTTTTATCGCATAGTTTTGATTAAAAAAAATGAAAAAACTGATAGCAAAACAACAGGAGCCACTTATACCGTAAATTCAATTTTCATCGTCTAAAGTGTACAATCATGCATGGTAATAACCCCTGTCTCGTTGTATCATACCAGAACCACTACAGTGATGTAGTTCGCACTGCCTGTGCAGAGCAGGTTATTCGGTTCGGTTAACTCTTTCAGCGCCAAAGGCAATATTGAGGTTTTTGCAAACAATACTGATTCAGGTGAGTCAGCTCGTAACGAGCTGTCTCACCTGAAATCAGCATTGTTTGCCTTTTAGTTATCAAAATAGTCCAACACTTTTATTACATGAGAAATGGAGATGCCCGATTTTGAACATGGAAGAGTCTACTTGAAACAATTCGGCGCTGAAAGAGTTAAACCAAACCGCGGCCTGAAATTATAAATATTTGAGAAAACTGTGCTTAATTAAAACTCGACTTCCGACTGGTCAATTTTGAGAATTCACTGATGACCATTAAAGTTCTTTAGCACACAGACTCAGCATAGACCGTAGTTGTATAATGTTGAGTATATATATATCTGTTTAACTGCGTTTTAATGGAGATATTTGAAAATTGTGAGCCCGAAATTTCGCGCTTGGCAAGGCTTTGTAAAATAAGTTCGTGAACCATATTCGATCGTAAAATCAACCTACATAAAACCATATTCCGTGTATACATGCAGATCTGTTGATTACAATGGACTTGAACATGTGAACATTCGAATAAATCGTTTAACTCGAACCTGGCAACAATACCAATGTCAAATATAGATAAATTTGAAAATCGTGTTTAGAAATATCGTTAGCTATACTAGAACATCTCTTGACAAAGTCTATATTAGATATATTAAAGTCATTACTTTGAAAAGGAAGCGTGTGGTTTAGAGGATGCATGTATCGAATGACGTCTAACTGAGTGAATGGTCGTGCTAAACAACGGAAATGCATTGTTAATCAAATATCGTCTGCTAAACGTCCTTGGTGACCGTTTAGGTCTATTTCGTAGGTTTATATGTTAATGGAATATATATAATACGTGTCTAGCGATGTTGTGCCTTAGTAACGGTCGACTTTGACACATTGGTATACAGCTAGGGGGTTACACTTACAGTTTTTGGTTAGAATGTGTATAAATTACATGCGGACAGCGAAGGCCTTGTAGGCAGGGGCGTAGCGCCCTTTAGGCACTGTAGGCACGTGCCTACACATGTTTTCTCAAAATGCCCCCAAAATACAGCTGCGGCGATAGACATCTGCGTAATGTCTCGACAAGATCAGCCTGCGCTGTCCGCGCAGACTGAACCGGCCGACACATTCCGTCTTAGCGGGATAGATGTATAGAGAAGTGATTCCTGAAACAGAAAATCCACAGGAGGCGAAAAGTGTCTATCCGGGTAGGCCTGTGTAGCATGCTTAGGCTGATCCGGGTCGATGCTTTACGCAGTGTTGATTTTTCTCACGAGACGGCCTACACATTGATTATTGCAAAGCTACGCCCCTGAAGTAGGTTGTGAGGTTACGCTGCCTCGCCTGATTCTTCACTGTAAGCGGATGTATTAAGCCCCGAAAGCCAGGGGCGTAGCTTTGCAATAATCAATGTGTTGTCTGGTGAGACAATCAACATTGTGGACTCTTCGTAAAGTATCGACCCGGATCTGCCTAAGCATGCCACACAGGCCTAACCGGATAGACACTTCTCGCCTCCTGAGGATTTTCTGTTTCACTACTCTATACATCTATCCCCCTTAGACGGAATGTGTCGGCCGGATCAGTCTGCGCGGACAGCGCAGTCTGATCTGGTCGATAAATTTCGCAGATGTCTATCGCCGTAGCTGCATTTTTGAGCATTTTTGAGAAAAAATGTGTAGGCACGTGCCTACAGTGCCTAAAGGGAGCTACGCCCCTGAAAGCGCTAGCCGCGACTCGTTTATTAACGCTTCAAGGTAATACATTTCCTTTTATAATTGAATTTTGTCACGTTCGCACTGTGGCCTATATATATATATCGCTTTGGTATCTTATTGCATTTCCGTTTTAAAATTAATAATCGTTAGGTTGTCGCTAGACTAACTAATGAGCTACACTCCAAGTTTAGTGTCAGACGATTCCTTCTGGTCTATATTACAGTATGCCGACCATTACAGACTCATGGGTCTGCGTTGAAGACACAATGCAAAGGCCTAGGGTTGTCTTTCTTCCGATTGATTGATTGGGGTTTATCGCCGTTTTCAACAATTGTTCAGTCATATCACGGCTGCCAGTTTACCTACTCATGTGTTTCTTGGCTTTTTCATATCAGTTCATCACACAAAATACTTTCAAAGCAACTGGCTGCCTTTCCACAATCGGTGGTGGATGTATGAAGCTTTTCATAGTGACATTTATCAAACGTCGGAAAGAATGTTGGCCGAGCTGGCATTCGAACTCACCAACCCAGGATTGACGGCCTGCGTCGCTACCGACTGAGCCACCGTGGCTCTGCGTCTTTTTCAGTTGTTCAGATGCGCAGCTCATTTTGTTAAGGTGCGTTAATAAATAACGTGACATCAATTCAGTTTATAGACGAACGTGTATACAAATGATCAGATTGTGTAAAACTGATTTAAACACCAAATATCAATATGTCCGATATAAAGGGCTGTATATATATGATGTACCGATTCGTAACCCGACTTCTTGATTTTTTGTGTTCGAAACGGATGTGAAATAAACATGAATTCAATTTTTCAATTTACTATTGCATGACATGACAACCGGTCCATGACAAAACTTATATACAGTTATAGATGTTGCATTTGTGTGATTATGTAATGAACTTCACACATTTAGATATCTGCCATATCATGATGCTTCATCCAAACTATACATACAAACTATACATCCAAACTATACATACAAACTATACATACAAACTATACATCCAAACTATACATACAAACTATACATACAAACTATACATCCAAACTATACATCCAAACTATACATCCAAACTATACATACAAACTATACATACAAACTATACATCCAAACTATACATACACACTATACATCCAAACTATACATACAAACTATACATCCAAACTATACATACAAACTATACATACAAACTATACATACAAACTATACATCCAAACTATACATCCAAACTATACATCCAAACTATACATACAAACTATACATCCAAACTATACATACAAACTATACATACAAACTATACATCCAAACTATACATACAAACACGACTTAGTTCAGCCATATATGAGCCGTTCAACGAGAAAACCAACATTATGGATTCTGCGTAATGTATCGACCCGGATCAGCCTTAGCATGCCGCGCAGGCTTACCCAGATAGACACTTTTCGCCTCCTGTGGATTTTCTGTTTCAGGAATAGCTACTCTATACATCTATCCCCCCTTAGACGGAATGTGTCGGCCGGATCAGTCTGCGCGGACAGCGCAGGCTGATCTGGTCGATACATTACGCAGATATATTGATATGAGCCGTCCCGCGAGAAAACCAACATTATGGACTCTGCGTAATGTATCGACCCAGATAGCGCAGGCTAATACGGGCCGACACATTCCGCCTCAGGGGGATAGAGGTATAGAGTAACGAGTCATGAAATAGAAACTCCATGGGAGGCGAAAAGTGTATGTCCGGGTTAGCCTGCGTAGAATATACGAATAAACACAAGTTACCTTTTTTTAAATCCTGTATTATCATAATACAATAACATATTGTACAAATTGTTTACAAATCAGTTTTGTGTCAATTCAAAAGTTGATTACTTTTCTAGATGACATAATATAAACTGGGTATCTAGCAGTATGCCTAAAATGTGTTAAAACCTTTCCTTGAATAATGAACCGTAAATAGTCTTAAGGTTATATATGGCGAACGCATACTTGGTATTAGTTTTGTATCAAGTACTTTGAAGAAGAATGAGGTTAAATATCAAAAGTATACAGAGATTGTATTACAAATGTTATGTCATATACCCGTTGTCCTTTGCATTGCTTTATATTGTCCATAAGTTGATTGAAGTTTAACCGGTTTTAACACTTTCTCACATTTAGACATCTATATCCGATGACCTTGAAACATTAAGACAAATTATATAAATTCTCTAAATAATAAAGTTCGATTAAAACATCTTCAAACTGTTGTGGCAAAGGAAGAACTTGTTATGATCATTTTCTCCTATTGTTACAATGTTTACACAACTCGACAGCATGCACGTGGAAAGGTTATTAAAAGAAAATGCGCTGACCGACATATCGTATGAATTCGCTTCCGTCGTTGCACAAATAGATTAATATGCAAGATTTTATTATATACCTGTATCCGCTTCATCTTGTGAAACGCTTGTTTAAAAAAACACCAGCAACAACAATTGTTTATCAATTGAGGAATGTTCCTTTCTTTTCCATAATATGTTCAAAAAGCGTCTTATGAACTGATGTTTGGAATAGTGTGTGTATTAAATACGTCTTACAACACCAGTTATCGTAGGTTTCAAGGACAAAACATGAACATGCATGACTGTTGTTATGCTTCTGCAGCAGATGACTTCAGTATTGCAAAGGCAGAACTTGCTCATGATGAACAATTTCACATTTTGCCTATTTTGTTATCAACTTTCTCCAATAATAGGATGGAACACCCCAATAATTGTAGGTAATGGGTCGGGGCATGAAGGATTGTTATTTTATGACCAAAAAAAAAATAGTAGCGTTTGAAGGTCGGGATATCGGATTTACTATTCAAATCATACAAAGAAAACACCGGTGTTGTACTTACCTTGATAATCATGATAACACGATATTCGTAAAACCTACTATACATATTTATTGTATGTGGAAAGGTTTAAATACATTTTGTTTAACTATTGTCTAATTCGTTGCATCAATTTTATATTGCAAACAATACTTTGGACGACACTGCATCAAACGATAGGGCAGTTTAAAAAAACAAACAACGAGACGCATTGTCGGTAAATGAAACAACTAAAACAAATGTGGTCTGAAAAAGTAAATGTACATGTAATTGATAATTTTCAAAATATGTTCGGTATCAATGTAATACTTACATTAAAATGTCGTTTTCTCACTTAATATCAATTAAATTTCGACAAATATAATCAATGCATGATCATTGAAATAGTGTTACTACTATGTATATAAGAGAAATAGGGGAGAATACGTCTGATATATTTTTACTAAATAGTTACGTTTGCTTGAATAAACGATTAGTTTCAAATGAATGTATAATGTATTAACGAAATGTTATACAGATGTATCACTTCCTGTACACAGATGTATCACTTCCTGTATCACTTCCTGTACACAAATGTATCACTTCCTGTACTAGCCCTTTCTCACCTTGAAAACAAACAAGGGAAAAAAGAAAAAATATATGTTATGAAAGTAAGATAATCGAATTGAGTTGAAAAACATGTGTTAAGGGGAGACATTGCTCATCATGAGGAATATCTCCTTTTGCCACAGGCGCGCCCCGATAGCTCAGTCGGTAGCGACGAGGGCTGTCAATCCAGGGGTTATGAGTTCGAACCCCAGCTCGGCCAACATTCTTTCCAACGTTTGACACAAGTCACTGTGACAAACCTCATTCGTCTTTCGCCAACGGGCTAACAGTCTATGTGAAAAAACAGCCAGTTACTTGGAAAGTATGTTGTGTGGAGTACTTGTGTGAGAAAACCAGGAAACATATGAGTAGGTGACGTGCCGCCGGGATATAACTGAACTAATGTTGAAAACGGCGTTAAACCCCAATCAATCAATCAATCAATCAATCCTTTTGCCACAATATATTCTTTAGTTGACTGCTGTAACTATGTCAAAATGCGTCTGTATGGGGTAAATGATGAATACAATTTGCATGTTTTACCCAAGTAAAATAACATTTATTGTCTGTATGTTGTTCAATGTTAGCATGATCTTGAATGGTGTACCCCAGTAAGATAATCTATCGTATATGTGTTTTTATCTTGTTCAAGTTTAGAGCGTTTTTTAATTGCATTCGTTTAATTTGGCAATTATTCGAGCCATTTCATGTACTGTCCAGTTCTATGGAAACAACAATCCTTTCTAAAAGCGAAATAAATCAATTTAACATTGTTTAACCTGTTGATTTACTAAAACATAACGGCCTATTGAATGGAATTTTACATGGGGATCTGGAAACTTGAAATTACATCATATTTTATATTCGTCCGCGTTATATAATTCTTTATTGGAGATCTGGACACCTATAACAAATATTACTAATGTTTGACGTGCTATATTATGGAAAATGAAGTTGTAAAATGCTATTATGTTTTATTACTCACTGTAATAGCCAAATTAATACTAAATTATAAGGAATGGAGAGCGCTAAGCGGTTTCATAGAATGTGTGATCAGGTTGTTTATTCATACCTCCATGAAAACGAAAAAAAATCTCTCCATTTCTTAAATCGACACTACAGGAAGGTGCTATGGCGTCGTGAATATAGTAAATCGGTTATTCTAGGGTTGAAATTCCATCTTACTATACTCGATACATTTTGACAAAGCGAAGGCCTAAACAGGTATCAGCACGCTCTATCTTTCGCATTTGTATACGCTGACCAAATTGGTCCTGGCGTTTTACGCCGTTTTCACTTATGAATGGACCATGGGTAAACACACCAATACTAGGCTAGTAAATGTGCCTCGCCCAATGACACTCCATCATGACCGCCACTACATGAAATTGAGCCCGGGACGCCCGGTTATGAATCCGACGCTTACCACTCGGCCATGGCGAACCAGGTGCTCTGCTTAAACAAATATGTGCATAAATATCGCACGTGTAGATATAGGCTGCATGCGCTGCTATGCTTCAGGATAAAATAAGTGTCTTGAAGCCCTATTGACGTTGTAGCGAACCGAGCGGATCCCGATTAAACTTCGTTGATATACACTGATCGTAAATGCTCTAAGGTTGATTTTCGCTGAGCTCCGCTTCAGTAATTCTTTTTTTTTCTCATTAAGCATTCATTCACCATGTAACATTTCCATAGCCTCTTCACAAGCTAGAGGCTATCAAAGTTACTGATTGTTGATGAACTATTTGTAAACGCATTTGGATCTCGCGATAAAACGATATGAAATATGGCAACCTCACCATAGATATGTTATCAAAGTTACGAATTTTGGAAAGATATTTAAACTTTCTCATTTAATGCCAAACTATGAATTGTTTATCTGTTCAATCGAGATAAAAGTATAGTCTTAGGCTTGATCGAACACACAGAGCTCATGTCCAGTAAACGGAAGGTCTACAACACTCAGGTGAATCAGTCTGATGAAAAATAAAAAATACAAACATCAAGAGAACAGTAACAATGTAAAGAAAGAATAACACAAATAGTAATACATGATCAACCAAATAAACAAACTTACCAAATGATAAAGAAATTTATAAGCAGCACATCTGTGTGTTATATCTGTTATAGTACATGTCATATGCTATAGAAATACCATGTGTGATTGCACAATGACTTCCCTTAAACTTCATATGTGATTGCAAAATGACTTCCCTTAAACTTCTTATTTGATCGCAAAATGACTTCCCTTTAACTTCGTATGTGATTGTAAAATGAGTTCTCTTAAATGTCTTATGTAATTGCAAAATGACTTCCATTAAACTTCTTTTTTGCTTGCACAATAACTTGCCTTTTACTTCTTATGTAATTGCAAAATGACTTCCTTTAAACTTTTTATTTGATTGCAAAATTACTTTCCTTAAACTCCTTTTTTGGTTGCAAAATTATTTCCCTTACTTTTCTTATATGATTGCAAAATTACTTTCCTTAAATATCTGATGTGATTGCAAAATTACTTCCCTTAAACTTCATATGTGATTGCAAAATGACTTCCCTTAAACTTCTTCAATATAAATACTCAGATAAACCTTGATAATACACGGTCTGGGTTAGGATATTACGATTGTTTAATAAGCATATGATTTGTTTCAGAAGTGTTGAAGTGTATAAGAAGTAATATCATACACGGCTGTTTGATTGGGGTATACCAGTAATCTGCGCACCAGTAATCCGCGCACCAGTAATCCACGCACCAGTAATCTGCGCACCAATAAAGCGCGCACTAGTATACCACACAATAATTTTCTTTTGTTTAGAATTTCAAACATAATAATCAAAATAAAGATTTTCAAAGTACAACGCAAGAATACAGATCTTAATCGTTTGCTTTAAAATTAAATGGGACGATAGAGGATAACATATTTGCGAAAATGTTAAAACAAGAAAAGGTCTGTTTATGCCCTAATTGCACGTGTCGTTGGCTACAATGAATAGGAATTTCATGAATAGGACAATGTCATTAACCTTTGAGATCAAGATAACAGGTATCGTATTAACAGAAACAGTATACTAAGGGGATTTCGAAATATTTGATGCGCGTCACCTGCATTAGGGTCTTGTTTACTGCTCTATTTTGGCATCATTCAACACTTTCCCACATACAATAAATCTGCCGCAATCGTCTTTCAAAATATCTTGGGAACACTATTGATGAACTCTACAAACTGATAGTGTAATTACTGAAAAGAGTTGTAAAACATTGTGACAAGAGGAGAAATTTCTCGTTATGAGCAATTTATCCTTTCGTCATAATGTTTTCAAAGGTCGTCAGCTGCATATGTGTCAAAATGCGTATAAATGTGAGAGAAAAGTGGGGCTACACTTCTAACGTTTTCTCACAATAAGCAATTAGGTCCTTGTAACACATATGCGAGCAGTGAGGACTGGGCTTGTCTCTACTCTACGGACATTTAAGAAGACCCCAAATCGTAAGACGCGGATTTTAGTGCAGATTGTATGTCAGTGTAAAAACTCGGTTAGTAAACAAATTTATGGGTTAAATGTTGGTTTATATTACAGTTCCACTTTTGCCGTACTCTAGGAATACCAGTCCTAGGGCTTTTGCGAGCAGTGTAGATCTAGATTAAGCTCCATGTCTGCACGGATCGGTCTGACTCTGCAATGTTCAGCAATTATACACACATTACGTCAAGAAAGTACCAACAACCATGGCGATTTGTAAAAATAACATGAATTTGTAAAAGACACTCGTAATAATCACGCTGAGATTACCTTACTTTGGGCGCGGAATTTGCTATTTCATTGATGAAAGTGTATTGTCATGTTGACGTAGGAAGATGATAGGAGTCCGTCCGTTCGAAAAGGAACAGGTTACCATTTCTTGTTTTGTGTGTGTTTGTTTCTATGGTGTTTAACACCGCTTTCAACACAACACATCAATTATAACACGTGACGTTTCTCGGTAATTTACCAGTACTATTGGTCCGTTTATACCGACGTCAGTGAGGCAGTCGTAATGTTACCTCAACAGCCCTGAGTGCCTAGGAGGGAAACCCATTACTACCATTTATGAAGTCTTTGGTACGACCCGGTCGAGATCGAAACAGCGACCTCTCACACCCGGGGCGGACGCTCTACGACAACACTTCTGAGGCGCTCTGCTATTAATGAACAGGGTAGGTTTATATCACCCTTTACATCTGCACAGTATTATTTGCATAATATATTATCATATGACTTTCTTTAAAAGCATAAAATCAACGCCTCCATAGACAAAGGAACAAGTTGGCATCTCCGTACAGTGTGTGTACAGATAACCTTGCACATTTACTGCGTCAGTTTTACACAAGTTGATAGAAGCATGTAACACGCTTATGTAAGTTATATGAAAACAGTGTTAATCTTGATCAGACAGTGCTGATGTACAGTTTTGGTGTGGATCGTTACTGTCCACGATAGCCAGCTCATACCTGTTTGCGTGGATAAACAAGGATGCGCATGCGCAATGCTCGTGAATGTTCAAATCCTGATTAAGATAAACTGGTTCGTGTTTAATTCTGTTTTCAACGATATTTAAGTTATATCACGTTGGCCAATTTATCTGACCACATGTATCCTGGCTTTTGCGGACCAGCAGAAAACACAACAGTCGTCCAATGTAACTGGCTACTAGCCCTCTGCGCTATCTTGTCATATTAAGAGAACTCGAGACTTATATGGGTCGTATTATTCGTATGATGGACCACTTGGTCCTTAACACTACTATTTACAATACAGCTGAGGCACAGGACCCGGAAAATCTCATGAAATGAAAGTAAAAGTATTGTATAAATTTGAAAAACATTGTTGGAAAAGAATAAATTGCTCGTTATGATCAATTGCATCAATGTTTTCGATAGGCTCATCATTACCTATTTCTCTTTTTGCCGTCATGCTTTCGAAAGTTATCTATTGCCGATACGTTAACATGTGTCTTCATGTGAGAAAGGGCTATCTAGCCAGTGGCTTTCGGAATTAATCAGGGGTGTAGCTCCCTTTAGGCACTGTAGGCATGTGCCTACACCTTTTTTTTCAAAATGCCCCAAAATGCAGCTGCGGCGATAAACATCTGCCTAATGTATTGACCACAGACTGATCCGGCCGACGCATTCCGTCTTAGGGGGATAGATGTATAGAGTAGTTATTTCTGAAACAGAAAACCCACAGGAGACGAAAAGTGTCTATCCGGCTAGGCCTGTGTGGCATGTTTAGGCTGACCCGGGTCGATACTTTACGCAGTGTCCACAATGTTGATGTTCTCACGAGACGGCCTACACATTGATTATTACAAAGCTACGCCCCTGTTAATGTACGAGTGTTGTACGAGAAGGTGGGTAAAGGGTCGATCCAGACTTTCGCCAGCCATTAGCAATGGATTTCGTGCGTTTTGGCTCATCATTTGTCAAACAAAATAACTCTGCTGATTTTCATAAGGCCGACTCTTCCATGTTAAAAATTGGACCACTCCATTGTTCGTCGTTGTTCGGAAATTTAGTAAAATTAATTGTATAAGTGACAAACACTCCAGATTTCAGGAGAGACAGCTCATTACGGGCTGTCTCACGTGAATCTGCATTGTTTTCAAAAGCCTTTAATTGCATTCACCAGCGAAAGATTTAACTTTGTTATAGGGTCAAACGTCTACAAACTACCATACACACGGAGAAATTTAACAATTGTTCAAATTAGACTAAATTTGTTAGACGTTGAAATAGAAGCACTGAAAACTATTTATAAGAATTTCCTCGTTGCTAAATAGTCAGTTTATTGGTATATATCGATGCGTTCATAAATGTGTATCACTATTGTACTACTAGATGGGTACATGGAAGATGGCGTCGACCGATATGGATAATATTAACCTCTAACAACAAAACGTCCGATTTCGTATGACATGGCTTATGTTTTGTCAAACTAACTTCGGCGAACCGTGTAACACAAACAATTACTTTACAATGTTCTATTAAACCCGATATTCCGCTTTGCTAAATAAACAGTTTATTGTTAGGCTGAAGGACGGCAGATGTTGATAAATAGTGTATGTTTATTAGTTTAAACTTATTTATTTTACATCGATTGCGAAACAGGCTTTCATCTTATATTAGTCACGCTCGATGTCTGGCGCCGTTTGTGTGATAAAAAAAACGAAGTTAGAACCCGCTCATCACGTGACTCGAACCCGGGACCTTTGGTACGAGAGGCCGACACTCTACCTCTGCATCACTGTCTTCTATGTGTATTAGTTTCCGGGCAGAAGCCCGCGACTTCTATTTTAAATAGCTTTTCGGAAATGACATGGGAGGAGAGTTATTATTAGAAAAAAACAAATTTAAATGTCTTGAACATATTACAATTGTGATTGTTTAAAAACGCTTAGTTATGACACATCTAAAATGAAATAAATAATCCGATGTTTTAAGAATTTGCAGTTTCTTTATTTTGACTCGCATTTATGTTTTTTTGTCTTATTTACGACAAACGAGTTCCTGCTAGACTTGCTGCAGACTGTTATGTGTCAATATTGAGATACAAATCACGTCGAATTCTCCTTTTAGTAGCAATTTTAACTTACTGAATGTTATTTTCATGTTCAAAGAGATGTCTTGATTTATGTAGAATTCATTTAATAATGTTTATCCATGAATATCTAAAATAGGAACTGTTTGTAAGCTAAATATGTTGATCAAGTGACTACCGATACCGACTGCGTAGATAAATCTCCTTTGCAGAGAGCCGTTCTTTACAATAACTTACAAACAGTTAATTGTAGGTGATTTAAAATGTTTATTTGGTTCGAAAAGAACAAACTGAGATAAAACTGGTTTTATTATAAAAATTACTTTGAATGAACACTCTCTGCCTATAAAGGGAGTGTAAAAAACGACAATTATGCGAAGAATAAACGAATCGGGTCTTTCGTACAAAATTATTTCGTCCTTTATATTAATTCTTTAAATTTGTCATTAGATTCCCTACAGGCATTTTGCTTGTGATCTGCATATTGTTATGCATCATTGAGATTAGGGCGCTCATCATTATATCATTTTAAAACACACTCTCTGCCTATAAAGAGAGTGTTAAGAACGACAACTATGCAAAGAAGAAACGAATCGTGTCTTTCGTAAAAGTTATTTCGTCCTTGACAATTTTAAATGTGTTATTAGATTCCCTACACGCATTTTGCTTGCAATCTGCATATTGTTATACATCATTGACACAAGGGCGCTCATCATTATATAATTTTAAAACATGAGTATACTAATGATTGGCAAGATTACTCATTTCCTGTTTATGATCAATAATTAGTTGGCTGTGTATATGGTCAACCTACCCAGGGACACTATATTTACCCAGGGATACTATATATATAGTGTCACTGACCTACCTTAGAATGGAGATTGATCATAAACAATGAAAGGCTTTAATTATATTTCAATGAAGGACATTCACTTCGTTGACAAAAAAAATGCAAGTTATGATACATTTTCACTTGACCCAACCCCTGATGTTCCAACATGCCATTTAGTTGATAACTGTTTTTTAGCTCCACTGGCTGAAAGCCAGTCGAGCTTATGTCATGGCGAATTGTCCTTCGTGCGTGCGTCTGTGCGTCTGTGCGTCTGTGCGTCCGTGCGTCTGTGCGTGAGTTAACTTTTTCCTTTAAACCACTTCTTATCCCTAACCACTTGGCCAATTTGATAGAAACTTCATAGGAAGCATCCTCTCAATGTCCTCTCTAAAATTCCTTCAATTTATTTGTATCCATCCATAATTCTGGTTTCCATGGCAACCAAAAAGAAAAACATAGTGAAAACTTAAAAAATCTTCTTCTCCGAAAGTGTAAGGCCAATTTTCAAAATAATTTTGTAGACATGTTCCTTGGGTGACCCTTTATTAGATTCATTCAAGAAATGTTGATTGGGCGAAAAACATGGCCGCCAGGGGGCGGGGCTATTTTGCCTCATATAGTTATAGTGAAAACTTAAAAAATCTTCTTCTCCGAAAGTGTTCAGCCGATTTTCAAATAATGTTGTGGAAATGTTCATTGGCTGACCCTCTATCAGATTCCTTCAAGCCATGTTGATTGGTCGAAAAACATGGCCGCCAGAGGGCGGGGCTATTTTGCCTATATGGCTAAAGAGAAAACTTAAAAAATCTTCTCCTCCAAAAGTTTCAGGCCGATTTTCAAATAATTTTGTAGAAATATTCCTTGGGTGACCCTTTATTAGATTCCTTCAAGAAATGTTGATTGGTTTAAAAACATGGCCGCCAGGGGCGGGGCTATTTTGTCTTATATAGCTATAGTGAAAACTTAAAAAATCTTCTTCTCCGAAAGTGTTCAGCCGATTGTCAAATAATTTTGTAGAAATGTTTATTGGCTGACCCTCTATCAGATTCCTTCAAGCCATGTTGATTGGTCGAAAAACATGGCCGCCAGAGGGCGGGGCTATTTTGCCTTATATGACCATAGTGAAAACTTAAAAAATCTTCTCCTCCGAAAGTGTTTGGCTGATATTCAAATAGTTTTGTAGAAATGTTCCTAGGCTTACCCTCTATCAGATTCCTTCATCAAGCCATGTTGATTGGTTGAAAAATATGGCTGCCAGGGGGTTGGGCTATTTTGCCTTATATGGCTATAGTGAAAACTTAAAATATCCTCTCCTCCGAAAGTGTCAGGCCGATTTTCAAATAATTTTGCAGAAACATTCCTTGGGTGACACTCTACAAGATTCCTTTAAGCCATGGTGGTTGGTAAAAAAAATAGCCACCAGGGGGCAGGGCTGTTTGGAGATTTTATTTTTGCCTTATGGCCGTGGAGCGATACTGTCCCTCTTGCGCCTCTTGTTTCAACTACTATAATGTAAGTGTTATGCATAACTGCAGTATGGATTTCCGGCGACATTGATGCGTTGCATCAGGGAGACTATATTACATATGAGGGTCCCTGTATATATGTATAATATACACGGTATTTACGCCTGCTGAATTAAATCCTTCGCTTCCAAAGGCATATAAAGGCTTTTGCAAACAAAAAATGCAGATTGAGGTAAAATCTGCATTGTTTTACCACTTAGACATTAAAATTTACCAAATTTACCGTTGGACGAAAAATGGGGTGAAAATAACTTGAAAATTGAATCCGAAACTGTCGCCATGAATTTGTATCTTTCGGAATGGACTCGAACAATGAACGTATTCAAACCGCCTTACACACCAAAACACTGTCATGTGTGCTAGCCAAAATCAACTAGTTAAATTATAACATTTGACTAGCATTCGCTGGTTGTGTTAAAGCAATCGGAACACAGCAGTACTTAGCGTCAATGAAATGGCGCGTATTTCTTCTCGAGGCATTTTTTGCGTAATATCCGAGTATGGTTATAAGGGGACGGCTTCTGCTTTTTATGAATTGGATTTTAAATTCGGCGACCGTGTCAACGATCTAATTAAAAAACAAGTTGAAAAGGTGGAACCTGTAAAATAAAATCCGGGGTTCAATGACTGCATTGAGATCGTTTTTCGACGGTAAATTACCACCTACTGTCCCATGACGAAATATTAAATATAGTACGGATAAAACCCTATCTTATATACAGAAAACCTCAGAAAAGGAACCCATCAAGGCAAACATTTGGAAAGTCTCGTTTATGAGCAATTCACCTTCTGCTGTAATAGTTTAAAAAGTCGTCTGCTGCCAAATAAGTCTGCGTAAAGGAAATATCTGATGTCATAAATGTAATTTCATCTTTTGATTAAAAAAGGGTTGTGTACTTGCACACGTTTCTTCATGGAATAACATCATGATCTTTCTGAAAACGTATGAACTGGTGGATTGCGTGTTTGTATGTTGGTCAGAAAATATATAAGTTAAATTTTTCTCACACACAGACGCCTCTGCAGCAGACGACTTGTGAAACTATTTTGACAAAAGGAGTAGTTGCTCATAATGGGCAATTTCAACTTTTGCCACAATGTTCTATCAAGAAATGTTCAAAAGTTATCTGATGCAGATTTGTTGTAAGTTGGAAAGGGGGTTATACTGCACAAAAGAGCGTGATCATCTTATTTTCGACTTGGTTCTCTTTTTTTGATGGACTAATTCATGGGCAGTTAAGAATATTTCTCAAATTCAGAACACGAATTTTGATGTGTTCGTTAAACCGGACCCTGGATGAAAATAATCAACAGGTAGAATTGTTGGGGACCGCGTTTCTTTGTGTCGACTGCCTGTAAGATCGGGAGTAACTAGAGGATCGCCAAAAATTCAGCGAGCAATTTTTCTTTTGTTCCCTCAAATCGTATATAAGGCAGTATGAAAAGTTTTCTCTCACCAGTTTTGAAGCAGACGAGTCATATCATATCGGGTAAATAGTTCAGCTTAATCAAGAGGGCGATGATGGCCCTGGATCGCTCACCTGATTTAATATCACTTAAAGAAAGAGTTTTCAATATTCTTACTTTATGGCCATGTTATATACCATTTCTGAATAATTACAACAGTCTTGCTATTGGGTCACCCAAATAAATACTTGCACCAAATTATTTTAAAATCAGCCCTATACTTTTAACAATACGATTTTGAAAGTTTTCACTATATATACATATAAGAAAAATAAGCATCGCTCCTCCTCTGGCGGCCATGTTATCCAACGGATCTCAATAATTTCAATAGTCTTGGTAGAGATTTACCCAAGGACAATTTGTGCATTTTTGTTCTTCAAATCTTGCCTGTTCTTTTGGACAAGAAGATTTTTAAAGTTTTCACTATGTATACATATAAAAAGAAGTCCTCCTCCTGGTGGCCATTTTGTTTAATAAATCAGAATGATTTGAACAATATTGGTAGAGGGTGGCCAAAAGCACATTTGTTCCAAAAATAAATATTAAAGGCCGAGCGTCTTTGTACGGGATTGTAAGTTTTCACAAGATGTACATGTAACGAAAACAAGACTCACCCGGATCGGAATTATTTGAGAAGGTCGACAAAGGAACATTTGTGCCAAATTATTTTGAAATCTGGCCAGTACTTTTAGACAAGAATATTTAATATATACAGCGAACATGTTTTTCAATGGATCGGACTAATTTGAGCAATCGTTAAAGAGGTTCACCAAAGGAATATTTGTGCCAAATTATTTTCAAATCTGGCCAGTACTTTTATACAAGAATGTTCACCATACATATATAAGGAAGACATGCTTCTCTCTCTGGTGACCATGTTTTTTCAACGGATCGGAATAATTTGAAAAATCCTGGTAGATAGTCATCTAAGGACCATTTGTGCATACATATCAAATCGTACTTTTGAACAAGAAGATTTTGAATGTTTTGGACACTTTCCCCTTTTCTGATGCCACAACAATCAACGTTCTGCATGGAAGAATTGAAGTATTTAATCAGTCTTGAAACAAGACGACATAAGGAGCAATTCTGTGAAATCCTTTTGAAATCGGTCCATTTATTAAGGAGGAGAAGTTGTTTGTTGGACGACGGACGGTGTGTGATCACAAAAGCTCACCCCGCACTTCGAGCTCAGGTGAGTTAAAAATCAAAGGTAGATTTTCGTTAGACATTGCCCATCTATTTCAGCATCAATTGAAATTATAAACCTCGACACGAACAAGTTATTGGATATCCCATAATGATAGATGCTATAGCATCAATGCCTCGTAAAATTTCATTTATTTTACCTATCTGTGTCAAATCTTTACTATCTTGCATTTTGCGATCACTAACCGTCGGGCTATATGATATTGCTTTTAACACTGCCTTAAATTGACAATGGGTATCAAGTGTGCGGTCCAAAAAGTGTGTAAAAAGTATCTTCTAATATAAATTACTCCTTCGGCATTTCTATTTTCACATAGGTGTTTGTTTCGGATTATGTAAAGTAAATAGCAGCTGTTAACGTAATAAGGCACGGTTAAAAATATAATTAATATTCTTTTTAATAGCTTTCAAATACACAATGTTTAACCGTTTAAAGTGACAATACACACAAGCCTCCAAAAGTCTTCCGACAAGTCACTTCAATAGACATGCCAAACCCCATTGGTCTTCTGAGGTAAAGCAATCGTATGCACAAATGCTTCATCTACGCAACATTTGGTTCGAATCTGGAAGGCCTAGGGACCAATCCCAAGTTTACTTGTCCTATAAACAGGCAAAAACTGCGTTTAGGCGTACAGAAAGACACGCCCGCGAGATGTACGAAAACTCAGTTTTCGACCAACTCAATAAAGCAGCCGAACTAGACTATAGGGTATTCTGGAAGCTGCTTCGTCAAAAAAGTGGTAAAAACTTCGACACTTGCTCACAAATAGTAGTTGCAGAGAGTACATTTGAAACACATGAAGTAACTAACGGCTTTCGCGAATACTTCGCCCATGTATTTGACAATATTTGTACTGACGATACCATTAACAGCCCCTTAAGTAATGAACTCAGTAACTATTTCAATACCCGCGGAAGTCAAATCGTCCAAACCATTACACGCGAATTCAGAACGGACGAAATCGAAAGCGTAGTCAAAATCCTCCAAAAGCGGAAATCTCCTGGGATTTACTGTATCCTTAACGAGCATGTTATACACGCAGGCAAACCGATAGTACACATACTAACATTACTGTTCAACTCGATCCTAAAGTACGAAAAGTTACCTAAAAATTGGCAAACTAGCGTTCTTATCCCGATCTACAAGGGCAAAGGAAAAAACAAATCTGACCCTTCTAGCTATCGTCCTGTCTCTCTTTTGCCGTGCTTTAGTAAACTATTTGAGAAACTGCTTTTAAATCGAATACAAGCATATTTATCTCTGTGTAATAGTCAATTCCCATGCCCCCAACAACACGGCTTCCAAAAACAATTAAAGTGTATTACTACGTCGTTCAACGTCCAGGAAACTGTGTACTACAACGTTGAGCGTCAGAGTGACGTCTATGTCGCTAGTCTTGATCAAAAAGGCGCCTTCGATACAGTCAGATATAAATCCCTAATGCTTAAGCTCGGACGGATGGGACTCGTTGGTAAAATTCTTCGAATCATCCGTGATTCTTATACCGATTTAAATTGCTTAATTCGCTATACTAACCATACGTCCGATACCTTCAACGTGGTGCGCGAGGTACGTCAGGGAGGGGTGATGTCCACATTCCTCTATCTGGTCTACATCAATGCCCTGATAACTGAACTACAAGACAGCAACTTAGGAACAAAGGTATTGTCTACAACGGTTAGCAACCCGTCATTTGCTGATGACATATCATTAACAGCCATTTCCCACCTTAATTTACAGAAAATGACGGATATCGTGTACAGGTATTGCAAAACATGGTGTATTGATATTAACGTGAACAAGTCAAATGTCATTGTGTTTAGCACAAAGCGTCAACCGCCAGCGGTCGGAATTATGTATGGCGAGCATTTTATCCCCCAAGTAAAATCCTTAAGCCACCTAGGAATTACTCACGATTCGAACATGAAACTGAGTTAACGTATCAATGACAGGATTCAAAAGGCCCGTAATGCTCTTTTCTCCATGGTTGGGCAAGGTGTCAATCCCCAAGGAGTCAATCCAATGGTTTCCGCAAGTTTATATTGCAAAATTATACTCCCTATCCACCTGTACGGAGCAGAGATTTGGAGTAATATGACTACCTCTGATGTGAAACATCTCCAAACATTCCAGCATTATGTCGCGAAAAAGATACAGGGGTTCTCTCGAAGAACCAGATCTGACATGGCGGAGTCAATGCTCGGTCTGTATAGGGTATCAAGCACAATCGATAAGAGGAAATTTATGTTCCTTCACAAAATACTAGAGCTACCAGATTCGTGTAAAAGAAATTTTTGTCAAGAAGTACTATATGTACATGTCAGACAAAAGTTCAGTTACTCTTGGTTTCGTCCCAGATGTATGTCATATAGTCAACAAGTATAACCTACACTCAATTCTGAACAACTATTTTCAGACTAATTCACTGCCGTCTAAATGTGCATGGAAGTCCACTGTACGTAATGTTGTTCACACCCGCGAACAATTCCTACTAAACGAACGTTTGTCGACTCACCCAGATTTCCTGTTTTTTCATACGCTGCAGCCTTGCAATGAACCTTGCATTGTTTACAAGGTATCAAATGTCAGTACATTTCGACCTATCATGAGTGCGGTAGCTAAGCTATGGTCACGCCCAACATTATGTATCAATACTGTCTGCACTATATGTAATCAACCACAACAAGAAGAGTAAGTACACAGACTTTCTGATTGCCATGTCATTGTAGGACTGAAGCAAAAATTAAAATCCACACTATTCAGAAATTGCAGCAGATCCTTCGCACACGATATATACGCTCTAGATAGCTACTCATTAACGCTTAGCATGTTAGGTGCGCCGATAATAACTCTACCAATAGAATTACAAAGAAAGGCATTTCTAGAAATAACCTTTAATTACATATACCAGTGTCTTAAAATGTATCTTTAAGAATGAAAATACATTTCAATACATCTGGGTATGAATATAATCAATAGATACTTGAGATATCATTCTGATTTATTTCACCCATTCTGATTTATTTCCAGCAGGGACATTATATTGTAATATAGTGTCCCTGTTCCCAGTGACACGGTTTTATGTAATTGGCTTATACCAGATAGTATTGGACTTTCTTCTACAAAGTGTATTTCATCTCCTACAATATTTCATAATTCACATTTTCTTTCATCAAAAAGGAAAAATACTAGTCTTTTATAAGGGATTTAAAAAAAACAAGACTCAAATCATTTCATATTTCAACAACGTGATTGAACACACCATTACAAACTAAGATTTCTAAATATAGATGTTTATATAACTAAATGTAAATTAAAGCGGAGACTCTGGTGAGAATGAACGAATGCTCCTGTTCACTGTTCTCAGATGCATTAATTATACGCGGCCGTTAATTTTTTTAGCTAGTCATGTTTGATTGATTTGAGTTAATTTGTTGTATACATATGTTCAGTCATATCACTGCAGCTAGTTCATCTAACCATGTACTTCCTGGGTTTGTCACAACAGCATAACACTGCATAGAACCTTTTTCAAGGGCTGTAATTGAGCCAATTGGTGAAAGACGAAATACACTCGTTATGTACAATGATTTATTTATAACAAAATATTAAATGCATCACAACTTAGTTATTTGAATACATTTATTACTCGTGTTGGCTAATTTGATACTCTATCATTTTCACATCTTCTGAAATGACCGGTTGATGGAATTCAAAAGCAAATCAATTGTGCAATACCCCAACAGGGGGGTTGGTTTCCTTTTAAGTCATGGTGTTACAGTTTTACGACAGGGGGTTGGTTTCCTTTTAAGTCATGGTGTTACAGTTTTAAAACAGGAGGTTGGTTTCCTTTAAAGTCATGGTGTTACAGTTTTACAACAGGGGGTTGGTTTCCTTTTAAGTCATGGTGTTACAGTTTTACAAAATTGGGTTGGTTTCCTTTTAAGTCATGGTGTTACAGTTTTACAACATGGGGTTGGTTTCCTTTTAAGTCATGGTGTTACAGTTTTACAACAGGCGGTTGGTTTCCTTTTAAGTCATGGTGTTACAGTTTTAAAACAGGGGGTTGGTTTCCTTTAAAGTCATGGTGTTACAGTTTTACAACAGGAGGTTGGTTTCCTTTAAAGTCATGGTGTTACAGTTTTACAACAGGGGGTTGGTTTCCATTTAAGTCATGGTGTTACAGTTTTACAACAGGGGGTTGGTTTCCTTTAAAGTCATGGTGTTACAGTTTTACAACAGGGGGTTGGTTTCCTTTTAAGTCATGGTGTTACAGTTTTATAACATGGAGTTGGTTTCCTTTAAAGTCCTGGAGTTACAGTTTTACAACAGGGGGTTGGTTTCCTTTTAAGTCATGGTGTTACAGTTTTATAACATGGAGTTGGTTTCCTTTAAAGTCCTGGTGTTACAGTTTTACAACAGGGGGTTGGTTTCCTTTAAAGTCATGGTGTTACAGTTTTACAACAGGGGGTTGGGTTTCCTTTTAAGTCAAGGTGTTACAGTTTTACAACATGAAGTTGGTTTCCTTTAAAGTCCTGGTGTTAGAGTTTTACAACAGGGGGTTGGTTTCCTTTTAAGTCATGGTGTTACAATTTTATAACATGGAGTTGGTTTCCTTTAAAGTCCTGGTGTTACAGTTTTACAACAGGGGGTTGGTTTCCTTTAAAGTCATGGTGTTACAGTTTTACAACAGGGGGTTGGTTTCCTTTTAAATCAAGGTGTTACAGTTTTACAACATGGAGTTGGTTTCCTTTAAAGTCCTGGTGTTACAGTTTTACAACAGGGGGTTGGTTTCCTTTTAAGTCATGGTGTTACAGTTTTATAACATGGAGTTGGTTTCCTTTAAAGTCCTGGTGTTACAGTTTTACAACAGGGGGTTGGTTTCCTTTAAAGTCATGGTGTTACAGCTTTACAACAGGATGTTGGTTTCCTTTAAAGTCATGGTGTTACAGTTTTACAACAGGGGGTTGGTTTCCTTTTAAGTCATGGTGTTACAGTTTTACAACAGGGGGTTGGTTTCCTTTTAAGTCATGGTGTTACAGTTTTACAACAGGATGTTGGTTTCCTTTTAAGTCAAGGTGTTACAGTTTTAAAACAGTGGGTTGGTTTCCTTTTAACTCAAGGTGTTGCAGTTTTACAACCAGGTGAACTGCGGCTATATACTATCAAAAGCGAATAAAGACACAAAAACCTTCACAATGTGTAAATATTTTGCAGAATGTAAATAAGCCTATAATGTCATGAGGATTTCCTGAAAATGCACTTAAAATGGGCTTCTTACAAAATACTTTGACAAACATCTGTAGACAATATTTGGCTTATAACGATATGAAGATTTTCTGAAAATGCACTTAAAATGGGCTTCTTAAATACTTTGACAAACATCTGTAGACAATATTTGGATTATAACGATATGAAGATTTCCTGGAAGTGACCTTTAAATGGACTTCTTACAAAATCTCTCAAACACTTCCAAAAGTATGCAAATGATGATGATGGTTTCGCTTACTGTTCACTAGTCCAACACGTGTGCATGATCTCTGTATTGTGATACAAGTAAGTATGACACTGCGTCACTTTAGGTTCATATGTTGAGTAAATACTATTGAACTTTTATTGGTTAATGCTTCAACAATTGACCCTAACACCCTTGGTTGGTTTGTCACATACAAGCATACTACTAATGACAACAAAGCAAGGGAATGACAATATGGCGTTAACTTATTCATTGTTATAATGAGGTAAACTATCCGTGAATAATCATTTGTATTACCGATGTGATAACCGGCGCCATCATAAGGTTGTGTATGTCATCTCCATATTGAATCTGGATACCATCATTAATCGTCAGTTGTAGCTCCATATTATATCAGAAATTTGTAGCATGAGTATACGACTAGATAGGTGCATGGAAGATGGCGTCGACCGATCTGGTTGTTCGAAGGGCATAAGCAGTTACCTTTCAAATGTGCTGAACTCCAGATGGAGATCGAAATTGTGAAATGTTGACACATCTGAAAGTATTGCTAAGAGTGACCACAAACTAAGTAATAACTAGTTCAAAATTATTATGTCAGTCAATGTTGCAAAACTGTCAATTGAAAGTCATGAAAATGTACAGAATTTGACTTACTGGGTTTGACTATTCAGTAAAGATAAAGCATACACGATCAATATTTAAATATTTATGGTACTAGAAAGTGAAATTATTAATCTAATTGTATCCCAGAATTATGATTCTAATATTTGACTACAATATCTATTTCTGTAGTTCAGCACCTTATTTAATTATTAAACCACCGAAACTCGGTTTTCGTGTAACATGTCTTATGTCAACCCAAACTAACGTTGGTGAACCGTGTTACACAAACAACTACCTTACCCACACGTGAATCAATTTAAACCATTTCAATGAGGCCAAAACAAAAGGACGTTGACTTAGAAGCACTGACTACTGTTTCATTGAACCCGATTTTACACTTTGCTAACTAAAACGGTTTATTGCGAAGTTGAAAGATTGCAGACGTCGATAAATAGTGTATGTGTATTGTTATTAATAACTATATAATTATATATATAATTATATACACGATGTAAACGCCTGCAGAATATAACCTTTTTCTGCCAAAGGCATATAAAGGCGTTTGCAAACAATTCAGATTCAGGTGGGACAGCCCATAACTTGAAATCTGCATTGTATGCCATTTAGACATTAAATTATACCAAATTTCCCGTAGGACGAAAAATCGAGTGGACCAACTTTCAATATGGAAGAGGCGATTTTTTGAAATTCGGCAGTGCTATAGTTAAATGAGCGACGCTCTACGAAACCTAATCGTATTGTATTTGCGACCACTGATATCCAGATCAGCAAGCGCATCGGGACAGTCTGATCGGGCTCTGCATTGTTTCCTTAAATGTAATGGAGGGTTTCAAGAGAACTTCTGTTACGTTGACTCTATTTTGATCCATAGCATGAAGGTTTTTCAACATACGTAATTTAAGCGTAATAATCTTGTTAAGGTCAGTTTACCTGTAGTACCGGTCAAATAATTGTTTGAAAAAAACCTACTTTTTTAGGAAACGGCTTATCCAGATCACAAACTGGTGACTAGATCGCATCACATAACAAACTATTTCTTTAAGAAACTGCTATTTAAGAACACAAACTGGTGACTAGATCTTACACACCAAAACCCTGTCATGTCTGCTGTCCACAATCAACTCAGGGGCGTAGCTTGGCAATAATCAATGTGTAGGCCGTCTCGTGAGAAAATCAACATTGTGGACTCTGCGTAAAGTATCGACCAGGATCAGCCTAAGCATGCCAGACAGGCCTACCCGGATATACACTTTTCGCCTCCTGTGGATTTTCTGTTTCAGGAATAACTACTCTATACATCTATCCTCCTAAGACAGAATGTGTCGGCCGGATCAGTCTGCGTGGACAGCGCAGGCTGATCTGGTCGATACATTACGCAGATGTCTAAAATGGGTAGGCACGTGCCTACAGTGCCTAAAGGGAGCTACGCCCCTGACATTTGACTAGCATTCGCTGGTTGTGTTAAAGCAATCGGAATACAGACGTACTTCGCGTCAATGAAATGGCGCGTATTTCTTCTCGAGGCATTTTTGCATAATATCTGAGTATGGGACGGCTTCTGAATTTAATGAATTGAAATTTAATTCGGCGACTGTGTCAACGACCTTATAAAAAGTCAAGGTTATAAATGGGACCTGTGAAATAAAATCCGGTTCAATGACTGTATTGAGATCGTTTTTCGTAGGTAAATTACCACCTACTGTCCCATGACGAACTATGTAATATAGTACGGGTTAGGGTCACTGTCTTACATACAGAAAAACTTGAATAAAAAATCCATCTCGACAAGCATATAGGAAAGTCACTATTACTGTTGAATATAGTTGAACTCATTTTGCCAAAAGGAGATAATTTTCATTATGAGCAAATAAGTTATGTAATATATGTCATGTCACAATTTTAAAAAAGGGGATACATACTTTCAAAAGTTTCTTATGAGAATAACATCTTTCTAGAAAAACGTATGCACTGGTGGATAGTTTGTCAGTATTTTAATCAGAACACTGGTGGATAGTTTGTCAGTATGTTAATCAGAACACTGGTGGATAGTTTGTCAGTATGTTAATCAGAACACTGGTGGATAGTTTGTCTGTATGTTAATCAGAACACTGGTGGATAGTTTGTCAGTATGTTAATCAGAACACTGGTGGATAGTTTGTCAGTATGTTAATCAGAACACTGGTGGATAGTTTGTCAGTATGTTAATCAGAACACTGGTGGATAGTTTGTCAGTATGTTAATCAGAACACTGGTGGATAGTTTGTCAGTATGTTAATCAGAACATCTCAAAGTTTACCCTTTCCCACACACAGACGCCTCTTCAGCAGATGACTTGTGAAAAAAAATGGTGACAGATCGAGAAGTTTCTCATATTAGGTAATTTCCACTTTTGCCACAATAGTTTCAGCTCTATTGATAAATTGTTATTTCATCTGTAAAGATTTTTCATAGTTTTGTCAATAAAATTCCAAAAGTTATCTGGTACAGATGTTTTGTATGTTGGAAAGGGCGGTTAAACTGCACTGAAGAACGTGCTCATCTTATTTCCAACTCGGCTCTCGTTTACTTATTATTCTTAATGTCATTCTTAGTGTTATTTCAAAAGCTAACACAGTATTTGATTGCCTAATCATAATTAGATTAGAACATTTCTCAAATGTAAAACATGAATTTTAATTGGTTGGTAAAACTGGACCATGGTAGAAGATTATCAACAGGTCGGATATTTGGTGACCGCGTATCGCTTTGTAGATGTGTTGACTGCCTGTAAGCTAGGGAATAACTAAGGGATTGCCAACAGTTCAGCGAGCAAATTTCTTTATGTTTCTTCATACACAAATTGTATATGAACCAGTATCAAAAGTAAACATATGATTCGCCAAATATCTTCCTCTTTGAATGCAGACAACTCATATCATATCAGGTTACCGAATTTGATATTAAAACCAAATAAAATAATTAACGAAATAATTATATCTTATTCATACAAAAAGCTTATATTATTTTTCTTTTACCGATTTCGTCTAGTCAATTTAACCGCGTGTTGGAAGAAATTTTAAAGAGATAAAGAGGAAAGCTTCATACTTTTGATACGTTATGCAATGTTAAATATGATTTATTCAATTTTTGCAATAGCTTTCTATTTTGTTAACATCGACTACTTTTTGGTTAAGCTGTAAGGGTTTTACGGAACTTGACTTTCACTTTCACATGTTGTCAAGGTGATGTCTGGTTTCACACGATAAGAACAAATATTCTTATTCGAAAACAGTATTCGAATATTCGTTCCCATCCCGTGTCGGATGCAAATAAATATTCCTTCCGTGTGGTATTTTTTTTTAATATAAATGACTCCTTCGGCATTTCTAATCATAACATACGTTATATTTCAAAAGTTACATGAGACATTTATTTTAACAAATTGAAATAAAGGGAAACATGTAACAAAAAGTAAACAGCATCTGTTAACGTAAGTAGGCACGGTAAAATGATTTACTTATGTTCTTTTTAATAGCTAGCATCATCATATTGACGAAATATCCATTTTAAATTGGTTTTATATATGCTTGTTGTTGTAACTCCATATTGTATCTGAATGCTATCAATAACCGTCAGTAGTAACTCCATATTGTATCTGGATGCTATCAATAACCGTCAGTTGTAACTCCATATTGTATCTGGATGCTATCAATAACCGTCAGTTGTAACTCCATATTGTATCTGGATGCTATCAATAACCGTCAGTTGTAGCTCCATATTGTATCTGTATGCCATCAATACTGGTCAGTAGCAGCTCCATATTGTATCTGGATGCCATCATTAACCGTCAGTTGTAGCTCCATATTGTATCTGTATGCCATCATTAACCATCAGTTGTAACTCCATATTGTATCTGTATGCCATCATTAACCGTCAGTTGTAGCTCCATATTGTATCTGTATGCCATCATTAACCATCAGTTGTAACTCCATATTGTATATGTATGCCATCATTAACCGTCAGTTGTAACTCTATATTATATATGTATGCCATCATTAACCATCAGTTGTAACTCCGTATGGTATCTGTATGCCATCATTAACCATCAGGTGTAACTCCTTATTGTATCTGTATGCCATCATTAACCATCAGTTGTAACTCCATATTGTATATGTATGCCATCATTAACCACCAGTTGTAACTCCATATTGTATATGTATGCCATCATTAACCATCAGTTGTAACTCCATATTGTATCTGTATGCCATCATTAACCATCAGTTGTAACTCCATATTGTATCTGTATGCCATCATTAACCATCAGTTGTAACTCCATATTGTATATGTATGCCATCATTAACCATCAGTTGTAACTCCATATTGTATCTGTATGCCATCATTAACCATCAGTTGTAACTCCATATTGTATCTGTATGCCATCATTAACCATCAGTTGTAACTCCATATTGTATCTGTATGCCATCATTAACCGTCAGTTGTAACTCTATATTATATCGGTATGCCATCATTAACCGTCAGTTGTAACTCTATATTATATCGGTATGCCATCATTAACCGTCAGTTGTAACTCCTTATTGTATCGTATCTGGATGCCATCATTAACCATCAGGTGTAACTCCATATTGTATCTGTATGCCATCATTACCGTCAGGTGTAGCTCCATATTGTATCTGGATGCCATCATTAACCATCAGGTGTAACTCTATATTGTATCTGTATGCCATCATTAACCGTCAGTTGTAACTCCATATTGTATCTGTATGCCATCATTAACCATCAGTTGTAACTCCATATTGTATCTGTATGCCATCATTAACCGTCAGTTGTAACTCCATATTGTATCTGTATGCCATCATTAACCATCAGTTGTAACTCCATATTGTATCTGTATGCCATCATTAACCATCAGTTGTAACTCCATATTGTATATGTATGCCATCATTAACCATCAGTTGTAACTCCATATTGTATATGTATGCCATCATTAACCATCAGGTGTAACTCCATATTGTATCTGTATGCCATCATTAACCATCAGGTGTAACTCCATATTGTATCTGGATGCCATCATTAACCGTCAGTTGTAACTCCATATTGTATCTGTATGCCATCATTAACCATCAGGTGTAACTCCATATTGTATCTGTATGCCATCATTAACCATCAGGTGTAACTCCATATTGTATCTGGATGCCATCATTAACCGTCAGTTGTAACTCAATATTGTATATGTATGCCATCATTAACCGTCAGTTGTAACTCCATATTGTATCTGGATGCCATCATTAACCATCAGTTGTAACTCCATATTGTATCTGTATGCCATCATTAGCCATCAGGTGTAACACCATATTGTATCTGTATGCCATCATCAACCATCAGTTGTAACTCCATATTGTATATGTATGCCATCATCATTAACCGTCAGTTGTAACTCCATATTGTATCTGTATGCCATCATCATTAACCGTCAGTTGTAACTCCATATTGTATCTGTATGCCATCATTAACCGTCAGTTGTAACTCCATATTGTATCTGTATACCATCATTAACCATCAGTTGTAACTCCGTATGGTATCTGTATGCCATCATTAACCATCAGGTGTAACTCCTTATTGTATCTGGATGCCATCATTAACCATCAGTTGTAACTCCATATTGTATCTGTATGCCATCATTAACCGTCAGTTGTAACTCCATATTGTATCTGTATGCCATCATTAACCATCAGTTGTAACTCCATATTGTATCTGTATGCCATCATTAACCATCAGTTGTAACTCCATATTGTATCTGTATGCCATCATTAACCGTCAGTTGTAACTCCATATTGTATCTGTATGCCATCATTAACCATCAGTTGTAACTCCATATTGTATCTGTATGCCATCATTAACCGTCAGTTGTAACTCTATATTATATCTGTATGCCATCATTAACCATCAGGTGTAACTCCATATTGTATATGTATGCCATCATTAACCATCAGTTGTAACTCCATATTGTATCTGTATGCCATCATTAACCATCAGTTGTAACTCCATATTGTATCTGTATGCCATCATTAACCATCAGTTGTAACTCCATATTGTATCTGTATGCCATCATTAACCGTCAGTTGTAACTCTATATTATATCGGTATGCCATCATTAACCATCAGTTGTAACTCCATATTGTATCTGTATGCCATCATTAACCAGGAGTAAAAGACCAGGATTCGATCCTTGGTCGGGTCATACCAAATACTTTAGAAATGGTAGCAATGGCCTCTCAACCCTTCCCTTTTCGCTCCGGGTTACGTGGACTGCTTTACTGCTGTCGGGAATATTTATATCGGTAATACTGGTATTTTACCCCGAAAACGATGTGCAATAACTGAAATATTGTTGAAAAGGGTTTAAAACAAACTTTACGCCGTCGGATCTATCAATAGGACGAACATGTCGACTATATAAATATGTACAACATTTCGACTATATAAATATGTCCAACATGTTAACTATATAAATATGACCAACATGTCGACTATATACATATGTCCAACATGTCGACTATATAAATATGACAATCATGTCGATTATATCAATATAAACAAAATGTCGACTATATACATATGACAAACATATCGACTATATAAATATGACAAACATGTCGACTATATAAATATGACAAACATGTCGCCTATATAAATATGACAAACATATCGGCTATAAAAAATATGACAAATATGTCGCCTATATAAATATGGCAAACATGTCGACTATATAAATATGACAAACATGTCGACTATATAAATATGTCCAACATGTGAACTATATAAATATGACAAACATTTCGACTATATAAATATGACAAACATGTCGACTATAAAAATATGACAAACATGTCGACTCTATAACTATGACAAACATGTCGACTATATAAATAGGTCAAACATGTCGACTATATAAATATAACAAGCACGTCGACTATATAAATATGTCCAACATGTCGACTATATAAATACGACAAACATGTCGACTATATAAATATGACTAACATATAGACTATATAAATATGTCCAACTTGTCGACTATATAAATATCACCAACATGTCGCCTAAATGAATACGCTACGTAATCGTAGTTACATGTAGCAATTATTTAAAAACCTCGATGTCGTTGTGTGTGTATGACGTGACCCAAAAGGCCTATAATTATGTTATTAGGATTAAAACTGTCTTTGACGCTTTATTTAACGCAGTCATCTTAAAAAATGGATAAACAGCTGACGAAGCAAGATTATATCTGCCTGTGACGCTTTATTTAACACAGTCATTTTGAAAACAGCTGACTCAGCAAGATTTTATATACTTGGTTCCACTCATTTCAGAAGTGTTTGTGTGGCATTTAACGCCTCTTTCAACATGTGTGCCCAGTAATATCATGGTGTTTCCTAGGTAAGTTACCAGAATTACTGGTATATTTATTCTGACAGCAGCCAGTAAGTAATGCCTACCCCACAACCCCAGTAGTAATGCTAGCCCAACGAACCTGAGTGCCAAGTAGGGAAAGCCATTACTACCATTTTTAAAGCGACTGAAATCCAGATGGCACGAACAAAAAAACAAAAAAAAACACGTCGAATTCGCCCTAAATGTTATTCTTTATGTTATCCAAGTAAAACCAGGGTAGAAAATGTATCGTTTTTTATCAATAAAGTGAACTTGAGTCGTTTTCAATTGTCCCGTTGAAGGGGTTTCCTATTTAAAAATACTTACCCCGTTACTGACAGGGTAGAATTTGCGATGGAAAAAGTATCGAAAACAAGAAAATCTCACCGATTATAGCGGTATGTAATATGTCAGTTATCATATTTTAATGCCCCAAATACAAAAATAACACTTATTTTATTAAAATTGGAAATTTTATTTTTTTTCGACAGTTGGGTATCTGGAGTTCAGTCGCTTTAAAGTATTTGGTATGAACTGTCACCTCCAACACTCGAGACGTACGCTCTATCACTACAACATCGAGGCGATCATCCCGGTAGTTATGATGACCCGCGACCTATCAAACTTGAGACGTACGCTCTTTCACTACAACACCGAGGCGATCATCTCGGTAGTTATGATGACCCGCGACCTATCAAACTTGAGACGTACGCTCTATCACTACAACACCGAGGCGATCATCACGGTAGTTATGATGACTCGCGACCTATCAAACTTGAGACGTACGCTCTATCACTACAGCACCGAGGCGATCATCTCGGTAGTTATGATGACCCGCGACCTATCAAACTTGAGACGTACGCTCTATCACTACAACACCGAGGCGATCATCTCGGTAGTTATGATGACCCGCGACCTATCAAACTTGAGACGTACGCTCTATCACTACAACACCGAGGCGATCATCTCGGTAGTTATGATGACCCGTGACCTATCAAACTTGAGACGTACGCTCTATCACTATAACACCGAGGCGATCATCTCGGTAGTTATGATGACCCGCGACCTATCAAACTTGAGACGTACGCTCTATCACTACAACACCGAGGCGATCATCACGGTAGTTATGATGACTCGCGACCTATCAAACTTGAGACGTACGCTCTATCACTACAGCACCGAGGCGATCATCTCGGTAGTTATGATGACCCGCGACCTATCAAACTTGAGACGTACGCTCTATCACTACAACACCGAGGCGATCATCTCGGTAGTTATGATGACCCGCGACCTATCAAACTTGAGACGTACGCTCTATCACTACAACACCGAGGCGATCATCTCGGTAGTTATGATGACCCGTGACCTATCAAACTTAAGACGTACGCTCTATCACTACAACACCGAGGCGATCATCTCGGTAGTTATGATGACCCGCGACCTATCAAACTTAAGACGTACGCTCTATCACTACAACACCGAGGCGATCATCTCGGTAGTTATGATGACCCGCGACCTATCAAACTTGAGACGTACGCTCTATCACTACAACACCGAGGCGATCATCTCGGTAGTTATGATGACCCGCGACCTATCAAACTTGAGACGTACGCTCTATCACTACAACACCGAGGCGATCATCTCGGTAGTTATGATGACCCGCGACCTATCAAACTTGAGACGTACGCTCTATCACTACAACACCGAGGTGATCACCCTGGTATTGATAATGACCCGCGATCTTCCACACCCGATACATACTCACTATTACTACAACTCAAAGACGATCATCCCGGTATTGATAATGACCCGAGACGTACTCTCTATCATTACAACTCAGAGGCGATCATCCCGGTATTGATAATGACCCGAGACGTACTCTCTATCATTACAACTCAAAGGTGATCATCCCGGTATTGATAATGACCCGCGACCTCCCAGACCCGAGACGTACTCTCTATCATTACAACTCAAAGACGATCATCCCGGTATTGATAATGAGTATTAATGACCCGCGACCTCACACACCCGAGACGTACTCACTATTACTACAACCCAAAGGTGATCATCCCGGTATTGATAATGACCCGAGACGTACTCACTATTACTACAACTCAAAGGTGATCATCCCGGTATTGATAATGACCCGAGACGTACTCACTATTACTACAACTCAAAGGTGATCATCCCGGTATTGATAATGACCCGAGACGTACTCACTATTACTACAACTCAAAGGTGATCATCCCGGTATTGATAATGACCCGAGACCTACTCACTATTACTACAACTCAAAGGTGATCATCCCGGTATTGATAATGACCCGAGACGTACTCACTAGTACTACAACTCAAAGGTGATCATCCCGGTATTGATAATGACCCGCGACCTCACACACTCGAATGAATGAATGTATATTGTTGTATGGCGCATCGACAGCTAAGGTCATTTAGCGCGCAATTAAATTTAATTATTCATGATCCCTGGGTAAACAAACCAGTACTAGGCTAGAAAATGTGCCTTGCCCAAGGGCACTCCACCATGACCGTAGTGCCGCGACTGGGGATCGAACCCGGGACACCCGGTTTTGAAATCCCCGTCGCTAACCACTCGACGACAGCAGATTCTCCCCACACTCGAGACGTAATCTTTATCACCACAACTCAGAGGCGATCATCCCGGTAGTGGTGATCTACGAAACCTTAAATTAACTTTATGGCAGTTTAGATATTTACTAAATGTGTATGTGTTGATGTAACAAAGATTTATATCTTGTTATTTCAAAATAAGGTTTATATAATGTTTAACCAATATTTGATACATCGTTTAGATGCTGATATATTATATAGCGGGTATCGTTCACGGTCATCTTTTACGGCACAATTAACAGAATGCATATATATAACGTTTACAAGCATATATTTGACCACTCGCCACAGTTTCAATTCTTCTCAGACCCCAAAACTCTTACCTGTATATACATATTGGTGTTAAGTTTGGCATCAACAATAATATAATACAATAGTAAGACACTCTGTATTTCTTTTAAAGACAAATTAAAACTTTTCGCTGCCATATATTCAGCCATCCTGTACGGTGATACATTACTTGTAAAACAAACCACAACATATGGAAAAAGATCATTATTTCATTTGTTTAACCCCAATGTGATCATTGTATCCAGCTACCAGTCAGTGCAGTACAGCTACCAGTCAGTGCAGTACAGCTACCAGTCAGTGCAGTACAGCTACCTGTCAGTGCAGTACAGCTACCAGTCAGTGCAGTACAGCTACCAGTCAGTGCAGTACTTGTGTAAGACATTTCTCGAGACCATAATCTGTGTCACTCATCAGTGCAACATCGTCAGCGAATATTAGGGAGAATATTTCCCTTGGATAAAAGAAGTAAAAGAAAGCGAAGATATCACATCTATCAGGCTATAATAATCGATTTATATTAAATATGCGGTTAATAACCCATAAATGTCACACATAATTTATGTTAATAATATCTGTGTTTTTTGTTTTTTTTGTTTTTTTGATGATCGCAACACTCCAGCTGATCTAAAATGTTACTTATATTTTATAATAACACTATCATTTGTAGATGTAACCCAGTTGGGGAAAAAAACACTATAAAAGCTAGCTATATAGCAAGGCAGTATAATTATCAACTTATACAAACAAATAGCTACATATTGTATATCTATGGAACAAACCACTTTACTATATAGACATAGTCCGAATTTATACCTAGTTGTCTTCAAAGTCAGCTGCTGCAGATGTGTTGTATGTTGGAAAGTGTGGTTATTACAGAGTATACGAAAAACGTCAGGTTAACATTTCCCTCATATAAACCTTTTCTGACACCTCTTCAGCAGACGTTTTTTTAAAACATGTCGACAAAAGAAGAAATTGCTCAAAACCAGCAATTTCTCCTTTTGTCACCATGTTTTCAACTCTTTTTCTATTATTGTACATTTTATTAAAGGGAGTTTCCAATTTCTTCAAAGTCGACTGCTGCAGATGTGTTGTATGTGGGAAAGGATAGTTATACGAGATACGTCACCTTAACACCGCTGGGACTCTTTCAAACCTAGATTACTCCCGTTGCTCCTAAATATCCTATTACACCGATAACTTCACCCAGACGACATTTGACATCTGCTATTGAACATGACTTTTGAAAAGATTGCAATAAAATGTGAATTTACTCAAAACGAGGAATTTCCCCTTTGATTGCAATATTTTCAACTCTTTAACCCTTTCCCTCATACGACAATTCTGCAGCAGACGACTTTGAACATATATTGTCAAAAAATAGAAAATCTCTATAATTGAATGGATAACCTATGACTAAAAGTGAAAAACATTGTGTCAAAAGGAGAAATTGCTTGTTTTGAGCAATTTCTTCTTTTGTCACTATGTTTTCAAAAAGCCGTCTGCTGCAGAGGCGTCAGAAAGCGTCTATATGAGGGAAAGGGTTAACAATATTAATATGTCAGTTTTCTAGATTTTTGAAATTGTTCGTCTGATGATTGTAAAGCAGACGCCCTTTGAGAAAGTCATGTGAAGTAATTGGTTAAAACTACGTTTTTGGTATTCAAAAAGAATCAACTCAAGCCGTTTAGGTCAAATACAGATTTATCGTTTTAGAACTCTTACTGAATATTAAGACTCGTCTTATCTCCCCTATCCTCGTGGTTCGAACCCCAGCCGGGTTATTCCAAAAACTATAACTAATGTAATAATGGCTTTCGATCCTTGGCACCCATAATTTTGGGATTAGCAGTACGATTGACTCACTGGATTCAGGATAAGTAGACCAGTAGCACTGGTAACTTACCCAAGATACGCCGTGATGTAACTGAAATAGTGTTGAAAGCGGCGTTAAACGTTAAAGAAACGAGGAAATATCCGTGTGTATCATCATGCTCAAAATATTGCTACAACAATCCAATCTCTATCCTCATACGTGTGAAAGCTCGAGCCGAAGGCTCGAGCGAAGCACGCCTATAGGTTACACGTACGAACACATCATACGAGATCAAAACAACGAGAATTCAGTACAATCTTACTGTTTTTCACATATCAAATCTCAACCCCATAGCACTTTTTTTCGGCCATTTTGCTTACGGTCTTACTGGATGGACAAATTATCGTAACCTATTCATTTCGTAACCGGTAAAACCCACAAACACGATATTCGCATGTTTTGACAAATCAAAAAATACTTAGAACTAGAGAGAAAAATTAAATTAAATTCCTTCTCGATAAAGGAATGAAAACAAGGAATCTGATATGTGATAATTTGCGTGTAATTGCACTCGTTTTCTATTTTTAAAATAATATTTTCTCAACCGGAAGTAAACACATCCAAATGTGACGTCATTGCAACGAAAAGAAACGTCATTGTAAGGCAAGTAATAAATAAATAACAAAAGGAAAACGACAGGAATGGTAGGAAAAGATAGTTTGACTCGTCACAAATGGATTTCATTCACTGGAAGGACTTTATGAAGGCTAAGTCGACTATTCTTTTGTACCTGTCATCATTATTTCATGGATTTTATATCTTTGCAATATAGAGAAGCAATAAACACTTGAAAATGATTGTAAATATTTCAACGGAAGTTATCGTTCGTTACACTGGCCTCGGATATTATTTTAACTGAAAAGGACGAACAATTCTGTTTCTGTATCGGCATAGCTTCATTTCAAGGTAAGCTATTTATTATATCAATAATTTGCTTAAAAATATAACTTCATTTCTAAATTATTTGTTATATCTGTTGGGAACGATCCACGATGCTTTCGTCACATCGCGTGACGTCACATGGTGTGTATCGTTTATGACTGTATCTGTCATTTGAAGCCGAAGCCGTCTTGTCAAATGTTGACTCCACTCAAGAAAATGGCTATTAAAACTATCATATCTTCGACTGTCTAGTTGTATTGCCTTTAAGACGTTTATCTATTTATTGCAGTAAATGTAGCAAACAAACAAAACTACAGTCAATTTCTAATTATTTGCCTTTAATTTACATTATTTTTTTACATTGTACAGTTCACAGGTGCCAGACGCGTTGATTGGACTCCCATGGGATACAACCCTAAAAACCCACAAAATTACACCAAAATATCTTAAACACTTACAAATAACAACAATTCAAACAGAAAATAACTTTTTTTCATTTTTCCTTCCTTTATAAAGGTATTGAACAAACCTGGGATTTTTCTCTCAAAAACACGACATCGCCTGCATTTGCGATCGTAGCACATTCAATTTTGGCTCGATCTCGGCCATATCGGTCTCAATCGTTACGGGATAGTTCACAGAAACACAGACAAACATCGGTTTCAACCTTTTTTCAACGGCGTTGACACAACAGGCAGACAAAGTCGAAGAAACTCAGGTCGGACACGATCGCGTTAGATCACGCATACAAAAAATGTAACAAATGCATTCGTTACAGTTTTTAGCGCCGAATAAACTATTGCAAATAATGAAATCAACTATTCTGTTAAACTTACCACCACAGATTTTCTCTCGTTCGACGTAGTACAGCCAGTCTTCGATGAAATCAAGTCAACAACATTTTATAACTGCAGGCCTGCGCTTACAATTTTCTTGACCCGGAAGTAGTTGCGGCATAAAATTAGAGATTTCCGGTTTCGTCGTTATACGTATAGGTAAGTTAGGGAACCAGTATTTTGTAAACATTGATCAGCTGTATGTAAAGACCCGCCCTATTTTTGAAGCAAGTTATTTTGTAGTAAACTACATCAATTAAGGACAAAATGCCTATAGTTACCTGGTAAATGATGTTTCTGTATTATTATAAAGTTATAAACATTCACTACAATAAAAGATGGAGCCTTTTCTATTAAATTTTTTCCATTTCATGTGGTGTTTTAGTCCGGCACATGTACGGTGTAGCCATGCGGAACAACTGTCGCATTGTATCCAATCTGTGTCTTTTGTAATAGTTAAACATTTTTTACATTTTGAAGACACATCTTCATTATCAGAACACTCCAGTGGCTCATCCTGTGAAGTACCAGGCACAGGCGATTTGTTCAACTCGGGAGTGCATGATGACTCTGGCCTCTGCTCACATTCAAAATCACTATTTGATGAAGATTGGTTTTCATCAGGAGGCTCATCATTTTTACTGATTGAGGGGTCATTATTTTTCCCTTTTGTTCTTCTTTTTCTTTTTTTGGTTTTCTTTTCTGCATTTTCTTCATTTGTCTGTACATTTTCCTGTACTTGATCTTCATTTAAATCACTTTTTCTTTTATTTTTTTTAACCTCTTTAGAAACCAAAATTTGCTTTCTGTGTGCCATTTTTTTATGAACTTGATAAATGTCTATAAGGTCTTTCCTGAATTGTCCAAAAATCACAAGTAAATAGAGTTTAACAATTTTTTGAAAAATAATATTTATTATTTCCTGTTTATCAACACTTGTTTCTTCTCTATTTAAAAGTTCACTTGTTTTTTCTGTGCCCTGATTTTCAATAACACTGTAAAAGCTTTGAAATAAATCACTGTTCTCATAAGTTGTTTTTTTACATGACTCAAAAAAATCACTTCCATGTGTGTTGAAGTTTTCACTGGTAATCATAGCCAGGCAAAATTCTGAAAGTTTTAGGAAAAATTTGAATAAAGGATCAGAAATATTCGTGAGTCCTCTGTTAAGATTTTGCTTTCTGGTTGTATCTAACAATGAATCAGGTTCAGTACTATTCCCAAGAATGTATTGTTCATCTACTCTTAAGGAATCCATAATTTGTGTGGCACACATTGCTTCATCATAACCCTGTTGTCCTTCTACAGTTTTTGTATACCTTAAAGCTTTCTTTTTGTTGATCATCTTAAACCTTATTTTAGCTATGCAATATCCACCAATGTATCTAATCCTTGCGCGTGATGCGTTTGTTACAGATCTTATTGACAGATTTTTCTCAGAACTTGGGTAAACTTCAGCCTTTTTCTTTAGAATATATTTTCTAATTTCTACAGATATATTGAAACAGATATGTTTGTGTTCTGCTGTGAATGCTTCATTTTCGAATAATAACATGCAACTCAAAATAAATTCAGCACTGTTTAAGTGTTCATGAATAGATGAATAGAATTGCCCTAGATCTTTAGCTTTAACTGGTCCTTCAAATTTTAGAGTTTCTATTAATGACATGATTTTATTGTACTCTCCTTGGCAAAAGTTTAAGTATTTCAACCTATCCAAATTATTTAGAATACAGTTTGTATTGTACTGAAAAGGAGTTAAAACTTCATCTGTTTTCAGTTTTTCTGTTATCATGTTCAAATTCAAATCTTCAGGTATTTCTATTTGATTACCTTGCAAATTTATTGTTTTGATAATATCATCAAATTCTTCATCAAATTCTTCATCAAATGAATTCTCTTCACTTATTTCTATGTCGGGCAAAATATCATTGTTTAAAACTTCCGGTACAGTGAAAAAGTTGGTAGCCTCTTTCTGCCTGCAAATAAAACAAATTAATAATGTCACAACTGTCAGCTTAACCCTTTCCCTCATACGACAATTCTGCAGCAGACGACTTTGAACATATTTTGTCAAAAAATAGAAAATCTCTTTAATTGAATGGATAACCTATGACTAAAAATGGAAAACATCGTGGCAAAAGGAGAAATTGCTCGTTTTGAGCAATTTCTTCTTTTGTCACTATGTTTTCATAAAGCCGTCTGCTGCAGAGGCGTCAGAAAGCGTCTATATGAGGAAAAGGGTTAATATGTATATATTAAGTTAGAAATATATTGAACAATTTCAAGTGAAATCAGCACTACTGAACCCACTATTGATGTTAACTATAGATTTATTCTAATTATGCCGTAACATCAGTAAGACTTGAAAATTTGGACATTAACCCTTTCCCTCATACGGTAATACTGCAGCAGACGAATTTGAACGTATTTTGTCAAAACATAGAAAATCTCAATAATTAAATGGATAACCTATGACTAAAAATGGAAAACATCGTGGCAAAAGGAGAAATTGCTCGTTTTGAGCAATTTCTTCTTTTGTCACTATGTTTTCATAAAGCCGTCTGCTGCAGAGGCGTCAGAAAGCGTCTATATGAGGAAAAGGGTTAATATGTATATATTAAGTTAGAAATATATTGAACAATTTCAAGTGAAATCAGCACTACTGAACCCACTATTGATGTTAACTATAGATTTATTCTAATTATGCCGTAACATCAGTAAGACTTGAAAATTTGGACATTAGCCCTTTCCCTCATACGGTAATACTGCAGCAGACGAATTTGAACGTATTTTGTCAAAACATAGAAAATCTCAATAATTAAATGGATAACCTATGACAAAAAGTGGAAAACATTGTGGCAAAAGGAGAAATTGCACATTGTGCAATTTCTTCTTTTGTCACTATGTTTTCAAAAGCCGTCTGCTGCAGAGGCGTCAGAAAGCGTCTATATGTGGAAAGGGTTAAATCATATGGAGGCATGTCCATTTAAGGAAAGGTGGTACATTGATTTTCTTACAAATTACTTTTTTAATTACAGGCTGTTGAATAGGGTGAAGGAGGATAGCAGTTTGGAAACGGATATCAATTCTTTGTATGAAGCTTTCAAGTTTGAAATTTTGGAGTCTGGCTATAATGTTAATATTGGAAAGAGAGTGTTTATTGAACATTTATTGAAAGTATATCCTACGATACAAAAGGAAAGACGTCAGCAAAATAACTCAAGCTGTACAGTATATAAAGGAATTTCTTTAAAACAATTAAGTATTGAAAAATCTATTGAATGCTCCACTTTAGGAGAAATAACACACTTTTTTCCAGAAGAATTTACATTAAATTTTGAAAACCACAATAACGTTTCTTGTGAGTTAAAATGTGAAAGTAAGATTAATGGAAATCATGTATACAAAAAGGTTACATTTTTCGAGAACAGGAAGTGGGCATTAGAAATCAGTGGCAACAAGGTTGATCTTCCAAAATTATTCATTAATGATGACTTTGAAATGTGCAGAGAAAGTGTTCAAAATGTTTGTAAATCTGTCATAATGTTAAAACTATGTGTGGCAGTAAAGTTAACTAAATGAGTTGTGGTCAGCAGATACCACACAATAGAAACTTTCAATTCTGGTGAGATTCAAGAAAGAAAAATAAGATCTATCACCTGTGATAAAGTAGTGCCTATAAACTCTATTTCAAATACATGCAGAAAATGCCAAAAAATGACATTTGGACAACCTAAAACTGAAACTTTGATTAATGCAGAAAAAAATAAAGAAAATGAGCAAACTAAGGAGAATAAAACAACTGAAAGTAAAGGAAAGACAGCAACAAGAGAAGAAATTCTAAGACTGTTTCCAAATGCTAATGAAGAAATGATAGAGATACTTTTAAGTCAAGCTAAAAACATTAATAAAAATCCAAAAGGTAGACGATGGAGTAAAGGGGTAATTACTGCATGTATGCAATGGTACTGCCGTAGTCCCCAGTCTTACACAGCTTTTAGAGATAGTCAATATCTAATTCTTCCATCACCATCATTGTTAGTGTTATATAAGAACAGAGTGAAACAAGAAGTTGGCTTTCATAAAGATGTTTTTAAATGGATGCATGAGGAAGCAAAGAGAAGAAATATACCTGAAGAAGGATGGACCGGAGGGATAATCTTAGATGAGATGAGCATACAGGCTGACATTCAAATAAGTAAGAGTGGTGATATGGTAGAGTTATCTGGTTTAGTTGAAGTTGGTGAAGAAGGAAACATTTGTCATACTATAAGAACAGGGAAAAATGACCAAACTCTTGGAAGCCATGCTCTTCAAATGATATTTTTGGGCATCAGTGGATTTCGTTTCCCTTTTGCTCATTTTATCACTGATGGAATTCAAGCAACAGAATTGTACTCCCTTTTTTGGGAAGCTGTTGACACTCTTCAGAAGTTTGGGTTTAGCACTGTATATACATGCATGGACGGTGCCCAGTCTAACAGGTCTTTCATGAAGTATAATATTGGTGAAAAGTCTACAACATTTACATGTTCCAGCCCATGCAATTTGGATTCCATGATTTTCATGATGGATGTGTCGCATGTAATTAAAAAACTCAGAAACAATGTATTAAAAAGTGGAATACAAAACAACAGCACTAGGCTATTAACACTACCCTCTTCTCGCACAGTTCAATGGCAAATGTTTATCGACTGTTTTCATTGGGATAAAACAAATGCTGTCCAGATACACAAGAAATTAACAAATGAACACCTTTTCCCATCAAATCAAACCAAAATGAGAAACCATCTTGCTGATGAAGTTTTGAATACAGACATGCTACATTTAATGTTACAATATCAACTTTATTTAGGCCCTAAAGGCAATATACTTGATGGCGCAATTGAATTTTTAAGAAACACGTCTATGTTAATTGATATATTCAGGGGTAGGGCACCCATAAGGTCAATACATGATGAAAGGTTAGAACAATTAAGTAATATCAACAACTGGTTTTATAAATGGGAGACAGCAGTGAAAGCATCAACAGATATTTCTAACAAAGAAAAAGTACATAAACTGATGTCATACCAATGCCATGAGGACATTCATGCTTGTATTATTGGTTTCGTAAACCTGTGTCATAAACTTCTAAAAAAGGATTCTCTACTTTTCATAACTCCTACACTTATTAACTCTGATGTTGTAGAAAATACATTCAATCAAATGAGAAGCACATACAATGGGGCAAACAGTAACCCCAATGCCTTACAATATAAAAGAACATTGAATAGTATTATTCTAGGACAGAAAACTGTATCAATTAAGGCGAATGCTGGAAGGAGTAAAGACGGGGCACTACTTTTTGATTGTAAATTGAAGAAGTCGGCTACTAAAAGAAAACGTGAACCAGCGAAGGGCGACCAGAAAGCCATTAAAGTCATCAGATGCTAGAAGGTAAGCATTTTTGCATTATATTACCATATACTGTTATATAAACACAAGCAGGAGTAAAGATGGGCACTTAATTGGGTCTTATTTTTTCTAGTCCCCTCTCAAGATAAAATAATGTGGATGTTTATTTGGGGGAGAAGGAGCTTATACGAAGGTATATGGTATAACATTTTATACATTTACCTTACAAGTACTTGACAACAAGTGTTGTTTTCAGATGGTTCTTCAGTTGCCATATTAACAAAGTTTACAACAGTGTCTGGGTGTGCCATACAACTGTTACGACTGAAATTAATGACTCTAAGTCCTGATCTTGTTCTGGCCCTGCCTATAGCCACACCAAGCTGTCCAGGCTTAAATATACCTTTACAGTCTACTTCAACCCTGAAAATAAGAAAATATGTTAAAGGTTAACCCTTTACCTCATACGACAATTCCGAAGCAGACGACTTATTTTGTCAAAACATAGAAAATCTCCATAGTTGAATAGATAAATTATGACAACAAGTGGAAAACATTGTGGCAAAAGGAGAAATTGCACGTTTTGTGCAATTTCTTCTTTTGTCACTATGTTTTCAAAAAAGCCGTCTGCTGAAGAGGCGTCAGAAAGCGTCTATATGAGGGAAAGGGTTAACATATCTTTAATGTTTCCAGTGTTTTTATTATGTTTTACAGTTTAATCTGTGAAATTAATGAATATACAGACTGCCCTTTGGAGAATAAAATGTTGTCTCTATTTATAGGTGGTCTTCATTCACAGGTTATATAACTTTGAAATTGTTTCAATGGTAAATAATACAAATTAGGTGATGTTGAGAAATCTTCATAGGAGATATTTAACACAGGTGTGACAGTACACATTTTCTGACACTACATGTCATGGGGTATTTTGGTTAAAATGACAGTGAACACTGCTTCAACATATAAAAGCTAGAGTAAATAACATTTCAGTTTTTAAGATTTTCAAATTGGTTTCTTCTATTGTAAAAGAAATCAGATGTACCTGTCAAGAGTCATTCCCTGCGACTTGTGGATCGTTAATGCAAAAGCCAATTTAAGAGGTAACTGTTCTCTGGCTGCAACATCTCTGTTCTCTCTACGACTGAAAACTAAAATCAGACATCCATTTAATAACTTTTCATTTTAGTAAAAATTATTTTGTCGCTTTCACACAAATTGTAATGTTGAATATATATTGTATTTTTTCATGAAAAATAACACATATTTGCCATAATTGGTTATGTCTGTCCCTTAATCACCTTTCATACGAGCCACAGCGTGTACATAATAGCCGGTTGAGGTGTAAAAATGAAAGCGAATGTTGCGGCCATTATGCATTTGCTAGGTGCCTACTGTAAGGTATGATAACACTGTTCGGTATAATTCTGGTTCTCTTCAAACTGTTACGCTACATTTTTGCTTCCGTTCGTTTTCCTTTTCTGAAATTCAACCCTTTGCGAATGAAAAGGTACACATTGAATTTTGTGAACAGTGTAGGACCAGATCAACCTGTACATCCGCACAGTCTGGTCACAAAGTACTAACATAATTACGCCTGTCAGGGCCACTTGGTATGGTACAAGTTTGCTACACTGTTCAAGAAATAATTGAGCGAAAAGGTACATATTTGCTTTCGTGAGCATTGTATATCCAGATAAGATCAGCCTGTACATCAGCACATGCTGATCTGGTCCTACAGGGTTCACAAAATCTACACTGTTCATGTATAACTTACGTAATTGAGCATGTCCATGCGAAAATATACAAGTTTGCTTTCGTGAACAGTGTAGACTGAGATGAGCATGTGCGGATGCACATGCTGATCTTTGCCTACACTGTTCAAAAATGCCAACTGTATAACTTTGAAGAAGTTCAAATGTAAGAGTATTAATTTATGAATAACATGTATTTTGAAATAAGACTTACCTGTAAATTTAAGCTTTTTAATTGGAATCTTCATGTCAAGAGATGGAAACTCTACCACTGGTCCGTTGTCATCAATATCATAGACCACGCCCCTAAGTCCATTTACAAGCTTGTCCGAAAGATTTCGTAGTAAAATAACTGGGACTCCTATTTTCAGCCATAATATACGTGGTGCAAGAATATTTGACAAGTACCTACTTTCCCCATTATCACTTGAAATGTACTCAAATATTGTTCCAGGAAAGTCTATCAAAGAGTTTCTGTTGAAATCAAGTTTTATACTATCCTCTTCATTAGGAAGTGGTCTGGTAAGGCTTTTCATAAACTGAATGGTTTCATTTGATGTTGAGCCATGTAAAACTTCCTGAATGGCTTCTATGAAACGATCCTCAGTCTGGCGAACAACATTTGTGAGAGTGACTCTATGTTTAAAAGTAGTGTTAAATATGTTGCTGGTAAAAACAGAATTCTCCATTTTCATTGCAAAGTGAGTTAGGCACTGGGGCAAGTTGAAAAAAGTCTCCACATAAAACAAGTTGAATGCCACCAAATAGTAAGTTTTCATTCTTCAAAGAACACACTGCATTCAAGCTGTTAAACATATTTTTGCTCAACATTGAGCATTCATCAATAATTAACAAATCAGTATTTTTAATATTGTTAACTGTTTGCGCATACTTTACATTGTTATTTAAAACACATTTTATTTCAGACGGAGAAAAGCGGCCATCATCTATCCCTGACCAGCGATGTATGGTTTGGGCTTTCACTGGAATGTTTTTATACACCGAACATGCTATGCCTGTGGTGCAATTCAAGGAGACACGTTTTTGAGATTCAACAGCTTCACGAACTATCTCATGAATTAGAAAAGATTTTCCAGTTCCAGCAGCCCCCAATATTAACAAATTGTGACCATTTAACACTAGACTCAGTGCTTCTTTTTGTTCTTTATTAAGAATTGCCATTGTCACACGGTCCCTGTCAAACTACTTTCGGTTTCAAAACGGATGTTTACAAAATTATTGGTTTCACTGTTCATACGGATATTCAATGATGCGGGGAACCAGCCAATTAGTTTACCACGAGGACTTCCGGGTCAATTTTTAGGAAAACAGTTGATGAAACATTGACGGTAATAAATTAGTTTTAATCGAAGACTGGCTGTACTACGTCGAACGAGAGAAAATCTGTGGTGGTAAGTTTAACAGAATAGTTGATTTCATTATTTGCAATAGTTTATTCGGCGCTAAAAACTGTAACGAATGCATTTGTTACATTTTTTGTATGCGTGATCTAACGCGATCGTGTCCGACCTGAGTTTCTTCGACTTTGTCTGCCTGTTGTGTCAACGCCGTTGAAAAAAGGTTGAAACCGATGTTTGTCTGTGTTTCTGTGAACTATCCCGTAACGATTGAGACCGATATGGCCGAGATCGAGCCAAAATTGAATGTGCTACGATCGCAAATGCAGGCGATGTCGTGTTTTTGAGAGAAAAATCCCAGGTTTGTTCAATACCTTTATAAAGAAAGGAAAAATGAAAAAAATTAGGACTAAAAAAAAAGTTATTTTCTGTTTGAATTGTTGTTATTTGTAAGTGTTTAAGATATTTTGGTGTAATTTTGTGGGTTTTTAGGGTTGTATCCCATGGGAGTCCAATCAACGCGTCTGGCACCTGTGGTACAGTTTAACAGTTTATGTCTATGACCTAGTCTTTGTCAAATCATGAAAGTATGACCAGAATCAGTTCACCCTGATTTTGGGGTATACATAGTAAATGTCTTAATGTCTAAATGTCTATATCCTCCAACCTGAAAGAGAGGAAAACACTTTCATGCCTTCAAATGCGTCTATTGTTTTAAAGAAATGATGTTATATGTGGACTATCAGTAAAACACATAACTTTTCTTTCAATAGGCTGAATTTCTAGTAGTTTCATCTTTTTGTTATCCAAAATTTGTTTATTGATCAAACTCAAATGAGTCCATTGTTTTAAAGGAATGATGTCATATGTGGGCTATCAATAAAACACATTACTTTTCTTTCATCAGGCTGAATTTCTAGTAGATTTATCTTTTTTTTTATCCAAAATGTGTTTATTGATCAAACTCAAATGAGTCCATTGTTTTAAAGAAATGATGTCATATATATGTGGACTATCAGTAAAACACATTACTTGTCTTTCAACAGGCTGCATTTCTAGTAGATTCATATTTTTTTTAACCAAAATTTGTTTATTGATCAAACTCAAATGAGTCATGATTGTTTAAAAGAAATGATGTCATATGGGGGCTATCAGTAAAACACATTACTTTTCTTTCAACAGGCTGAATTTCTAGTAGTTTCCTTCTTTTTTTTTTTATCCAAAATGTGTTTATTGATCAGATTGGACAAACTTGGTACTAAGAATTTAAACATTATTTTCACTAGGTTATTTTAAATACTCTGCATGTATGTATTCAAACAATATTTGAAAAAGATTCAACATCTATTGACAGCACTATTTTCATACTTGGGAGCACAACAACCAATGATGTCATAGAACTCTTCAAATTGAAGAGCAAATGCAAAATAAAAGCCTTTTACGGTCACCGATTTAGGTCCGTCTATGAAACAGGGCAATGTACACTAACTACATCAAACTCAAATAAGGTAAAAACAAACTGAGCATTGAAATCTGTAGATAAAGAGGATCAATCTCTTTTTAAATTCAACAAACACTCAAAATACTTTTTATTCAAATAAATTTGTATAAACATTTTGGTTGAACAATAAAGAAAACTTAATCTGTTTTTCAACAGAAAAAGGCTATAAGGCAGTTCATAATTAATGTCAGTTATGTTAGTCACCCAGTGACCTCACATAAGTGTTCTGTCCTCTGATATAACTGAAATACCACAGAAATGTATCTGTTTTCTATGTAATTTATTGTGAAATCCATTTTTCTGTGTGAAATTGTATAATCTATACAATAGAAATGGTAAAATTTAAATTGGTATACATTCATTGTAACAAAAAAATTCTTATACTTTACTGGTAATAAAAGTACACATATTTTCATGAACTGCTGCTCAAAATAAAAACCTATACTGTAGTTTAATGGTAAAACACCTGGTCTAACAAGAGTTCTAAGATCAAATCTCAGCAGGTACATGTTTTGAAAGAGGCAACTAAACTTAACAATGTATACATGAAACAATTATGTTGTGGGGAGTTGTCTTACTTAAACACTTATTACATTTTTATCCAGGCTTCTAGTGAAAATAGTTTACTCCCTGTACCCTTTTCAAAAGCTTTTATAATTGAGCAATAACAATTATAAAAAGGAATGGTTATCAACATTGATAACTCTGAGAATCTGTACATGTTCAAGGATTGATCCAGCTTTGATTACCGTTCTAATATCAAAGTTTTAACGAAATTTATACATCATATTTTTATAATAGAGCAATTTTAACATGATCACTAACAATGTTAAATTATTGCAAATTCTTCTGGAAAATCCATTTCTCTGTTCGTACTTTTTATAATTTCTTTATTTGCTATAAACATACTGTTTATTGTTTTATGCAATAAAATGTATATTGAATATATTGATCAGATCTTTCATTATCCATTTTTTTTTCAAACAACATATTTCAGATACATGTATATATATTCAGTAACTGTTGTTGACACTAAGTCTGGTACTTATTAACAAATAATCTGATGCTGTTTTCATGTTTTACAAATTAAAAACCAGAATTGGAGATAGGTGTTCAAAGTGAAAATGTTGTTGAATAGGAACATATTGTTCATTTTGGATATGTTCATTTTGGATCAATTACACCATTCCGACAATGTATTCGGATTAGTCACAGAAATCAAGTAATTTACATCAGACAAGGCCGGCTAAACTTTAACCTTTCCAACATACATCATTATAAATGGGACTTTTGAAAATATTTGTCAAAAATTACATTTTTCTCAGTCTGTATGCATAGTGTTCTCATCTTAAATTGTCTCAAGATTATACATTCAGCCAGATCATGCAAAGTTAGCCATCTGCCTTGTAAGATTGTTGTGTGGAGTAATGTTAAGCGCAAGTCATTCAATCAACCATGGTAAGAGTCAGTTTTCAATTATATGTATTACTAGTTTACAAATAACTGGCATTTGTAAAAATAAATCAGAACATTCTTCAATGCCTTCTAGTGTTGTTTTCCATCAACATCCTTGGAAATCTTACAGTCTATTACAATCCTGACCTAATAAAAAATAAAACAGATATATGTACAAATTAAACTTAAATGCATGCTAAAGTTCGTTTTTTTCAATATGTTTTTCAAATTCTGTTTTTGTAACTTTCTACAATTTTCCTATTAATTTGTTTCTTGTTGGGGGACAGACAGTGCTTAATTAATTGTTCTTGCTTTCACACGACCTAGGCTTTGCCTATTAACATATTAAATTGTAAAACATCCGAAGGTCCGTGTTCGTCTGACTTACTTTGAGTATCGAATTCACGAATATTTCATAGACACTGATCGGGTTACAGATTGATGTGGCTAAGCCAAACATGGTCGAGTAAATCCTGAACCCTTAAATCTGCATCAGGCGACTTCGAAAAGAAGTGAGAAAAAATATGGTTAATATCTATACAGATTAAGTAATGAATGGAGATGAAAACAGTGTGGCAAAAAGGAGAAACTCATCAATATGAGCAATGTTCACAACGTTTTCGTCTGCTGCAGATGCGTCAACATGAATGAAAATGCGTCTTTATCGAGGGCTTGGCGTGAAACGGTTGTAACTCAAATTTGTCTTTTTTTTTACGATGTTAATCACTTCGCCATAAAGTCTTTATAAACGTTAAATCATTTTTCATGATAAACAATGGACATTTAGGTGCTATTGCTCGTTCTGAGCAATGGCACCTAAATTTGCATTGTTTGCAAAGGGGTCAAAATTGCCCCTAAACCAGGGTTTTCAAAATAGGCTTTAAGTTACAACCGTTTCACGCCAAGCCCTCGATATGTGTGAAAGGGTAGGACAGCATACGGCTGTTAAACACCTGCCCTAGATAAATGATATGGCTTTGGTAAACGACCGCACAATCCAAGGCCAAGGTCATACAGAGCTTCGGGCACATTTGAGCCGTCCCAAGAGAAACCCGCCTCTGCGTTATGTATCGATCCAGATCAGCCTGCCAGTCCGCGCTGACTGATCCTGGCCGTCACATTCCGTCTCAGGGCGAAAGAGGTATAGAGTAATGATTCCTGAAACAGAAAATCCACAGGAGGCGAAAAGTGACTATCTGGATTAGCCTCCGCGACATGCTTAAGCTGATCAGGGACGATACTTTACGCAGAGTACACGATGTTGGTTTTTTTCGCGGGTCGGCTCATTTATGACTTAGTACAAAGCTTCACCAAATGTTTTATCACACAGCTTGTACCACCCGGTACATGGACCGTCATCAATATATGAGCTGTTCCATGAGAACATTAACAGTATGGACTCTGCGTAATGTATCGATCCAGACCAGCTTAGGTCCGCGAAGGCTTATCCGGGCCGACACATTCTGTCTCAGGGGGATAGAGGTAAAGAGTAATGATTCCTGAAAAAGAAAATCCACAGGAGGCGAAAAGTGTCTGTCCGGGTTAACCTGCGCGGCATGCGTATGCTGATCCGGGTCGATACATTACGCAGAGTCCACAATGTTGGTTTTCTCGTGGAACGGCTCGAAACATACTCATAATGGAGCGGCGCTCCAGGAAAACCAACACCATGACATTGGCGAACAGTGTTGCACGCGCTGGATGATCGGGATCTGCACTGTTCAATAATACTTCATAGAAGCATCCAGAGAGTCTCCAACAGTGTACATTGTATATACAGTGTATAAGTAGCGGATCATGTTCTATTGACGTGCGAATTAATCGTTCTCTTCACTTGTCAACAATACGCTAAGGATGGTTTTCGTAGAGTGCGTATCGAATATACTAGGTTAATGACTGAATGTTGACGTTGACATTGCTGTTTTTCCAGTATTTGTTTTTCTAAAGCATTTTCATAAACACATTAATGTCAAAAAGCTGATTAGAGATAAATGTAGATAAATATAGATGACCTTAATTTCGTAGTTTAATGTACTATTTTAACCGTATTACAGACTGGTTTTTACGCATGGAAAGAAAACGTTTTATTGAAAGTATTTCAACTCTGTATAACGATCTGTTTTTTCGCATATATTGCAACTGTCTTCACATTAAATATGCTATGTGTAACCCAACTTTAGGTTATTTGCGTTAAGTGTACATCCAGCGAAGATCAAGATTAATCCGTGCATGCGCGAAGCCTTGTCGGTATCTGTACTCTTCACCAAAAAGTCAATGAGGGTTTAAGAAACCTTGGAGAAAAAAAATTGATACTACACAGCATATCTACATGTGTAATTGTTACGCTACGGTTTGTTTCATAATGTTTTCAAAATAGTCAAAAATGAAAGCACTAAACCAAATATTAGGTCATTTAAGCAATTATAATCGAAAATCTGTACCACCCAGACCTAAGTTTTTGAGTCCGACAAGTTTGTCCGCTCGATCAAAAACAGAAACACATAACAATTTTAGGTTTTACTGTGTCACATGTTTAAGGAAATGACCAAACTGTATGTTTATGCATGTTTTGCGCCATTGCACAATCAAATAAAAGTTTAAATAGCTATAAAAACATCATGTTTAATGAAAAAATGTAAAAGTGGCTATTACTCAGTGGCTGAACACATCAAGTCCACTCCAGGGAACCAGTTTCATTATTTTTCAAGCAATTTGACTGTATCCCACCTCGTAAGGGACCCCAGAATGCTTCAATATTTGCAGCTGACACAATATTGACTTTTAATTGTTTCCAGCCAATATTGTGACCGAAAGTACATTTGGCTGGTAACTCTTTTCAATGATATAGGGTGATCTACATGAAAAACGCTTAGAAAGTGTGACAATTGAGGGCTGAACCTGGTTGATTTACATGGAAATAAAAAAAGAATTTATTTGGTGTATGGCGAAAATGGTTGCCGTCACTTTGGACCAAATCGGACCCGGACAAAACCGGTTTTTCTCATTCTCTACTTTCCTTTTCAAACGAGGTCAAAATACTTAACATGATCACATCAATAATTTCCAGTGCATCCTATACACATTTATAATGAATTTAAACTCAATTTCATATATTCAAGGTATTCTGGTGATGGTAAATACTCATTTCGACGCAAACAAAGTTTGTTAAGGACTATTTGGCTGTAGATCAGCATGACCGGGGATGTATTTGGCGTCATTTGACCTACAGGAGTATATCAGCTAAAGTGCTTGATCACATGTTATCACATTGGTACCATTTGGTGACATTCATAATATTCTCAAAATTGCTATGTCTTGCGAAGTGCACACTGTTTTACAATACCGATAGATTATCTGGAGTAACGTGCCCCTACCAGAACATTACACCAATACTGACGGCGCCCTTCGGACATGACAGACAGACAAAACATTTTATCACTGAGTATATTGACAAAAGACATCATAAACTTAAAGTAAACATGACAGAACAATATAAACAAACATGATTAATTTGAAATGTATAGTTATAATGAATGAATTAAACATGACTTAAACATGATAATGATAAAAAACGTTGTGATGATATTTTAATGGCGAAATGAATAATGCAAAACTGAAGAGTCAATCATGAAGTAAATAATGAGCGGCCTATGCATGATTGGGTGGATGAAAAAACGATTTAATGAATGATCAATCAAGCAACAGTCATGATCCTGATCAATCAAGCAACAGTCATGATCATGACCAATCAAGCAACAGTCATGATCATGATCAATCAAGCAACAGTCATGATCATGATCAATCAAGCAACAGTCATGATCATGATCAATCCAGCAACAGTCATGATCATGATCAATCAAGCAACAGTCATGATCATTATCAATCAAGCAACAGTCATGATCATTATCAATCAAGCAACAGTCATGATCATGATCAATCAAGCAACAGTCATGATCATGATCAATCAAGCAACAGTCTTCTTAGAAGAAATCGTGAAACCTTTTATCAGAGTCGAGTTTAAGAGTAAGACTACTCTTCGTCTTTCCATCTCTGCCAGTTGTTAACCCTTTCCCTCATATGACAATTCTGCAGCAGACGACTTTGAACATATTTTGTCAAAACATAGAAAATCTCAATAATTGAATGGATAACCTGTGACAAAAAGTGGAAAACATTGTGGCAATTTCTTCTTTTGTCACTATCTTTTCAAAAAGCTGTCTGCTGCAGAGGCGTCAGAACGCTTGGACGAATGAAGTAATACTTGTGCAAGTGCTTTTTTCCTAAGATCAATAAAACATGGGCATCAAACAATAGCAGACAAACTTTTCCATGTAAAGTACATTCTCAAAGATTTTGAAATAAAACATAAGCTGATGTTTTTAACCGTATTCAAATTCTCAAATAAGATATGAATTCAAAACAGCAGGCGAACCTTTAGTTGCTTGCCAACTTTGAAGGGAATTATCTTTCATTATTTGGGGAACATGTCTTAATTAGACAATCGTGTTGGGAGTATTAAATCATTATAATTTTATCTGATTTCCACATTGATATTGGAGTACACGTCTTTCTATCTGCGGTACTGAATATCGGCGATATTTAAAGGGGCTGATTCAAGAATTTGAAGTTTTTAGAAACGAAAATTATTTTAACTAAACTTATCCGTCAGAGAAGGGCAACAATACCGATTAAAATTGATTTGAGTAGTTTATTTTGTAACAATGACGACAACCAATAACAAGGGTAATTGGTTAATATAACAATCAAAGACAGCCTCGGCGGTGTAGAGCGATCGCCTCGGTTGCAGGAGGCTGGTTCATACGATATACCTCATGGTGTAAGATAAAGACAGCCTCGGCGGTGTAGAGCGATCACCTCGGTTGCAGGAGGCTGGTTGATACGATATACCTAATGGTGTCAGATAAAGACAGCCTCGGCGGTGTAGAGCGATCGCATCGGTTGCAGGAGGCTGGTTCATACGATATACCTGATGGTGTCAGGACAAATGGAGCTGGTAACTTACCTAGGACGCGTCGCGATATAAGTGAACAATGGTTGAAAGCGGCGTATAGCACCTAACAAATATACCATGTAACATCGTACAATATAACACAGGATTAAGACACAAATAAGAATATGAACGGTGCACCAGGAAAACCAAGCTTAACGTAATCATTACACGGTTGGTACATGGCCATCTGTACGTCCTATGGATATAGTTTTACAGAAATTTCGTTAAAACTTATATCAATATTGCCGAGCATACTAAGCGGAAGTACTGGCAGATCATGGTGTAACACTAGTTGGAAGTGCTGGCAGATCATGGTGTAACACTAGTCGAAAGTACTGGCAGATCTTGGTGTAACACTAGTCGAAAGTGCTGGCAGATCATGGTGTAACACTAGTCGGAAGTACTGGCAGATCATGGTGTAACACTAGTCGAAAGTACTTGCAGATCATGGTGTAACACTAGTCGAAAGTACTTGCAGATCATGGTGTAACACTAGTCGGAAGTACTTGCAGATCTTGGTGTAACACTAGTCGAAAGTGCTGGCAGATCATGGTGTAACACTAGTCGAAAGTACTGGCAGATCATGGTGTAACACTAGTCGAAAGTACTTGCAGATCATGGTGTAACACTAGTCGGAAGTGCTGGTAGATCATGGTGTGACACTAGTCGAAAGTGCTGGTAGATCATGGTGTGACACTAGTCGAAAGTGCTGGTAGATCATGGTGTGACACTAGTCGGAAGTGCTGGCAGATCATGGTGTAACACTAGTTGGAAGTACTGGCAGATCATGGTGTAACACTAGTTGGACGTACTTGCAGATTATGGTGTAACACTAGTTGGAAGTACTAGCAGATCATGGTGTAACACTAGTTGGAAGTACTGGCAGATCATGGTGTAACACTAGTTGGACGTACTTGCAGATTATGGTGTAACACTAGTTGGAAGTACTAGCAGATCATGGTGTAACACTAGTTGGAAGTACTGGCATATCATGGTGTAACACTAGTCGGAAGTACTGGCAGATCATGATGTAACACTAGTCGGAAGTACTGTCATATCATGATGTAACACTAGTCGAAAGTGCTGGCATATCATGGTGTAACACTAGTCGGAAGTACTGGCAGATCATGGTGTAACACTAGTCGGAAGTACTGGCAGATCATGGTGTAACACTAGTCGAAAGTGCTGGCAGATCATGGTGTAATACTAGTCGGAAGTGCCTGCAGATCATGGTGTAATACTAGTCGAAAGTGCTGGCAGATCATGGTGTAATACTAGTCGAAAGTGCTGGCAGATCATGGTGTAACACTTGTCGGAAGTGCTGGCAGATCATGATGTAACACTAGTCGAAAGTACTGGCAGATCATGGTGTAACACTAGTCGGAAGTGCTGGCAGATCATGGTGTAACACTAGTCGAAAGTACTGGCAGATCATGATGTAACACTAGTCGAAAGTACTGGCAGATCATGATGTAACACTAGTCGAAAGTACTGGCAGATCATGATGTAACACTAGTCGAAAGTGCTGGCAGATCATGGTGTAATACTAGTCGGAAGTGCTGGCAGATCATGGTGTAATACTAGTCGAAAGTGCTGGCAGATCATGGTGTAATACTAGTCGAAAGTGCTGGCAGATCATGGTGTAACACTTGTCGGAAGTGCTGGCAGATCATGATGTAACACTAGTCGAAAGTACTGGCAGATCATGGTGTAACACTAGTCGGAAGTGCTGGCAGATCATGGTGTAACACTAGTCGAAAGTACTGGCAGATCATGATGTAACACTAGTCGAAAGTACTGGCAGATCATGATGTAACACTAGTCGAAAGTACTGGCAGATCATGATGTAACACTAGTCGAAAGTGCTGGTAGATCATGGTGTAACACTAGTCAGAAGTGCTGGCAGATCATGGTGTAACACTAGTCAGAAGTGCTGGCAGATCATGGTGTAACACTAGTCGGAAGTACTGGCAGATCATGGTGTAACACTAGTCGGAAGTGCTGGCAGATCTTGGTGTAACACTAGTCGAAAGTACTGGCAGATCATGGTGTAACACTAGTTGGAAGTACTGGCAGATCATGGTGTAATACTAGTCGAAAGTACTGGCAGATCTTGGTGTAACACTAGTCGGAAGTACTGTCATATCATGATGTAACACTAGTCAGAAGTACTGTCATATCATGATGTAACACTAGTCAGAAGTGCTGGCAGATCATGGTGTAACACTAGTCAGAAGTGCTGGCAGATCATGGTGTAACACTAGTCGGAAGTACTGGCAGATCATGGTGTAACACTAGTCAGAAGTACTGTCATATCATGGTGTAATACTAGTCGAAAGTACTGGCAGATCTTGGTGTAACACTAGTCGAAAGTACTGGCAGATCTTGGTGTAACACTAGTCGAAAGTACTGGCAGATCATGGTGTAATACTAGTCGAAAGTGCTGGCAGATCATGGTGTAACACTAGTCGAAAGTACTGGCAGATCAAGGTGTAACACTAGTCGGAAGTACTGGCAGATCAAGGTGCAACACTAGTCGGAAGTACTGGCAGATCAAGGTGCAACACTAGTCGGAAGTGCTGGCAGATCAAGGTGCAACACTAGTCGGAAGTACTGGCAGATCAAGGTGCAACACTAGTCGGAAGTACTGGCAGATCAAGGTGCAACACTAGTCGGAAGTGCTGGCAGATCATGGTGTAACACTAGTCGGAAGTGCTGGCAGATCATGATGTAACACTAGTCGAAAGTACTGGCAGATCATGGTGCAACACTAGTCGGAAGTGCTGGCAGATCAAGGTGCAACACTAGTCGAAAGTGCTGGCAGATCAAGGTGTGATCATCGTGTAACACTAATCGGAAGTGCTGGCAGATCATGGTGTAACACTAATCGGAAGTGCTGGCAGATCAAGGTGCAACACTAGTCGGAAGTGCTGGCAGATCAAGGTGCAACACTAGTCGGAAGTGCTGGCAGATCAAGGTGCAACACTAGTCAGAAGTGCTGGCAGATCATGGTGTTACACTAGTCGGAAGTGCTGGCAGATCAAGGTGCAACACTAGTCGGAAGTGCTGGCAGATCATGGTGTGATCATCGTGTAACACTAATCGGAAGTGCTGGCAGATCATGGTGTAACACTAGTCGGAAATGCCTTATGATTGGAACCGCTCATATATTCGCTGTTAAAACTCATTGAAACAGTGTGCTATACTTACTCAATATGAGCCAATTCTCCAGTTTTATATTAATGTTAACAACTAACTCTGAATGAAAACAAATACGTGTTTACCTCAGCTGTTTTAAAAATAGGCGATTCATTTAAAAGTCTGTCAACGGTAATCCAATTTATATTTATAAACCGGAAAAACAAAGTCAATGTTGAGGATATATTAATCAAACGACAGTCTAAAAATAGCTATGTAAGATTAACGTAAACGTGTACAACGTTAACATTTATGTAACACCATACATTACGTAAGAGAAAACGGTAAGATAAATCGTGTATAAATAAGGTCACTTTTTATATTTAATTATTACTATTCACCCTTTTCTACATACAACACATTCTAAGAACATAAAAATGTAAGAATACGGCAAATTTCTATAAAAGAAATTATAATCATTATCATTTAATATAGTTGAAAACACTGTGGTTAAGGGAGAAATTGCAAATGCATCAAATTACGCCTACGTGCGGTAACTATTGTTTAAAACATTTAGGCAATGGAAGGAATTGCTCATCATGAGTAATTTCTCATGTTATCCCAACGTGTTCAACTCTATTCAATAATTATACTTCATTTATGAAAAGTTCAATACCTGTTCATAGATCTGTTCAAAAGATGTCTTCCTCACATATGTTGTATATGGGAAAGGGGTGAAGCAAGATTCCCAAACATTGAGATAAAGACGATAAGTATATGAAGTCTCGTCGAGAATTAAAACTTCTGCTATCATGCATTGATCATTGACAATGGAAGACAGTGGTCCATGGTATAGTGTCAGCCTTTCATACCAAAGGTCAAAGATTCGTACTCCGTTATGAGCGTGTTCTGCCTTGTTTATGTATCCACACTAACGGTCTGAGTATTGGTTATCTCCTGGAAGCAGATATCGAGCTCTATATAAGATGAACGATTGTTACTTTAATCAATGTAAATTAAATCAGTTCCAACTAAAAAAAAAAGATAGAGAACATTGTTGGAATCACGTTAAGAGCGGATTCTCTCGTATGGCGTAATTCCACACCAATTGTGCGAGTTCTGGTTATGTATTCAGGAATCGGAAATGATCGAGCGTGTAAAATTAGTAAGTTTAAACTAAACCGGATCAAACAATGAGTATCCTCCTTTAGTCATTACTTCACACAGACGACAGTTTACACCTGCCATTGAGCGTGACTATAGATAAACATTGTAATAAAATGTGAAATTGCTCAAAACGAGCAACTTCACCTTTTATTGCAATATTTTCAACTCTTTATCAATATGAATCTTTCGGTTTTCTAGATTGTTGAAATTGTCCGTCTGATGACTGTAAGGCAGACGACTTTTGAAAAGTCATGTGACATTGGTGTACATGAGAAGTAATGTGTTAAATGTGCAACATCTTGTGAACCATCTAGACTCGTGACATTGGTGTACATGTGCAATTTATTCATCACGTTAAGGTTCAAACCTGATGACGGGAAGATTAACCCTTTGCCACATATAGTAAATATGCAGCAGACAACTTTGAATTATCGAGTCAAAAAATATAGAAAACCTCTTTTAACGATAGTATGTTTATTGAATATTGTTGAAATCACTGTGGCAAATTGCGAAATTGCTCGTTATCGGTGATTTCTCCTTTTTTGCCAAAGTGATTGCAAAAGTCGCACGCTGCAGAAGAATCAGAAAGCGTCTGTATATGGGAATGGATGACGGAATTATGTCAGGATATTTCTGTAATTGGGTGGAGGAAAGATCCGACATATGAGAGTTAGCTAAACTGCTTTATGTGCACTTTATGAAATATGTATATCAGTCAAGATTCCACAGTCACAGTTCAATGCCACTTCCAACAGTTCTTCACTTCACCCATATGGTGTCTGCTTATCTCGATAAATTATCCGTAAATATTTCTTCCCATGAAATTGGAATTATGTACCTCCCCACAATCACAAAAAATCAGGACACGATATTTGAAAGTATCAAAGGATAAGCTTCAGTGCTAACATGTGATTTTGAACATGGTTGTATGCGCAATTAACCTTTTCACTGCCGAATTTCATAATGTCGAATCTTCGTTGTTGAAAATTGGTCCACACCATTTTTCGTCAAAAGGAAAGTTGATAACATTTTAAAATGTCTAAGAATCAACAATGCAGATATCAGGAAAGACAGTTCGTTATGAGCTGTCTCTCCTTATTCTACATTGTTTGCAAAAGCCTTTGTTTGCCTTAAGCAGTTAAACAGTTAAAGAAAAGTGAGATTAGTATCTGTATGAGTTGTATTGCCCCCTAAATGAACGTGACGTAACTATAAACAGTGCGATTAGTATCTGTACGATTCGTATTGCCCCCCTAAATGAACGTGACGTAACTATAAACAGTGCGATTAGTATCTGTACGATTCGTATTGCCCTCCTAAGTGAACGTGACGTAACTATAAACAGTGCGATTAGTATCTGTACGATTCGTATTGCCCCCCTAAATGAACGTGACGTAACTATAAACAGTGCGATTAGTATCTGTACGATTCGTATTGCCCCCATAAATGAACGTGACGTTATTATAAACAGTGCGATTAGTATCTGTACGATTCGTATTGCCCCCTAAATGAACGTGACGTAACTATAAACAGTGCGATTAGTATCTGTGCGATTTGTAATGCCCCCTAAATGAACGTGACGTAACTATAAACAGTGCGATTAGTATCTGTACGATTCGTATTGCCCCCTAAATGAACGTGACGTAACTATAAACAGTGCGATTAATATCTGTACGATTTGTAATGCCCCCTAAATGAACGTGACGTAACTATAAACAGTACGATTAATATATCTACGATTCGTATTGTCCCCTAAATGAACGTGACGTAACTATAAACAGTACGATTAATATCTGTACGATTCGTATTGCCCCCCTAAATGAACGTGATGTAACTATAAACAGTGCGATTAGTATCTGTACGATTTGTAATGCCCCCTAAATGAACATGACGTAACTATAAACAGTGCGATTAGTATCTGTACGATTCGTATTGCCCCCCTAAATGAACGTGACGTAACTATAAACAGTGCGATTAATATATGTACGATTTGTAATGCCCCCTAAATGAACGTGACGTAACTATAAACAGTGCGATTAGTATCTGTACGATTCGTATTGCCCCCATAAATGAACGTGACGTAACTATAAACAGTGCGATTAGTATTTGTACGATTTGTAATGCACCCTAAATGAACGTGACGTAACTATAAACAGTGCGATTAGTATATGTACGATTCGTATTGCCCCCTAAATTAACGTGACGTAACTATACGTGGTTTCAGACGTTAAAGGGTTAATACTTAACCTGCTGAATTCTTGCAACTGTAATCTTCACCCCTTCGCGTACAAAATAATACACAATGTTGTTTAAAGTAGCGTACAAAATAATACACACTTTTTAAAGTCGCGTATAAAATAATACACACTGTTGTTTAAAGTTGCGTGCATAAAGTACGCACTGTTGCTTAAGTTGAGCATTACGTAATATCTGATCGGGTAAATTATTTGATTAATGCAATAAATAAAGGAATACTAGATCAGACATGTACTTATTTCCCCTTAAATCCTATGTTATGGGTACTCAAAAGAATCGTCTCACTGAGACAATTCTTATGAGTACCCACAACATAGGGTTTGATTTATTAATAAGAGAGACACAGTGTGGTAATGTCAGTTTATTCCCCCTTATTTTGACATCTGTGACATATAGATAAATAGACTTTCCGTTGACTTGTTTGTTAATACTCTCCTAACCAATAATTGCATCCAAATAGCTCACGGTATGTTTTTCTTTTAACGACGTTAATTTCATGTAGTTTAGCGTTTTGTCGTGTTACGTTTATGTACGACAACGAGTGACGCGGCGTCTGAATTATGAATTCATTCCTCGACTTTAATCTTTTATACCATCTTGTAAAGACCGTTTAGCGCAAAGAATCTAATAAAAGTAAAAGCATCTGGAAAAGTTTATCTTATGTCATTTTAATCAAGTGAAATGGTTATCTCAATAGAATCTTGGTGAAACAAGCTAACAAGCACAAGCTAACGTACGTAAAATATCTAATCAGTAGCCTGTTTATGCAATTACCCGTTGCCACATGCAGACAAACTTTAACACATCTGTAGAGGATGAGGATTTTCAAAAGAATATGACAAAAGGAGCACGGTATGCAATTTCTTGTCGCAACTCAATCCAATAATTATACTTTAATTTATAGACATTTTCCTCGTTTAATTAACCCTTTCCCTCATATAGACTCTTTTTGACGTTTCTGCAGCAGTAGCATTTTTGAAAACATAGTGACAAAAGAAGAAATTGCTCAAAACGAGCAGTTTCTCCTTTTGCCACAATGTTTTATAATCATTCAATTATAAAGATTTTCTATTTTCTGACAAAATATGTTCAAAGTCGTCTGCTGCAGAATTGTCGTATTAGAGAAAGGGTTAAAACTCGTTTGATGCAGATGTGTTGTATGTCAGGAAGGGTTTAACATTATCCTGACAGGGGCTAGTTATCTTGATATGCATCCTATGCTTTAAACAGCGTCGCCATTTAGGATCTGCCGACGGTGAGGACGAACATTCTCACCAGAGCACTCGCCGTCTCGCCGCCAAACAGTCAATTTGTACCGCGGACTGTTAAAATGGCGTTAAAGCGTTTGCGTGTATTCTCGAGCCGACACTGGAACCCGGACCCGCCCATAGTCAATTCGTGTCCCTAGGGCCGCCGAGGGGTAAATAAATATATATGTTGACCAAACAAAACTAGAAGTGCCGCCAAAAGACGTTAAAGTAACTTCCTATATATGTATCGCGGGAAATTGTGTGTGTCACAGTAAACACGTTATCTGTGTTCACTTTGGTAACCTGACATTAGCCCCTCCAGACAATATTCCCCTCGCTAAAAACTGCATTGGCGGACATTAGCCCCTTCGGCTTTTTCACATGGCGGACATTATCCCCTTCTTCAGTTTGTGCATAGCGGAAATTAGCCCCTTCAACAGTTTGCCTATACATATATTTTCTTAATTGAACAATTATCGGATTTCCATTACATATATTAAATCCGCGATTGTTTTGTGTTAAACAGTTTGCCTATAATTACCTTTTAATCCGCAAGTGTTGTGAGTATAATTACCTATAAAAGACAGAAGGTCATTATACAATTAATTTCATTGATATTCGGACTTAAAACAGATAAAGTATTTCAACTTGAAATGTAAACTGTTTTCATATTTGAAAATAATGTATACTGTAAAAATGTGATTAGCTGTTGTTCTTCTTTCTAATGTGTTTTGTCTTTACCATTCGATAATGTTCATTGCGAGAAAAAAAGATCAAATCGATTTCAGCAGAGGACTTAAGAAAATATTGAGACAGGAGGAGTTATTGCTCAAAACTAGCAATATCTCCTTTTCTCACAACATTTCCTACTTTGTTCACTAATTAGATACTATTGCCTCGATGTAGGCAATGTCGTCTCGAGTATCGTGAATGTGGATGTTTTGTATTTTTGTTCGCCTTGTTGACTATGTATATTGATTTCATCCTCGTGTATTCTGTTTGTACAACTGAGAGAAATAATTTGTATTGTATCGTATTGAAGGGGATAATGTCCGCTTTCATAAATCCAATGAAGCTAATGCTAATGTCCGCCTATGCACTTTTTGAGGGAGGGGATAATGTCCGGAGGGGCTAATGTCCGCCTTTTTGTTTACTTTAGAGGGGATCTACACTGTTCACAACTAATCCTTTTTTCAATGGACGTGAAGTATATTTCTTCACTATGTTATCTTCCCCGTATTCAATATTTTGAACACATTTCATTCAAGTTGCTATGAATCTGGAGTTATTTGAACTTTGATAATAAATATGAGGTCGTTCCTTGGTATATTTAACAGGGTCGTAGCTTGACAATAATCAATGTGTAGGCCGTCTCGTGAGAAAAACAACAGTGTGGACTCTGCGTAAAATATCGACCCGGATCAGCCTAAGCATGCCACACAGGTCTACCCGGATAGACACTTTTCGCCTCCTGTGGATTTTCTGTTTCAGGAATCACTACTCTATATATCCCCCTTAGACGGAATGTGTCGGCCGGATCAGTCTGCGTTGACAGCGCAGGCTGATCTGGTCGATACATTACGCAGATGTGTATCGCCGCAGCTGCATTTTGGAGCATTTTTAGAAAAGATGTGCCTACGGTGCCTAAAGGGAGCCCCGCCCCTGTTTAAATTACCATGACTATCGATCCGTTTATTCTCAACACGTGTTCAGTGTGTTATTCTCTATCCAGCCAAAACTGAGTGTATGGAGTATTCAGCAGTATTTCAGTAATATTCCAGTGCGACCCGCCTACCAGTAGGCAAAACAGCATTTTGAGCACACAACTGGTTACCTTTACTCTAAAAAGGTAGGCCTACATGTATTCTGTTCGGTTAGTACTTAGTAGTGAAAGACGAATGGCGCTTGTCAATTTGTCTATTGTCGTCCATTGGAAATAATGAACGACGCCCGGGCTCGATTGCCCGTGTGGTTTCAGACTATGCTATCAAGGCTCGACCATAACACTGAGCACCTGTTACCACAAATGCCAATGTTTTGGTAGTTGCGATTAAGCTGAAAAGGTCGATTAAATTGACTTATCGGCTCATATTTTATTTACCCTGTCTAACATTTACAGAATCTTCAGCAAGGGACTGTAAACATATATACGCAAAAAAAACATAGAAAACGTCTATAAAGGAAAGGTTGGTTATTGAATAGAGCAGACAATAGTGTGGTTATAAGAGTATAACTCGTTATGAAAAATGTCTCCTTTTGTCAGAATAATTTCAAAGGTCATCTGCCGTAAATGCTTAAAAAAGCGTATGCATTGTTGGAAAGGTTAAACCCCGCCTTTAGATTATGGCTTATCTTATCAAGGCAAAGGTTAGTTAAAGATATAATTATGTAACACGTGCGCGCATGTAGCGCTTAACCCTGCACGGATATGGAGAAATATGTGGGTTTGTAAACAAACTATTGTTCTTTAACAAAAATCCACCTTCTGTGTTTGAGATGGACACAACGTAGTGTATAGAGAGATCTCTGTGAATTCTCTGCAATATCGAATCAAGTGTTTTTTTATTGTTACATATATGTATTACCAAACCGAATAAAACTTATAGATAGTTTTATCTATGGTAACATGACAGTAATAGAACTTTAAAACATAAACATAGCACCGCAACTAAAACCGCTGACCCCTCTGGAGCAAAGACAACTTGAAAACATTTTGGAAAAAGGAGAAATTGGTAGAAATTAATCATTTTGCAACAATGCTTTAAGCTCTTTTCAATAATTATACTTACATTTAAACAGATTTCCCATAGTTTAATCTATGCGTTTTCAACGTCGTTAGTGGTATATTTGTTGTAAGGTAAGTGGGAAAGGGTTTGAAAGGTCAATTGAAGGTCAACCCAGCCACATGTGTTAGTGTTAACACATTTGTCTTGTTCGAATAAAGGAAGATGCATGTAGTATCCGTAGTGTGAGCTTATGTCCTTTCCCTTTTGTAATAGTAGATCAAGATCAGTCTCACAGGCTAATCTATAAGTATATACAAGTACATAAGAGCCGTTCCACGAGAAAACCGACAGTATGGACTCTGCATAAAATATCGACATTGATCAGTCTAAGCATGCCGCGCAGGCTAATCCGGACAGACACTTTTCGCTTCCTGTGGATTTTCTGTTTTAGGAATCATTACTCTATATCTCTATTCCCCCTGAGACGGAATGTGTCGGCCCGGATTAGCCTGCGCGGACTGCGCAGACGGATCTTGGTCGATACATTACGCAGAGTCCATAATGTTGGTTTTCTCGTGGAACGGCTCATATATAACTTCCCAGATGATATCAGATGAAAGACAAAGCAGCAGGATAAGGTTAACACCCTTGAAGCTTTTAGAGGTGAAGACGTAACTTACATGTAGAAGGGTTAGAGGTGAAGACGTAACTTACATGTAGAAGGGTTTTCATATTGTCTCGGTAGTAATGAGCTTTCCCTCCTTGGCGCTCAGCGTTACGACTGGCTGTCTGGTGTCAGAATAAAAGGACCAGTGAATTACCCAGGAAATGCCGTGATATAACTGAAAAATTGTTGAAAGAGGCGGAATACAACAAACAATCAATCAATCAATTAATTTCTACAGTTGCTTGGAAGTTAAATTCCACCCGCGACCAGGCCGAATAGTCCATAAAACACATGTTTAGATGAGAGTGTATACATTACCTTCACCAGAATGCATTGAATATGTGGGAATGAGTTTGAAATCATTGTTAATACCATTGTTAATATATATACATGTATAGGAATAGAATTATCTTAACTAGTTTTTGCTCAGCCCGATGGTACGCAAAATGACGGGAACCATCTTCGCAGACTGATTTAATTCTTGATTCGGCCACACACATGTGTTAGCGTATACCTTCATCACACTGTATTGACTAGGTGAGAATGAGTTCTAATTTATTGTTAATATATATATATATATATATATAGGTATAGGACGATCTTACGCAAAGAAAAACTAATCGCCTAGTTCCCCCACCACCGGTCCCATTTTTTGCTGGACTATATTGTTATTCTTAGAGGTTACTCGTTTCAATAATATCAGCTACTTTGCCTATAAAACTTGTAGATAGTTTGACAATGGTGGGTGGTGGGTTGAAACGTGTTGATTCAAATGGAATAAAAGAGGGAAATGATTTACTGTTCGCAGGTGTAACACGACTACTTGAAATCCAACGCGGCTCCTATGTAAAATGAGCTTGTACTGGACATTAAACCTCATTCTAACCCAATAGATGAGAGGAGATATACGTAACGTTAATGGTGCAACACACGGGTTAATGACATTTTGTTATTCAACTTACAAGTCGGTTGCGTAAACAGTTTTCTCTTATCACGATAAATTGAATGAAAATATCTAAACATGTTTATGCTTATCTTTTGTATTAAAAAAAAAAGCAATTCATCGTTTAAAATATTAAACCGTGATAAGATATGAGTTGAGTAAGGCAAAAAGGGGAATCGTTTCTACATTGATAGCTATCACTTTCCGACCCATAGACGCTTTCTGACCCATAGACGCTTTCTGACCCCCATAGACGCTTTCTGACCCATAGACGCTTTCTGACCTATGGACGTTTTCTGACCCATAGACGTTTTCTGACCAATATACGCTTTCTGATGACTTTACGGCAATTTGCCTTCATGTGAAACCGAAACGGAGATGCAATATGACCTATATTCACCGCATTGGCTTATGGTATTTCCCATCATGCACTTGCATGATAAGTTCAATTTCCGTTCTGGTTAGTGCACATTGATATCTTGATCTCACAGCAGTAAACATCGTCGGTCGGCCTTGAAAACTCTGATTTAGTAAGTTTAACAGATGTCCGATATTATTTTCAGAGGAAGAGCCACGTCAGTTGAAAGGGCTGTACATATATACAGTCTCGTAAGAGTCTTCACTTTCTGTTTCGTCAGAGGGTACAGGTTCGATCCCCGGTCAAGTCATACCAAAGACTTTAGAAAAAGACAGTATGGCTGCTCTCCGTGGCGCCAAGGGTTGCGGGGTTAGCATCACGACTGAGCGACTGAGCGACTGATTGGTGCCATGATGAATGGACCAATAGTTCTGTTAACTTACCCAGTAATCGACGTGATAGAACTGAGAACATGTTGAAAGCGTTTGGCAAAATACTTGAATAATAGACTGGCTGGTGTCCTCTATTGGTTGATTACAGTTTAAGCCCAGTTCAATGGTATTTTAATAACGCCAGGCGGCCAGTTCACTTGGCGTGTATTTCACACCAGGACTCCACCTAGCAGTCTTTCCAGGCAAATCGACGCTAGTATTGATTACTTTCGACAACACAGGACCGTACTGAGATAAGAACTCAGGACGACTTGGAAGCATGCCCTCGTCGCTACCGACAGAGCTCTATATAATGCATTAACCCATTCCCATATACATACGCATTCGTATGCCTCTGCAGCAGACGTCTTTTCAAAACAGTGTGGAAAAAGGAGAAATTGCTCAGGATGAGCAATTTATTCTTTTGCCACACTGTTTTAAAGTGTATGTAGCGATTAAACTCTCATTCATAGAGTTTATCCATAGTGTTGCCAATTTGTTTTCAAAGTCGTCTGCTACAGAATTGTTGTTAGTGAGAAAGGGTTAACTGCACGGTTCGATATTGAGTCATGACGCGGGAAGACTAACTTAACTCTTTCAGCGCCGAAGTGTTTAAAGTAGACTCTTCCATGTTCAAAATCGGGTGTGTCCATTTCTCAATTTATGAAGGTTTTGGACTATTTTGGTAACTAAAAGGCAAACAATGCTGATTTCAGGTGAGACAGCTCGTTACGAGCTGACTCACCTGAATCTGCATTGTTTGCAAAAACCTCAATATTGCCTGTGGCGCTGAAAGAGTTAAATACTTGATTTGAATTATTGTCTTATTTGACGCTGCTACATCAAACGTCATTATGGGGAAATAATAACACGTACATGATAAGCACTTTCTGCTCTCCGGTGGTATTTATACCAAGCCGCAAACGTAAGCGTTTTATCTTAAACGTGTATAACATGTCGGAGGGGGTAAAAAGGAACCATGTTTTTCGATTTACTGACATTCTGCAAAATACGTCTAATTATTTTAGCATCACAGAGTCAGTGCAATGCTATGCACTTTCGAGAAGTATGTGTATTTTACTTCATGCTATTACACTCGTACACACTCTGTCAGCGACACATGTTGAAATAATTAGTTCGTTGGACGCACTGGCATCATCACTCTCTCCTTTTCCCACAATGATTTCAAATATGTTTTCAAATGTGTACTATGTTGTTTTTATCCTCTGGTAATATTAATGCAGACGACTCGAAAATGAACATATGGGCGTGTACGTGAGACAAGGTACACATTGACTTAAATAAACAAAACAGTGGAGATCAAGATCACCCTGTGAATCCGCATACTCAGATCAAGATATACACTGATCACATATGAGCCCTCCCGCGAGATAACCAACTGTGTGAACTCTGCGTAAAAGTATCGACCTGGATCAAACTAAGCATGCCCCGCAGGCTAACCCGAACAGAAACTTTTCGCCTCCTGTGGATTTTCCGTTTCAGGAATCATTACTCTATACATCTGTCCCCCAGAGACGGAATGTGTCGGCCCGGATCAGCCTGTGCGGACTGCGCAGGCTGATCTGGGTCGATACATTTCGCAGAGACAATAATGTTTTTTTTTTTTTTTTTCTTGAAACGGCTCATATAACTGACACAAACTTGTGTACATATGGGTAGATTCTGATGATACGGAGAAGATATAACTGAATTGAACTGACACTTTTCAGAAATGCCAGCTTGTAATTTTTCCCACGGACGGACTCATATCAAAATAAACATTTCAATCTACAAAACAATTCATTGGCTTCCATTCATCGATACAAGTACAAGAACAAGCACAAGTACAAATTATTTATTGCATAAAACTAACATAATTATATTTATAACAATAAAATGTACAACAAAGTAATAAAAGACATGGTTTACAGGAGTATGTGATTAGCATTGTGAAAATAACAATATCTATGATAAAGTTCATATCTAATTATATTCTAACAAAATTGGAAAATTAATGAAGTGAATTTTGGCAGGTTGATAATATTATCAAATTTACAAATTTATGTTGTGTTGGCCATGTTTAATTATTACATTTAATGTATGTTGATCTCATATCAACATATTAAGGACAAATAATTAGGAAATGATAATCCGTTTCCATTTGGCCTGCATTACAGTTACAGTTATGGAGACTATTGGGGTGTAAGTCATATTCAACAGTATACATTAGGGCGACAGTTAAATTATACAGGAGTCCTTACTGAACCATTACTAGGAAATGTACCTTACCCAAGTATGTAACCACTCGGCCAACGCGTAATCATCAAGTCATACTTGTCGACTTGTGTAAACGATAGACGGAGGTTATTCAGATGTTAACATCATCTGGTTTATAATTTACTCCCTATACTTAAGATCTGCTTTTTAGTGAAATTCCTCGAATGCATTCACAGTGAGAAAGCGAAAACCCATAAACAGGGCTTTGACCCCTGACAGATATATGGGCAAAACGTTGGTCAGAGAATAAATCATTTATGGCTCGGTACCTCCGCGATGGTGAAGTGGAAGAGCGCCGCCTCGGGTAGTTGATGTCGAGGGTTCGATACTCAGCAGATTAGCAGTGGATTTTTCTCCGCGCTGCGTTATATATAGGTTTTCGTTTCGAGTGACTTATTGGTGTAAGAATAAATGGACTTGTAGTACTGGTAACTTTTCTAGACAACACAGCGAAACAACTGAAGGATTGTTGAAAGAGGCGTAATAGTGCAATCAAACAAAGTTAAGACTCGTTGGGTCGCCGAAAACAGACCTTTCCATGACTTTGTTTCCTTTGTATCTATGTTATATATTTTCCAAATTTAAAATTGTTTTCTTTAGATGTTTTAAACATGTTGTCACTTATAAATAGTTCCCTTTCCTGTTGTACGCGACTATAAATAACATGAAGTTATGTTATACTGTGATCTACTATAAATAACATGTAGGTATATTATACTGTGATCTACTATAAATAACATGTAGGTATATTATACTGTGAGCTACTATAAATAACATGCAGGTATGTTATACTGTGATCTACTATAAATAACATGCAGGTATGTTATACTGTGATCTACTATAAATAACATGTAGGTATGTTATATTGTGAGCTACTATAAATAACATGTAGGTATGTTATACTGTGATCTACTATAAATAACAGTTAGGTATCTTATAATGTGATCTACTATAAATAACATGTAGTTATGTTATATTGTGAGCTACTATAAATAACATGTAGGTATGTTATATTGTGTTCTACTATAAATAACATGTAGGTATGTTATACTGTGACCTACTATAAATAACATGTAGGTATGTAATACTGTGATCTACTATAAATAACATGTAGGTATGTAATACTGTGATCTACTATAAATAACATGTAGTTATGTTATATTGTGAGCTACTTTAACCCTTTCCCACATATAACAATTCTGCAGCAGACGACTTTAAAAGTATCCAGGCAAAAATAATAATAAATTTCGATAGATTTAAGCATTATAATTGAATAGATTTGAAAACATTGTATCAATAGGAGACATTGTTCATTATGAGAATTTCTCTGTTTTCAAAATGTTTTCAAAAGTCGTCTGCCGCAAAGGCGCCAGAAAACAAAAGGGTTACATAACAATTGAGAACAAGTTTAAAGATATTTAATATCAAAATTAAGCATTTATGAAATTAAAGAAAAAGTTCTCATGTATAGTCAACATATAGCAAGAATACATTGGTCTGAATGAACAACTGTATGGGGAGGAACATTTTAAGTTTAGTAATACAACAGAAATAAATAGGAAAAAACATCACCCGAATATTTTTTCTGAGCTCTTCAGAGCAGTAAACCAAACAATTAAAATAGCGTAGCCTAATGAACTCCGTAAATCAACTCATAAAAATAGCTTAGCCTAGTTAGTTGGGGAACAGTTATCAAACACAATTTAAATGTGTCTAAAGTTTTGTACATATGTTGTATCTTGTTGTTTCTTAAATCAGTTAATACAATTTATTCAATTATAAAGGCCGTTTTTTCAAACATATTACAGAGTTTTTCTATACAATACTATTTGTTGATTGCTCCCTTTTAGATTACGTCACCCCATGGTACAAAATCTTTGACAAGGACCAGTGTCGTAATATATTGCGTATTGGGTTTTGTCAGCTAAACATTGATGCTTCTAACACACTTGATTTCCATAGCGGCTGCTGTGCTTTTGCTTCAATGTTATGCTTGGTAACACTGTTTAACATGGGAGACAGAAGTGTACTGTTATAGCGGCTGTCTTACCTACCAAATTGCTCTGGTTCGAATCCCGTTTAGATCAGGTTCTGTCTAATGGCATATTTCCAGACAACGGTTCAAGTACTGGTTAGGTCAACAGAAAGCAAAGATCGAGCGAGATTGATAATGCTGAAAGTGTATTGCACATTCAATGTAAACAAAATAACTAGCACAGAACGAACCTTTATTTGATTTATATGCATTAAAACATTTTTTTTTTTCTTTCCACAATAAAATTTGATTGATGGTAAGGACGAACATATAACTGTTGAAACAATATATATGGTTCAATAAAATACTCATTTTAGCTTCAGTATTCGACAATGATTGATACAAAACAATAAATTGTAGTCTACTTCCTTTTGTCGCAAAGGTAGTCAAAGCTAATTATGTATAGGACAATACTAGCACACATATGGCTATAATCAACTATTTACCTGTACAATTAACTTTATAAGCGTTTGTTAACATCATTGTGGGTTAAGGAAGAACTCTTTTCTCTTAATTAATAAATTCACCATTTCTCACAATGCTTTTGAATATTTGGTGAGGTCTGCAGAAAGCAAAGTTCGAAGGTGAATAATAAATGAGCCGTCCCGAAAGAAAATCAACGTTATGGCCTCTGCGTAATGTATCGTCCCAGATCAGCCGGCGCATTCCGCGCAGATTGATCGGGGCCGACACATTCCGTCTCAGGGGGACAGGGGTATAGAGTAATGATTCCTGAAACAGGAAATCCACAGGAGGCGGAAAGTGTCTATCCGGGTAAGCCTTTGCGGCATGTTTAGGTTGATCCGGGTCGATTCTTTACGCAGAGTCCACATGTTGGTTTTCTCGCGGAACGGCTCAAATACCGAGGTTGTAATGCGTTAACCAACACGGAACCTTTTTTTGATTTATTACGTAAAACCGTTTAGTTCTATCCCATTAAATATTTACGGATAATAAAGACGAACAATTTAACTATTGAAACGACATAAATGGCTCATTAAAATGCTCTGTTAAGCTGTATTCATCGATGATAGATATAACACAATAAATTCTAAATACTTGATTCTATAATTTACATCATTTTCACCATGTTACCTAGTGCTGATGTACACGTTTCTTATATTCGCTGACATATCACTCGATGTTGAAATTCCTTTTCAAAGGTTCATTGCTAAATAATTTATATATAACATATTTTAATACTATGAACAATCAATGCATTTAACACAAGACGGATACTCGTGCAGCTAAAATATCTGCAAAATAGACGACATTGAATATATCGTAACAAATATGTGAAAATTATACAAATAGAATAAAACTTATTGAATAAGTTTGAAATGTTTGTGAGATTCGTTTGATTCTGATCCGTGCGAAGGTGTCTGTCGCTTTTGCTTGGATTATCAAAACATGACAATTTATGAAGTAGCTCAATCAATCAGGCGCGAGGGTTATCCTAGTGAAGGGGTTATACAGGGACACAAGTGTGGGTTAAATGTATATGATATGCTCATTTGTAAATACACATTCCTTTAATTGTGTTTTAAAATATGTAATTTGTCACAGTTTGTTTAAGGTTTGTCGGTATATATGTCAAGGCCCTACAGATCTTAATTCTTACACATTTTTGAGAACATTGTGAGCATAGATGATAAAGTAATTTTAACTCTTTATTCGCCGTATTTCTAAATCGGACTCTTCCATCTTATATATTTTTCATTTAACATTGCTTGTATATTTTGGGAAAGATTGTGAAGTATTAAGTGCGAAGTACAGATGAAGATCAATCGGTATATATATATATATAAGGGCTGATCTTGGCCTGCACTTTTCGTGTGCGTCATACAACTCATCTACGCGCGACGAGGGGGTTAAAAGAGACAATTTTGTGGGTTTAATATTTATGTAATTCTCTTCTGTTAATCCAACATCTCTTAGTTATGTTAATCTGTTTGTATTTGCTATAAAACAAGTATATTTTAATGCAATAAAAGATATAAATGGCTTGGCATATATATAATAGAATATACATTGTTTTATAGCGTGCCAGATCCGATTCATTTCGATATATTCCTTTAAAATTTCGTTTAACAGATAGTCTTAAATTAATGCTGAAGATAACGCAAGTTACGCAACCATTATCGAAATATATTTTTACGTGGTCATTTTACATAAATATATAGTATAAACAGTACACTTGTTATAATATTATGTAAACATCATGCGACAGTTGAACTTAGTACAAACAATATCCTCTTTCAGTGACAATGGCAATATTGAAATTTTTGCAAACAATGCAGATTCAGGTGAGTCAGCTCGTAACGAGCTGTCTCACCTGAAATCAGCATTGTTTGCCTTTATGTAATAATCAACACATGCCAAAATTCTTATTATATGAGAAATAGAGACGCCCGCTTTTGAACATGGACGAGCCTACATTAAACGGAGTTAAATAAAAAATAACAGTATGCATACAATGGGTTTGAACAATGTATTTGATATCTAGTGAAAGGATTACGCAACTTGTCCATTAAGCGTCGATGAAGGACTTCGATCGTATCTCTAAGACGAGAGTTTAATGACCAATCGCTTGAAGGTGTTTTTCTACATCCCTTTGTTGTTGACATGTAGAGTACTACAAAGAGTCTAAAACGTTGGCAGCGGCGGATTGATAATTAATTAGTAAGTTATTCCATTTCAACTGCTTATATGGATTAAATCTTTGAAGGTAACGCTATCAACATTTTCTAGAGAATACTTCGAGGCTTTTATTTCTTTACATGGGTGTATGACATACATTCGAGCCTCGACTATCAATCCATGGGTGGTGATATTAAACCCGACATGGCCTTTAAGTATTTCCGTTGAAAAAAAGTCATTCTATCGAGCTTCCTTTGTCTTCCTCAAATTGGCAAAGTAAATATTATATCGGGATGGTAGCCAGTTTCCCTTGAAGATTGCTGTGTACAGTACAGGTGCGATGAAGTTGAGTAAGCCATTGTTATTTAAATAGGTCGCCGGGATGAAAGCAAAATAACTCTTAAAAAGATAATAATCTCCAATCAATCAAACAATATATCTGCATTGGAGATTAGTATGCCAGTTTACACTGAATAATTTAAATACAATTTGATTAAAGACAGCCGTTACTTTCGAACCAGTTTTCGATACAGGATTTTCATCCTGCGTGGTATCAAAGGAGTGTGTTATTGGCGGGGTAAAGTAGTATCAAAGGAGTGTGTTATTGGCGGGGTAAAGTAGTATCAAAGGAGTGTGTTATTGGCGGGGTAAAGTAGTATCAAAGGAGTGTGTTATTGGCGGGTAAAGTAGTATCAAAGGAGTGTGTTATTGGCGGGGTAAAGTAGTATCAAAGGAGTGTGTTATTGGCGGGGTAAAGTAGTATCAAAGGAGTGTGTTATTGGCGGGTAAAGTAGTATCAAAGGAGTGTGTTATTGGCGGGGTAAAGTAGTATCAAAGGAGTGTGTTATTGGCGGGGTAAAGTAGTATCAAAGGAGTGTGTTATTGGCGGGTAAAGTAGTATCAAAGGAGTGTGTTATTGGCGGGGTAAAGTAGTATCAAAGGAGTGTGTTATTGGCGGGGTAAAGTAGTATCAAAGGAGTGTGTTATTGGCGGGGTAAAGTGGTATCAAAGGAGTGTGTTATTTGCGGGGTAAAGTGGTATCAAAGGAGTGTGTTATTGGCGGGGTAAAGTAGTTATTGGCTGGTAAAGTAGTATCAAAGGAGTGTGTTATTGGCGGGTAAAGTAGTATCAAAGGAGTGTGTTATTGGCGGGGTAAAGTAGTATCAAAGGAGTGTGTTATTGGCGGGGTAAAGTGGTATCAAAGGAGTGTGTTATTGGCGGGGTAAAGTGGTATCAAAGGAGGGTGTTATTGGCGGGTTAAAGTAGTATCAAAGGAGTGTGTTATTGGCGGGGTAAAGTAGTATCAAAGGAGTGTGTTATTGGCGGGGTAAAGTGGTATCAAAGGAGTGTGTTATTGGCGGGATAAAGTAGTATCAAAGGAGTGTGTTATTGGCGGGGTAAAGTAGTATCAAAAGAGTGTGTTATTGGCGGGGTAAAGTGGTATCAAAGGAGTGTGTTATTGGCGGGGTAAAGTAGTATCAAAAGAGTGTGTTATGGGCGGGGTAAAGTAGTATCAAAGGAGTGTGTTATTGGCGGGGTAAAGTAGTATCAAAGGAGTGTGTTATTGGCGAGGTAAAGTAGTATCAAAGGAGTGTGTTATTGGCGGGTAAAGTAGTATCAAAGGAGTGTGTTATTGGCGGGGTAAAGTAGTATCAAAGGAGTGTGTTATTGGCGGGTAAAGTAGTATCAAAGGAGTGTGTTATTGGCGGGGTAAAGTAGTATCAAAGGAGTGTGTTATTGGCGGGGTAAAGTAGTTTCAAAGGAGTGTGTTATTGGCGGGGTAAAGTAGTATCAAAGGAGTGTGTTATTGGCGGGTAAAGTAGTATCAAAGGAGTGTGTTATTGGCGGGGTAAAGTAGTATCAAAGGAGTGTGTTATTGGCGGGGTAAAGTAGTATCAAAGGAGTGTGTTATTGGCGGGGTAAAGTAGTATCAAAGGAGTGTGTTATTGGCGGGGTAAAGTAGTATCAAAGGAGTGTGTTATTGGCGGGGTAAAGTAGTATCAAAGGAGTGCGTCTGCACGAGTGTGATATTGGCGGTAAAATCACGAGGGATAAGTCATCAAACGTCGTATGGTATTTAAATTATATATTACATATACGATCGATATACACGTTGGTGTAATTTATCGTAAACAACGATTTGAACAAAGAAAATATTCGATTTTGGCACTTTTATGACGTGTGTGTATATAGTTTTGACAGAGGTAATGACGTAATATACGTGACGACAGGGGGACTGACGTAATATACGTGACGACAGGGGGACTGACGTAATATACGTGACGACACGGAGACTGACGTAATATACGTGACGACAGGGAGACTGACGTAATATATGTTACTACAGGGGGACCTCTAACATCCAATGGACATTTTTTCTGAAAATGAAATTATTATTTTTCCCATGATACTTTTATCAATCTTCAGGAATCATTACTCTATATCTAAATCCCCCTGAGACGGAATGTATCGGTCCGGGTCAGTCTGCGCGGACAGCGCAGGCTGATCTGGATCGATACATTACGCAGAGGCCATAACGTTTGTTTTCTCGCGGGACGGCTCAAGTATGCAGTGTGTCTCGATTCATCAGCTTTTACAATATGTATGTAAGACGGTGTATGTTCCCATGTCGCTGTGGGTACAATATGTATGTAAGACGGTGTATGTTCCCATGTCGCTGTGGGTGTGGTTGTGTACCTGCATTTCAATGGAGGTTCACGGGAAGCATCGTGTGGTCTATGTGAGGAACGTGCCTAACACTTTCTGCGCGCGCATCCATTTTCGCCGCCCTCGCTGTCGCTTCACGGCAGGTTGCTGTCACAACGTTGATGATACTTTTACGAATATTATTTTATACTCCTTGGTAAGATATTAGCTACTCGTTAATTTCATTAATGTATATATGTATTTTGTCGTTTATCATACATTTGTTTACCATGGAGTAAATTCATGTTTATCTCATGTTTAACTCATGTTCATCGTCAATATCATGAACGTTCATTTAAGGCGTAACTGTACATTAAAAGATCATTCAACTGCAACCGTATTGGTCCTTACTTAGTTCGCTCAAAACAAAACAACAACACTACTCTATGTTGTGTGTACAGGGAGACGCATGTATTGGCAGTCGACACACATATATACAATGTACATATATATAACAGGCATATGTTTGTAATAAATACATTACAGAAATGTAAAAGAAGTACATGTTTGTACCGGTACTCAGATATTAGTTACTGCGTATGGCTGACTCGCCCAGGAACAACCAGAGATCAAACTAATAGTAAAAAACTCTGGAAACCTGTGTCCATTTGTCAAATGTCATGCCATGAAATGTCGAACCTCATTTGCAGTATTAATCCTTAAGATATCATTTAATAATGTATGAGTATACTCATATGTATTGAAATTAAGTTTTCGCTTTTAACTTATTAATCATACCTGAAATAGGAATACTATCTAACAAAGATTTCCAAACAGAAATAAATATAAATACATTATTCCCTTATCAAATAATATATAAAAAATGATATCATTTCCATTTCAAAATTCTAACATGTTATATAACCAAGAAATATCTAATTTTAAATCTTAGAAATGTACGGAATCCTGTTTGGCTCATGTCGTCCGTCGTCCGTCGTGCCTTAGGTCGACGTGCGACAAAGCTACACGACGCACGACAAAGCGACACGACAAAGCGACACGACGCACGATAAAGCGACACGACGCACGACAAAGCGACACGACGCACGACAAAGCGACACGACGCACGACAAAGCGTAATTTATAGCTTGGGCGTTTCGAGAACTCACTTCTAGCGAGACAATCGACAGAGGCAGTCGCATTTCTACGGAATCCTGTTTGGCTCATGCCGTCCGTCGTCCGCCGTGCCTTAGGTCGACGCGCGACAAAGCGACACGACGCACGACAAAGTGACACGACGGACGACAAAGCGACATGACGCACGACAAAGCGACACGACGGAATGTCGTTATGTCGTGTCGCTTTGTCGCGATGTCGTGTCGCTTTGTCGTCCGTCGTCTGTCGACCGGTGTAGAAGTAGCTTTTTATCATAGACACCGTGACGGTGTATTTGGAAGTGTAGTAAATACCTTATGTTTGTTTCCTTCTCTAATGCCAAAATCACTTGAATTTCAATATATGAGTAGCCTGAATTATAATAAGTTCTTAATAAATCATCCAAGTTGTTCTCCATTTTAAGAAATGATGGCAGTCACATGCTCACCGTGTATGGATAAAAACATAATACTACACCGGTCGACGGACGACGCACGACAAAGCGACACGACGGACGACAAAGCGACACGACATCGCGACATTCCACGGACGACGCACGACATTACGATGCGTCCGTCGTGTCGCTTTGTCGTCCGTCGTGTCGCTTTGTCGTGCGTCGTGTCGTTTTGTCGTCCGTCGTGTCGCTTTGTCGAGCGTCGTGTCGCTTTGTCGTCCGTCGTGTCGCATTATATTATTGTAAGTTATTTAGGTCGACGCACGATAATGCGACACGACGGACGACATTGCGACACGACAAAGCGACACGACGGACGACAAAGCGACACGACGGACGCATCGTAATGTCGTGCGTCGTCCGTCGACCTTCTACTCTTCCAAGTCGACGTGCGACAAAGCGACACGACGCACGACAATGCGACACGACGCACGACAAACCGACACGACGCACGACAGTACAAGGGTGACGCTCGACGGACGACATAATGTCCTTTCCGTCGTGTCGCTTTGTCGTGCGTCGTGTCGCTTTGTCGTGCGTCGTGTCGCTTTATCGTGCGTCGTGTCGCTTTGTCGTGTCGCTTTGTCGTGCGTCGTGTCGCTTTGTCGCACGTCGACCTAAGGCACGACGAACGACGGACGACATGAGCCAAACAGGATTCCGTAATAAATAGCTATCGCACATACATCCCGTGCGTATACAAAACCGGTTTTGTAGCTTCCCTCCGTGAGGACAAAGGTACTCAGCTATACGTTGTACCGTCGAGTACCAGCAATTATAATACCCCGGCTACATTTGCAAAATATAATTATTATTCTTATTCGTTCAGGCATGTCAGCAATGATATGCATGACAGCATTACACGACTATTATAAACAATTTAATAGTGTGTACGTAAGTAAAGAAACGATTGAATAAAGGACATGTATCAATTGTCTGTCTCGCTTGTAACAGACCGTGACCAAATAGTTGTCAAAGTAACTTGTGATCTTCATTCAATACGTGATGAAATGATCGTTATCACTATAATGAATACTGTAAATTATAACAAATATGAAGTGCAGTTATAACCTTATTTCGTCAACTTTCATATTTTCTTTATTTGAAATGTTGTCTGAACTCGCGATATGCGATATGTGGCATAATTCATGTTCTAAAATCCTTTAGAGCCGTCCCACGAAAACCAACATTGTGGACTCTGCGTAAAATATCGATCCGAATCAGCCTAAGCATGCCGCACAGGCTGATCCGGACAAATACATTTCGCCTTCTGTGGATTTTCTGTTTCGGGAATCATTACTCGATACCTCTATTCCCCTGAGACGGAATGTGTCTGCCCAGATTAGCCTGCGCGGACTGCGCAGGCTGATCTGGGTCGATACATTACGCAGAGACCATAATGTTGGTTTTGTCGTGGAACGGATCAATAGACAATCAAATCGAGGTTGAGGGTACTCAAAAGAATGCTCTCATTTGTCGATTAATAAGAGAGATATTGTAGGGGAAAGGGGTTGGCTCCCCCCAATCTAGTCATCAGCTTATGTCAAATGGCAGGTGTTTGCTGCGCTCATGGTCATAGTTCTATACACGAGTTTTACAAATAGTGTGGGTAATGGGAAAATGCTCTCGACGAGCAATTTCTCTTTCTACACCAACGTTTTAATCATGTATCAAAAAGTATACTTCAACATTGATTGGTTTACATCCGAGCCCCGGTAGCGACGCGTGCTATCAATCCAGGGGTTGTGAGCTTGAACCCGAGCTCGGCCAACATGCTTTCCGAAATTGACAAAAGTCACAGTGAAAAGCGTCATTCGTCTTTCGCCAATGGGCTTACAGTCCAGCCAGTTGCTTGGAAAGTATGTTGTGTGGAGTACTGGTGTAAGAAAACCGGAAAACATATGAATAGGTCACAGTGAACTGGCCGCCGTGATATGACTGAACAATTGTTGAAAACGGCGTTAAACCCCATTCAATGAATCAATCAATTCTTGGTGTACAGTATTTACTTTAGAAGATTTCACAACAGACTATTCTGTATACAGGTAAATTATGAATGTATGGTAAAGGATGAATATTATCTTATACTTTTCATTTGATTTGAAAGACATAATTATTACTTTATGGATACGAACTACAGAATTCAAATGTACTTTGAAGGTAATCAAGTTTAATATTTTATTTGCAGTTCATGGTGTTACATGAACACTGGTACAAGTTGACATTTCTGATCTGTGTAGGTTCGGATCATCTTATCCACCTGCTCAGTGTTATCAGAATATACAAAAGTTGACAGAATCACCTAACAAACTCGGGTAAGTAAAATGTGAAGAGTTCATATCTTGAAAAGACTGTGGAAGCACCAGGATGATCTGGAACTATACTTCTTATGCAGCCAACTTGTACCTTTCTCGTGAATCTGACCACGCATATTCGTTTACTTAATGTTCCTCTTCGCCTAGGTAGTGTACTGGTAAAGCGTCCGCCTAGGTGGTGTACTGGTAAAGCGTCCGCCTAGGTGGTGTACTAGTAAAGCGTCCGCCTAGGTAGTGTACTGGTAAAGCGACCGCCTAGGTGGCGTACTGGTAAAGCGCCCGCCTAGGTGGTGTACTGGTAAAGCGTCCGCCTAGGTGGTGTACTAGTAAAGCGTCCGCCTAGGTGGTGTACTAGTAAAGCGTCCGCCTAGGTGGTGTACTGGTAAATCGTCCGCCTAGGTGGTGTACTAGTAAAGCGTCCGCCTAGGTGGTGTACTGGTAAAGCGTCCGCATAGGTGGTGTACTAGTAAAGCGTCCGCCTAGGTGGTGTACTTGTAAAGCGTCCGCCTAGGTGGTGTACTAGTAAAGCGTCCGCCTAGGTGGTGTACTAGTAAAGCGTCCGCCTAGGTGGTGTACTAGTAAAGCGTCCGCCTAGGTGGTGGAGTCAATCCTCTTACTTTTGTTCGGAGCATAACATCGCCACATGGTCTCGACATTCGGCACGGGTTGCTGCCGTCGTTTCTGTCGCTCCTTGTGTCTTTCCTAATTATGTGAGTTCGGTTTCTTCTGTTTTAAGTATATGTTCTTATAGCATTAACCCTTGGCTTATAGCATTAGCCATTGGCTTATTTCCTTATATTGTCATCGAATGGCAGCTTTCACTACATCCTGATGTTCATACAAACACTCACTGCTGTATGCGTTGAGTACTGCAGGTGATATTCGTCATGTCAGGTCTTTGCTTGAGATTCGTTGTATCCAGTCAAGTTTACAAACTCGTCAGAGGCAGCCATGGTGAAAACTAGAAAGTGATAACTTACTCGCCAACATTTGTGAGCTGTGAAGATTTGTGACATATTCAGAGAAAATATGCTATAGCTGGCAGAACTTGCGCATGTACCATGCCTGCCTACAGATTCAGTCATATCTTCTTCTAGATATAAATGCGAATTCTCATTGCTGGAACACGTGATTTCCAGAGTTAAGTAAATATATTTTAAAAGCTAATCGTTTCACGATTATTATTTTCACACCCCTGTACACCATCGTTTAGTCCTTCCCTACCTGCAGCAGACGACTTTTTAAAACTATTTGACAAAAAGGTGCAATTCGAGGGCTTGGTGTGAAATGGTTGTAACTATAAACCTATTTTGAAAACCCAGGTTTAGGCTGTAGATCTGTTGTAAAGTAGGAAAGGGTAAAAGAAAGTCAATCACTGATTCACATCGAAATCACTGGACTATGATGGTATAATCATCACCTGGGTCACCGCGATGTCATCTGGGGTTCACAATCCAGGTAAATACTGAACACATTATTTACCATCATCTATAGACACCATTTAACGCATACGCATTAGACGACTTTTGAAAACATTGTGTCAAAATGATAATTGCCCATAATGAGCATCTACCACAATGTTTTCAAAATTTTAAAATTATCCTCTCTTTTTTTTATAGCGAATTTCCAGACTTTTGCCTATATATTGTCAAAGTTGTCTGCTGCAGATTTGTTGTATTCTGCATATGTGGCAAAACTGATATAAATGTTGAAAAAGGGTTAATGATTAAACGCTCGACGTTTCACGTTTATCATGTACGGATTCAAAGTTTAGACATACACCGGTTTTTAAATTAGTCGCAGATCATATTGTAAATAGAAATTACTTTTGCCCCCCAACTTTGTATATTTCAAAATCTAGAAAGTCGGGTTTTCCATGACGTGGGTCAGATTAATCTATAATTAATGAACACGTGGTACATGTATCTGTTTAAGGAAATGAACTTGTGTTGTATGTACATGTAAGCCATATCCATATGTTGCTTTATTAAGACGTGGTGGTGAATAAGTGATGCGATTTGAATATCTAGCTGTTAATTAATTATGCAGATTAATTCAAATTATGCAAATTAAAGAAGATAAGATTTATTTTGTGGAAAAGGTAAATATCAATGGAAATGTAGCTAACATTCTCTAAATTGATACGATATTTTTGACAATCACACTTCATCGGTATACATAAAAGAGGAAAGCATTTATAGTTTTCCGATGTGTTGTTTATTTTGTTTAATACATTTACCTTTCCATGAAATAATGACCCACTTTTAAATTAACTGCTTTGGTAAAAAAAAAAAGGACATATGTTATATTTCTTAAATTCAAAACGAAATATATGATAACATACAACGGCAATTGATATGACATAGCCTACGCCAGATACTCGCCAGTTTACGCGTACTGGTATGTCTTTGCTATTCAACGTCATACGGAAACCGACATTCGGAACTTTGTGATATATAGATATGAGCCATAACACGAGAAAAACCAACATTGTGGACTCGGCGTAATGCATCGACCCAGATCAGCATAAGTATGCCGCGCTGGTTAACATGGACAGCAACTTTCAGCCTCCTGTAGATTTTATATTTCAGGAATCATTAATCTACACCTCCATCTCACTGAGATGGAATGTGTCGGCCCGGATTAGCCTGCGCATGCTGATCTGGGTCGACACATTACGCAGAATCCATACTGTTGGTTTTCTTTAGGAACGGCTCATATTCAGATCAGGATGTTCCTTAAACGACAACTAGGTTAAAAAGCATCTCGGAAGTTTATTTCCACGGACAGCAATATAAGTTTACAAACTGCTCTTATTTTCAAAATCCTCAAATGTCGTTATTCATATGACTCGCTCTCTCTAATAATGATAATTGTATTTTATTAGATTGATGGCCGACAGTAAAAGTGCATACTCTTTAATATTCGGACACAATTCTTGAAATCATTTCCTTCTTGCAGACGACAGTTGAAACCTCTGTACACATAGCAGACCATTTAAATGTTCGTGCGACTCTCAATCCTTATGTTATTTGAGTCATTTACGTGTACCCAAAACGATGTATTACAGGCCATCTTCAATATTGCATGCATCATATTCAGACAAACTAATAAGAACATCTTCCTTCTTACAAACGACAATGGCCGCCTCTGCAGCAGACGCCATTAGCAAACTTTGAAGATAAATGCAATATTGATTAGACCGACAAACTCTCCGTTCCCGTACTTGGTTATATTACAAGTATCTGTCAGTTAAAACATTCATCAAGATGTTTCGTTTTTATCACAAGATTCTGAACCTGACGGATTTTAAAGAATCATCATGGGTTGCGTCACACGAACACTGGCCTGAACTGGTTCGCGACCAGGCAAGATCCAGATCAGCCGGGACCTATGTGCAGTAAGAACATCCCCAGTTCGCCGTACAATCGTACAAGAACGGCTATTACCAAAACCGAACCATGCATGTATATATTTTGGTCGTTACTACTATCTATGGCGATTCCCCCGTTAGATCGGTTTTAGTATGAGAGAGCGCATATCAGCTAAGCGGTTGAAGGTTATGATCAGCCGCAACATTGGATTACAGTGATAAAACAAATCTATATACTCTATGGTTGTTAGCGGTGTTTGATAACAGGTAATTATGGAAAATCGGCATAGGCCCTGTCTGGGTCGCATCATACTATTTATCTTTACGAACGTCACTGAATCAAGAAGGGTCATATATTAAATTGATTGTTAATATTAACATTTCTAGTAACGGGTTAAAATTTACATGAAGGCAGATCTTACACGAATCAAAACATATATGACTACTCTCTCTTATTGAAAAAAATAATGGGATTTCACGCTTAACATAAATTATACGAATGAGGCCACACCCCGTTCCCCATCATTATTGATTGATTCGGGTTTAACGCCGTTTTTAACAATTTCTCAGTTATATCACGGCGGCCAGTTCACCTACGCATGCATTTCCTGGTTTTCTCATACCAGTACTCCACACAACATTCTTTCCAAGCAACTGGCTGCTTTTCCACATAGGCTTAGCCTATTGGTGGAAGACGAATGACGCATGTCGCATTGACTTTTGTCAATCGTCGGAAAGAAAAGTTGGCCGAGGCGGGATTCGAACTCACAACCCCTGGATTGACAGCCCGCATCGCTACCGATTGAGCTACCGGGGCTCAACTTTACCATCATTAATGCATATGCGTACAGTGAAGACTCGGTGTGTCTGCTTCAGAGAAACAGAGGCTCATACGCAAAACGTCGGCCTTGTATTTTAAAACAAATAAAGATTAATTATTCCTAAAACAGAAAATCCAAAGGAGGCGAAAAATGTCTGCCCGGATTAGTCTGCACGAAATGCGTAGTCTGATCCAGGTCGATACTTTGCGATTTTCTCATGGAACGGCTTATATGCGCCTGTTGAATTAGTCGAGTCTTAACATCCACACAGTCGAACCAGAGTCCATATATGTATGCTATATACATACCTAAATGCATATTCTGATAAAACATCACCTGGAAATTGAGACCCAGCAGGTATAAGCCGATGTCAAACGGGATGTCACTAAACCCCCAAATCACTATACGTGGCACACATGTATGCCATAGTTATATTCTCAAATGTCGGGTCATCTTGGCAAGGATTTTGACAATCTCTTTATGATAAAGTTTAGGTATTGAAAACAGTTGACAACATTGTTACAAAAAGGAAAACTTGCTCATAGTGTGCTATTTCTCCTTTTGGCATGATATATTTCAAACGTCGTCTACTGCAGGGGTATCAAATAGGATAGGGTTAAAGGGATAATGTTTATTTATCGGTTTTTTATTTGGTGTATGTGTTTTATATAACATTTAACCCTACCACAGCAGAACCTGTATTTTTTATGTAAATGATACGAGCCGAGACCTACGAAAAAAACCTCTCTATAGTATGTTGATAAGTGTAGAGAAAACGATGAACCTGCACATGCATATAAGATGATCTTAATATAAACTATTTACAAAAGGCCTCTTGAGATCGTATGACTTATTAGGGAAGAGTGAGGATCTAGATCGGATCGCGTGGATACGCAGTATAATTTTGATATACATTAATTACAGATAATTATATACGATTGGTTTTTCCATACCGCCACACATTCGATGATGTGTTTCTTTACATGTTGAAATGAAGCTTTAAGTCGATCATGAAGCATGACGAAATTCTTTTTAAAATCATTGACTTGGTTTTAAGTGTGTGTTATCATCGATCTGCCCACTATATCCGATGTGTAAGGTCGTTAGCGGGATGACCTCGGATGCGCTCAGTATATTTATTTTGATTCACACTGCCTTCAACTACATTTCTTTTATGTCACGTTGTTTCTTGGATGGTTACCAGTCCTACAGGTCAATTTATTCGGACACCATCGAAAGATCCCAAAGTCCTGAGCGCCAAAGAGGGAAAGCTATTACCTCCAGTTTTAGTGGGGTTTAATTGCGAAGCAATTTAGCCAAACTATTGCAATCGAAACGATTTAAACAGATGTTGACTGTACAGTCGCCATACAAAATGTGCGCACTGTAAAATAGTTCACCAATTCTTATTAAATACTCAAACTAGGCAAATTTTCAGTTTCATGTACTGTTGTATTTATGCAACAATTTTAAGCCTATTTTTTTTTAATATACATTGATATTAATAAAAAGCATTTGTCTTTACTTTGTAGGCGTTAAGTGTTTAAACGAAACCTAATTAATAAAATATTGATCCTTATCATTTTTCGTAACCCTTTATAAACTCTTATCCTTGTTTTCTTTTGTATTGGCATGCACGCGTTCAGTATGTCATTGAAACAAATTGAAAAACTGTTTCTTTTTTTCTTTTTGTTTTGTGGAAACCGATTTGTTTTTTTGTTTCATATTTAAAAGGAACGTGTTAGTATGTTTAGTGTTTAGAGCGTCCATGTGAGCGAGAAGGACCAGGGTTCGATTCCCAATCGATAATACTAAATATCAGAAATGGTAATATTGTTTTTCCTTCTTGGCGCTCAGATTTGCTGGACTATATATTATTTCGACTGATCCCTTTGTGTCAGGATAAATAATACCGGAAGCAATGGTACATTACCTAGGAAACGCCTGAAATACTGCTCAAAGCGGCGTAAAACACAATGTAAACAAACAAACAAGCATCAAAATACGCCTCCCGGTAAATGTAAGTGTATATTGGACGCAGAGCGGGTTGCTAGCCATTGCGATCAGAAAATACCCAGTTCAGTCAGCGTTTGCGTACCGTTTCACTGTTCGCCAATCTGTCACTAACGATTTCAAGAATTTCCTGTAAAGCAGAATCCATTTTGATTATTAACATGAACGCTCCTGCAGTTGTTTATCCACATGTGTAGTATCAACGTTGATGTTGGTTTCCCTTGTGCATGAATACATGCAGTTGAAAACATTGTGCCAAAAGGAGAAATTAGTCAGTGTGGGAAACTCCTCTATTTGTCAAATTGTATTTGAAAAGACTTCTATTGAGGAGGCGTATGAAAGCGTCTGTATGTAGGAAAGGTTTAATTTGCTCACACGTGATGACAAATAAAGAGAGAACATAGTATGGATGTTGTTAACTCTTTCAGCGCCACTGGAAATATTGAGGTTTTTGCAAACAATGCAGATTCAGGTGAGTCAGCTCGTAACGAGCTGTCTCACCTGAAACCAGCATTGTTTGCCTTTTAGTTACCAAAATAGTCCAAAGCTTTCATGAATTGAGAAATGGACACACCCGATTTTGAACATGGAAGAGTCTACTTTAAACAATTCGGCGCTGAAAGGGTTAACTCTCCAGAGCTGCTGCTATGTGTCGCTCCGGAGAGGAATGTCGTTAGTAGTGCGTGAAACGCTGCGATGTGATTGGTGATTATGCTACGTTTAACGTAAACGTTCTCTAACCGCATTACTGACCAGCGTTAAATAGACCAGAACTGCTGCTACGCTGATTTTTTTAAATATGATTTTATCATTTACTTAATGTTCATACATGTAGTTAAGACTAAGGTATAAATGAATGACGAAACTATCTACACATAAATGAATTTCTATATATTCAGCGGTAACTCGAACAAGTCGATAACTCGAAGTAATTTCTCACTCCCGTTCGACTTCGAGTTATCGCAAGACTACTGTATGTATATTGTATGGCACGACTTTGGCTTGTTTGTACATGTAAATGGCAGGGTGATATTGACAAGCTGGAATGATGATATGTTACATTGCAACTAACTGTATGTATGGCACGACTTTGGCTTGTTTGTACATGTAAATGGCAGGGTGATTTACAAGCTGGCATAATGATATGTTTCATTGCAACTAACTGTATGTATAGCACGACTTTGGCTTGTTTGTACATGTAAATGGCAGGGTAATTGACAAGCTGGCATAATGATATGTTACATTGCATCTAACCTGGGACAAAAGCTGCCAAAGTGGCTTTCTCAACCCTTACCGTAAAACAGATGACTGTTGGTGCCTATTGCAGCAGACGAAATGTGGACACGCCGAGGAAAGGGTTATAACATGCTAAAAGCGAACACGTTCTCCTTTCCACAATGGTATTTAAGGTAGTCAAACAAATAAAATGGTTTGTTTGTCCGATTCATCCGAGACATACCTACCCATTGTTTTGATAATGATTGATGAATTAGAAGCAATTTGAAGAAAGTTGATTTGATTTATTTGTGATTTACGCTTTCCTACATACGAAACAACGGAAGCAGACGATTTTGTAAACAGTTTCGACAAAAGTAAATATGATAACTCTTTATAAATAGAAGTTAACTTAATGAGAGTGTGTTGAACGCGTTGTGGCAACAGATGCGTCAAAAGGTGTCTGCATGTAGGTTAACACTATAGTTATGGAGTCAAAAGGTGTCTGCATGTAGGTTAACACTATAGTTATGGCGTCAAAAGGTGTCTGCATGTAGGTTAACACTATAGTTAGGGCGTCAAAAGGTGTCTGCATGTAGGTTAACACTATAGTTATGGCGTCAAAATGTGTCTGCATGTAGGTTAACACTATAGTTATGGCGTCAAAATGTGTTTGCATGTAGGTTAACACTATAGTTATGGCGTCAAAAGGTGTCTGCATGTAGGTTAACACTATAGTTATGGCGTCAAAAGGTGTCTGCATGTAGGTTAACACTATAGTTATAGCGTCAAAAGGTGTCTGCATGTAAGTTAACACTATAGTTATGGCGTCAAAAGGTGTCTGCATGTAGGATAACACTATAGTTATGGCGTCAAAATGTGTATGTGTAGGTTAACCCTTTAGTTATGGCGTCAAAAGGTGTATGCATGTAGGTTAACACTATAGTTATGGCGTCAAAAGGTGTCTGCATGTAGGTTAACACTTTAGTTATGGCGTCAAAAGGTGTCTGCATGTAGGTTAACACTATAGTTATGGCGTCAAAAGGTGTCTGCATATAGGTTAACACTATAGTTATGGCGTCAAAAGGTATCTGCATGTAGGTTAACACTATAGTTATGGCGTCAAAAGGTGTCTGCATGTAGGTTAACACTATAGTTATGGCGTCAAAAGGTGTATGCATGTAGGTTAACACTATTGTTATGGCGTCAAAAGGTGTATGCATGTAGGTTAACACTATAGTTATGGCGTCAAAAGTTGTGTCTGCATGTAGGTTAACACTATAGTAATGGCGTCAAAAGGTGTCTGCATGTAGGTTAACACTATAGTTATGGCGTCAAAAGGTGTCTGCTTGTAGGTTAACACTATAGTTATGGCGTCAAAAGGTGTCTGCATGTAGGTTAACACTATAGTTATGGCGTCAAAAGGTGTCTAGATATAGGTTAACACTATAGTTATGGCGTCAAAAGGTGTCTGCATGTAGGTTAACAATATAGTTATGGCGTCAAAAGGTGTCTGCATGTAGGTTAACAATACAGTTATGGCGTCAAAACGTGTCTGCTTGTAGGTTAACACTACAGTTATGGCGTCAAAACGTGTCTGCATGTAGGTTAACAATATAGTTATGGCGTCAAAAGGTGTCTGCTTGTAGGTTAACACTACAGTTATGGCGTCAAAATGTGTCTGCATGTAGGTCAACAATACAGTTATGGCGTCAAAAGGTGTCTGCATGTAGGTTAACAATACAGTTATGGCGTCAAAATGTGTCTGCATGTAGGTCAACAATATAGTTATGGCGTCAAAAGGTGTCTGCATGTAGGTCAACAATATAGTTATGGCGTCAAAAGGTGTCTGCATGTAGGTTAACAATATAGTTATGGCAGGATCGATCATGCTTGGTAGTACATTTTTGCAACCTTGAATTTTTTTTTCATCAAAACAGGCAATGATATTATTCAATCTCATTAAAATCATCTCCTATTAACGCTACGCATAGGTACATTTGGTCAGATCGTGTACTTTAGTCAGATTGTGATATTATTCTACACTTTGTTTTGCAGATATCTATAACGATTGTTCAGGGAGTGGCTTTCTTTCACACAGTGTAATACAACGATGATGTAGTTGTGTAAACAAAAAGCTGATGTAGACCTCGAATACTTTTCAAAGTGTTAAAGGAAACTTCCACATTATTAATTTTATTCTGTAGTATATAGCCTACAGTGAACGGTGAACGATGTTATGAATTATAATAAGTGCTTGTATAAATTCCAATCATTCTGAAGAAAAAAAACACAGATTGAAATAAGCCTTTTTTTTATATATACAAAAAAGTCTTCATTTTTCACATGGTTTTATTGGTACCGGGTAATATAAAACAAAGAAGTGCCTGAACGATGTCTTGTTTTTTAAACGTATACACAAATTACTCGAATAATACAAATCTGTTTCTATGTTACAAGCACGTGCATCAACCCTTATCAACCATTCGCTTAACTTGAGTTCATACACCATTTGTAGATTATGGTATCATTCTAAGAAAGCCTTGAAACAACATTTTAAATCAATTTAGATCAAGATCAGCCAGTATGACCATCTGCTCTTTATCTACCATTGATTAAATATGATTGAAAATATGAGTGCATGTAATATCATTTAAGCACGATAATATCAGTTTCATGGATTCAGAAGGACGGGGGAGAAGACGTCGATAGGACAGGTTTTTTTTTGTTTGCTTTACATGTTCCGTCTTTTGTTGATGTTTAAACGGAATGTTCTCACGGCTTTTGTGTCTTACCAGGTTTTATCCTTGAGAATCCTGATCTCATGTTTAAAACTACTAAAATTGTTACTTAATTAGCCCTTCTCCACATACAGACGTTTTCTGACGCATATCTCATCATGAGTAAATTCTCCTTTTGTGACAATGTTAACAAATCTGTTTCTGCAACCATTGCACTATTATCCCCGCGTGACGAGGTCGTCCAGGATATAAGGGGATCGGTTCGTACGTGTCCAACGACGTCATCTCTATAGCGACTTCACTTCTTATCCGATTTTCATGACACTTCACACACGTGTTCACTAGCATTGCTTCTTGTATAAATACGTACATTTCACCGACCTAGGTCAAAGGGCAATGTCAGAGTGACTATTATTCTTCTGTAAGAAACGAAGTAATCGCTGTAGCGACATTATTTCTTATCCGAGTGTGATGAAACTTGACACACATATTCACTAACATCGCCTCTTGTACGGGTTCGCGTTTTACCGACCTATGACAAAGGCCAAGGTCACAGTGCCTCTTATACGTTTGTGCGAAATGTCATTGCTCTAGCGACTTTATTTCTTTTCCGATTGTTATGAAACTCAAGACACGTGTTCACCAACACCGCCTCTTGTATGAGTTCGCATTTTCCCGCGCTAGGTAAAAGATCAAGGTAACAGTGTTGTTGTTTTTTTAAACCTTTCGAATATATGTCTTCTATTTCGAAAAAGTTATGTATCATGCATTTCAATATTCTTGCAATGTTTTATATGCTACAAAGAAGAAATTTAAAAGAGGATATCATGATAATGATAAGGGCGAGAAGGTGAAAGATGAAGTGTAGAAGAAGAGAAAATGTATGTGAGTTAATAAGGGTCGGAATGTGATTCAATTGGTATGAAAAAGTTGTGTTGTTTTTTGGCCTAGGGCTTTACCCCCTGGTCATAGTAGTAATTCCATTTTTTGTTTCGGAGTTGGTAGCCTGCCAATTGCTGTTAGCAGCAAACAACGCATGAGAAACTGCGCGTGAAAAATAGTTCATCATGGATTGAACACAACTGTATTTAAAAAGTTAGGATCTCCCCCGTAAATATCATTGTAATGTTGTTGGAACATCAGTGAAAAACTTAAGGCGTGAGTACTCCCATATAAGTTTAAGAAATGCTTTAGAAATTAATGTGCCGAGAGGTCAAATATGGACGCTTGTTAACATTATTAACATTCTCGAAGAAAGAGGAACGAAGTCACGTGAAATATACAGTGGCGGATTAATCGGGAGCCCATGCGTCGAAAAATGAATGGTAAACAAAGAAAAAGCGTGGCAAATGTAGTGAAGGATTTAACGGGGGCCCATAGGGCCCGTGCCCGACTCCCCCACCCCACGAAAGAAGTCACGTGAAATATACAGTGGGGGATTAACCGGGGGGCCGTAGGACCCGTACGTCGAAAACTCCAACCTTCCAGCAGCCCCCAGGCCGTCAACACTGCAGTGCTTATATTATTAAAGGTTTGTAATTTGTATCCACTTCCTGTTGTGAAGTTCTGATTGGTCTTTAAATAGAGCGATTTCTTGTTCTAACAGCGTCTTTTATAAGTTGTACGAAATGACGTCATCACTTTTGTGACTTTATTTATTATCCGATTGTTATGAAACTTAAATTCTATGTTTAAAATTATCTCTTCTTGTACAAGTTCACAGTCCATCGACCTAGCTCAAAGTTCAAGCTCATTGTGACTATAATGCATTTGTATAAAACAATTTCATCGCTTTAGCACTTTCATTTGTGTGTGGACGGATTTCCTTCCTATTCCATGCACAGGTTCAGTGTCAAGAGAGTTTGGGGGCGTTCGCGTTTTACCAAGCTATGTCAAAGTTCAAAGGTCAAGGTCACGTTGACTATAATGTGTCTGTATGAAACAACTTCATCGGTCTAGCATTTTCATTTGGAGACACAATTCCTCCATACCTCATATACTGGTGTATTGTAAAGTGAACTTGGATGGACTCCCGTTTCATTGATCTAAGACAAAGACCACATATACTATAATACATCTGTATATAAAACACTGCCATGGAATTTGTATGGTTGGCAATGCTCTTGTTTATAGGGAAACCCTACACATACTCTAAGTTTTTGTGGGAATATTTTAATCCTGAGACATCTGTAATTGTATGCAAAAGGAGATATTTGCTTTTGAGCTAAGGTTTGTAGTGACATAGTAGAGTGTTCGTCGACTCGAACCATTTTATTCTGGTTTATATTAGCTCCCACCATTGGTATGACACCATACAAAGACAGTTATAATATCAATTACACATAAGAAACGGCGACTTAGAGGTCGAGTAAGGAATACTTGATTCTGTTAAAGACAACATTTAGTTACATTCCAATAATACACATGAAACAGTGACGTAGAGGTCGAGTGAGGGGTACTTGATTCGGAATAAAAGAAATAGGTATTACATTCAAATAACGCATCATAAACATTGGCTTAGATGTCGAATAGGGAATTCGGTATAACAGAAAGATGTATCACATTCAAATAACGCATAAGAAACATTGATTTAGAGGTCGAAAAGGGGACCCCTTGAATCAATAGATTAGAAAACCGTATTGTATTATCAATAACCCATAGTAAGCAGTTGCTTAGATGTAGAATAGGGACTTCTTGAGTCGGTATAACATGGAATTGTATAATGTACCAGAGGAAGAATAGGAACTTCTTGAATCGGTATAATATGGAATTTTATCATGTACCAGAGGAAGAATAGGGACTTCTTGAGTCGGTATAATATGGAATTGTATAATGTACCAGAGGAAGAATAGGGACTTCTTGAGTCGGTATAATATGGAATTGTATAATGTACCAGAGGAAGAATAGGAACTTCTTGAGTCGGTATAATATGGAATTGTATAATTACAGGTAGACTGGGGATTGTATTGAGTCAATAAATTAGAAAAGTGTGTATCACTCATATATTATAATATTATTACGAACAGGGGCTAAGGGGTCGAGTGGTGATTGTATTTTATCTTTTATAATAGAACCTTAAGCAAATCGTGTAAAATTCCAATTACACATATATAATAGTGTAGTAGTATGATACCAACTTAACCTTAAGAATGACATTTCAGCAGCATTATGTCAGCAGGAGAGGGGTTATTATCAGTGTATATACTTGTATATTTTTGGGTTTTTTTTTTGTCTCTCTTCTCTATCGTACTTTTTTTTCTCTCCATATGAATCCTGTATACAGCCTGGTATTCACTTTATATGTAAACATGTATAATAATTACCTCATATTACATTTAACATGTGCTGAGTGTATGTATTTGAAACGTTAGAGGGTGATGACATCTTGATACAGTAATTGGAAGTTCAAGTGATGCCTACTGGGGCATTTAGCGATAAGTAATTAACATGAAGCGACTAGGAGGTATTTTAAAGTCATAGTTAATGGATGTCATTACAGTTCACTTGTGTTTGATTTGATCTCTTATATTTAGTTGTTAAGAGTTTTTATCACTTATGATATGTGTTTGATTTCACATTCCAATGTTATGATCCAAAGTGAAACAATAACGAATATCCAGGTTGACTATCGTTCTTTCTGACCAGACGATCTATAAAGACGAATGTCTTTCTTCTTTCGAAGATTTGCTCAAACGCACATAATTTGGGGAAGTCAATAGATTTAGTTCATTAATTCTTTGTATATATAAAATAATATTCCAAACCATGGACTTTGTTTCGATTCACTGGTTAAGCCATGCACACAAATAGTTTCCACAGACGGACACTGTCATAACTTGAAGGAGAATGACGGATGGCTTGACTCCATAGCTTTCCGAGAATATATCTCCACGATTTGGAATGATTATCGAGACCATCGGAAAACAATGAAACGCTTTATAGAACTGTTGTGTTCACTCAGTTTCACTTACCTGCATTATGGTATCATTTGCTTGGTCTTAAAGAGTCTCATTCATCAGTCAGGGTCAAACCACGTCTGTCTTACTTTGCCTCCTGGGTCCAACTGGCACATGAAATAATTCCTTGTGGGTTGGTTCATCAAAACTGGGTACCAGAGTTTTCTGGGCCCAACAACAGACCAAAAGGAATGGTCTAAAACACAAAGGGCAAAACAGACTTTCACCACAGAACTATACTATTCGCTATATACCGTCTCCTATGTGTTAGCGTAGTGGTAAGAGCGTCCACCCAGGGAGCGGGAGACAGAGATCGATCCCCGGTCAGGTCATACCAAAGACTTAAACTGAAGGTAGTCATGGTTTCCCTCCATGTTGCTTAGGGGTGCGGACAAAGCAGTTTGACTGATACATATGTGTTAGAATGAATGATACCAGCAGAACTGGTAATTTATCGCAAATAACTGAAATACTGTTGAGAGCGTCGTTAACCACCATTCAAACTAATATTAGCTATACTAACGACCCAAGACTGGATATCATGGTTTATACATTCATACACCACATTATAGCTATACTAACGACCCAAGACTGGATATCATGGTTTATACATTCATACACCACATTATAGCTATACTAACGACCCAAGACTGGATATCATGGTTTATACATTCATACACCACATTATAGCTATACTAACGACCCAAGACTGGATATCATGGTTTATACATTCATACACCACATTATAGCTATACTAACGACCCAAGACTGGATATCATGGTTTATACATTCATACACCACATTATAGCTATACTAACGACCCAAGACTGGATATCATGGTTTATACATTCATACACCACATTATAGCTATACTAACGACCCAAGACTGGATATCATGGTTTATACATTCATACACCACATTATAGCTATACTAACGACCCAAGACTGGATATCATGGTTTATACATTCATACACCACATTATAGCTATACTAACGACCCAAGACTGGATATCATGGTTTATGTAATCATACACCACATTATAGCTATACTAACGACCCAAGACTGGATATCATGGTTTATGTATTCATAGACCACATTATAGCTAAACAATATACGATCAGTGTGACACACGCAACAAACCGCTAGCGTATAGTAACACATGTAGAAAGAAGATCTTCTACATGTATGGAGAAAATGCATTTAAATTTAACGATGTCAGCTGTTTATAATATACTTGAAACGTGTAACAAATGAAACATATCAGATTGAGCGTAGGTGCAGGTTGATCTAAACCGAAACTGATCGTAACTGGCCTTTTATTGTTGTTTTTCTCAGGACATGTTTTAATTGCTGATAACTATTATATACTCACACGAAAAAGAAAGTGTGCACTTTTAAATTGGGCATAACGTTTTTGTTACAAAGTTTAGATATACGGATTTAACATCATGAGTGAAGAAAATAACCCTTCACACAAGTATAAAAAAAGTCCCTCTAACCAAGTGCACGCTTTCTTTTTCGTGCGAGTATATGACCTGTATTAAGAAATTATTATATGTCCTGAGAAAAACAACATTTTTTTTTTCTTTTGTCACATGACCCGTCGGATAGTTTGTTAGTAGTTTGAGTGTTCCGTCACTGGTGTCGCGAAAACATTTTTTTCTGAAGTATCCCTTTTGCTGTATAGATTCATAATATATCTATAGGTGCTACCTATTTACGAAAAAACGCAAGATAATTATAAACAAAAATTAAAGAGCATACTTTGGCCATAAAAAAGGATTTATAAGTAATTGATTAGACAATAATAATGTTAATGTCATGTTTCGTGCATTATCAAAAAATATTTGGAATTCGTATTGCTGTCGTCTATTATTACGAACAGAAAATAATAAAGTAAAGACTTTCAGAAAATCAAGGAATACATTTATAATGAACGAGGTTAAAACATGATGGCCAAGATGATCCTTAGTCGATCACCTGCATTATGGTAAAGAAGCAAAAAGATCAGCTCTTTGCTGATGCCACCTGGCAACTGCCTTTTTCAACCAGTCAATATGACTGGAACAAATGATGTAAGGGGTCACATTTCTGCTAAACCCTTTCCCTATTAGAGACGGTTTCTGAGGCCTTTGCAACAGACGATTTAGGGAAAGATTGTCGCTAAAAGAACAATTGCTCCTTATGAGAAAGTTATCCTTTTGCCACAATGTTTGATAAATAGCTCATGTATAGGAATTTGGGGTATTTCATGTTGATACCACTTTTTTGCGGGAAACGACGTCGCTCCATTGACGTTACGCCAAGATGAAGTGTTACGGAAATGACGTCACATCCTTCTTTGGCTACGATACAGTCAACATTTAGGTTCAGGCGTAGAAGTCTAATGCTGTCGGTTTTTTTGACGAACGGGAAAACATATTTCTTACAGAGTTCCATTTATTTTTACCTTTTCGTACAAATGTTAATTCCCCCAAAACACAGCACTTTAATAAATATCGATTTAAAAAAAAAAAATATTAAAAAGACGACAATAATTTAAAAAATCCGTGTTTTTCGTGTCATTTTATACATACCCAAAATATCGATTTAGAAAAAAATATTAAAAAGACGACAATATTTTTTTTTCAATCCGTGTTTCTCGGCTCATTTTATACATACCCAAAATGGCGGCCCCCATGGATTTGGCCAGTTTCATTTCAGAAAGCTTCATGGGTTATTGAAAAAAAAAAAAAATCTCACACCTGTTAACTATAAGCGAAAAAACCCGTCCATGGGTTTTTTTCGTATTATTGTCACAATTTACATGTTGCTACATCTGTTTGTTTGATAAAACTAACTAACTGCCATCTACCAAAATATTACAATTGTGCGGATTTTGGTTTCGCTGGCGACATTAGTGGGATGAACACGCCGATATCAGTATTTAGCATTAACTGTTTGCACAGTTATTCAAGCCGCTAAAGCTCTGTCGGTAACGACGAGGGCTATCAATCAAGGGGTCGTGAGTTCGAACTCGGGCACGGTCATTCATTGTTACTAAGGTCATTCGTCTTCCACCAATAGGCCTAACTAGTCTATGTGAATACTCCTACATGGTGGAACTGGAAAGCGGATGTAAACGTCGTTTAAGTTCCATTAATCAATCACTCATATTTGCTTTAATCATCAGATTTTTTATTTTGAATTTGGAATAACGTCCAACCAATCTCAACTTTAATTTAAAACTTACCGCAGGAAATTATTGTGTTTAAATCATGTTATAGAATTCATATTAAAATAGCGCTGGATCATTAATGCTGATCCACAGAGACAAAATGGTTGTATCAACCAACCACTTACACAGAGAACATGCTGTTTAAGTGCGTCAGATATATGTCTTATCCTAGTCACACTTACGTTAAGCTCTCTACATGAGGTATCACTGAGGCCGGGTGGTATATATCTCTTATTTGACATCTGGCGAGAAGATATCAAATCCGTTTCAACACGGTCACGGTATGCATAATAAGAATGGAGATGATTTCAGCTTAGACAGATTTAAGTAATCTGAAAAATCGTCAATTATGCTGCGTTTAAAATACAACAATCGCTTGAAGTCTTCCGATCACACTACGTCGTGATCTGCCCTTGCAGCTTGATATGTAAGACAATAAACCAGCAAAGTATTGCTAAATAGGACCTGCATCATATTTCTCCGCGTCTGGTAAATTTTGTTATTTCACCAATGTGCTAACTAGCCTAGATAGTAGGATGCCGGGGAGGAATGTTTGTGTGAAGTACTGTTGCGAGTAAGCCATGAAAATCACTTCAGATGAACAGGTCACCGTGATATGTCTGAACTACCGTTTAAAACGGAGTTAAACTAAAATAAATCAATATTGTAATTCTAAAGGTCGGACGAATCACCTTTTTTAAAAACAGGTATGCTCAACTCTTAACCCCAATACTGATTGGACATTTTCTGACGATAAAAATGTAAACAAATCGTTCAGCACAGAGTTTTCTAAAGTAGACTCTTCTGTGTTCAAAATCGGGCGTTCTATTGTTCATGTTATAAGAATTTTGGAATATTTTGATAACTAAAAGGCAAACAATGCAGATTTCATGTTGTAAGACAGCTCTTTACGACGTGACTCACCTGAATATGTATTGTTTGCGAAAATCTCAATAGTGACATTGGCGATGAAAGAATGAATGAACAGTAAGAGTAAAATTCCCGTTAAATAAATAACAACCTTTAAAATGTCTGTAGTTGGCATCATCAAGAGAACATGCTTCGTTAGTACCTATTAGTTTACGGGTCATACATACATAGTTCCTGCAATGTGATAGATTAATATAATTTGTCAAATGTGAGGGATTTAAACTTTAAGGCTAGATAGTTTAAATCGTTGTAAACCTCACTTATGCATGATTCTTATTATTCTGACAGGATTTTCTTTTTCATAATAAATGGAGTGTATTTCAAGCAGTTGATTCGTGTCACTGTGTTTGTCTATCCAGTGAAATAACATTTCCTCTAGACTCTCGAAGTTCGTCGCTAAATCTTGTAAAAAACAATTCTTTGTAATTCGAGTACCATTTTATAACTCTATTTTGGAGACTCAAAATGTCTATCATTTTGAAAGGAAATCTGCTTATGCTGCATGATTAGTACATTTTTTGAAATCACAAAAATAAACATCTAGTATTATATGGAAAGTCTCACAAGATGTCAAAAGATACTCAACTGTACTTTGACTATCATAAGCATATTGTTGTTCCCATACCACAATATTCGCAAAAAATCACGTATGCCGCTTAACATACGTTTGTAGTCTGTTCTTTGATTTATAAGACTTGTAAAAGTATTGGCGAGGAAAGAGCATATTTGAGCTTGCTTAACTTTGGTCTCGAGTTGCCTTCCCCTACCTTGGGTAGCGGGTCATGCATTCACCAATATGTGCGGTTCACTTTGGACATGGTGTAGCAAGCAAAAGATGACAGCGATCAAACAGTTTAACTTTTTAAACTCCGAAAGTGGTTTGCTCCATTGAATCGGAACATCAGATTGTGTTGGTCCGCTGTAGAGTTCACGAAATTCAATCGCATATTTGAGCCGTTTCATGAGAAAACTGACAGTATGGACCCTGCGTATTGTATCGACCGCGTAATCCGCGCAGGCTAATCCGGACCGACACTTCCGTTTCAGGAGGGATATAGATATAGAGTAATGATTTCTGAAACAAAAAATCCTTAAGAGGCGAAAAGTGTCACTCCGGGTTAACCTATGCGGCATGCTTAGGCTGATCCGTATCGATAATTAACGCAGAGTCCACATTGGTGTTTTTCTCGTTATTCGGCTCATTTACTAATTTACTATACATGCGATATCGATCTATATGGCAACGTGACTAATTTAGTGGCGATTGTTTGCTGATGTGTGACGTACTTATTCACTGCAGTACGCCGGGTACCAGACTGGTTCAGTCTCACTTTGCTATCTTTTTTATTTTTGGGTCAAACTTTTAATCTCACTTTGCCAACCAATTATTTGTTGACACCTATGTCTTACTGGTGTACTCTTACCTGTAACAACAAGTGCGGAAAATGGACATCTCTGACTACCTAGTAGATAAATAAATGGTTCATCATTTCTATCGAAAAGAAATGAAGTGATAAAGATAATGTTCTATTTTTATTATCTCATTTATTATAAATATAAAATATTAAAGGGACCAGACTAACTTAGCGTTAACGAATATACCGAATCCTGTTTCCGCCAACGCGTTAGCTAACATGAGAAGTCTAATTTCGTTCTGTCGCGCTGAACAGTCGAACAGACGATGTGTTGGGGTCGATACTATCGCTCTAATTTTAATTTGTCGACCCGAAATTGACCTCTAAATATCAAAATTCTGAATTCTCCTTAATGAGCAATGTCTTCTTTTGTCATGATATGTTCTTCTCTATTCATTATTATACTTTCATTGTAGAGACTCTGTCTGATTATTTCTTGTTTGTCCTCAAAGTTGCCTCTTCGCTATAGAAGACGAAACGCGGCGTGCTCCCTTGAAACAGGGCGGGGGGGGGGGGGGGGGGGGGGGGGGGGGGGGGGGGGGGGGGGGGGGGGGGGGTTAGCCTTTTATTATATGATGAAACAAACACGCAAATACATCTATAGTTGTACCGGACGTTCATGCTCTCTTCGGTTTGTTTATTTGTGTGGTACTTTACGCCGCTTATTACAACGTTTCAGTAATCTCACGGCAATTCCTTGGTGAGATACCAGTACTACTGACCTAGTATATCCTGACAACAACGAGTCGAGTGTAATGCCATTCCCAGAATCTTGAGACCAAAGGATAAAAAAACATTACTACTATTTTTAAGGTAATTGGTAAAACCGGCAGGGGGAGTCTGTTCAGTTATACAAGATTGTCTAATGCGTCGGAGTTTCGGACCGTAAGATTACATACCTCCATCAAGTAAACAAATAGTCCGTTTTTGGTCAAGCAAAATAATATTACGTAAGCAACATTGAGCGCAGTATTTCTGGCGTTTTGCGTTTACACAGACTCAGTTGGTACACGTTGAAAGTTCTTTACTTCCAAGATGTTAATGTCGCCTTCATTGGCAGGTAAACACGACGGGATCACGTGTCCGTCGTTGGTTCGCCACATATTCACTTTCAGCAATAGTGGTAGGTGAAACATGTTTTTATTCAAACACTCTTTTGTTTTTACATGGCTTATAATATATATGAGCCGTTCCATGAGAGAACAAACATTGCGGACTCTGCGTAATGTATCGGCTTAGACCAGCCTAAGCATGCCGCGCAGGCTACCCCGGACAGACACTTTTCGCCTCCTGTGGATTTTCTGTTTTAGGAATCATAACGCTATACCTCTATCCCCCTGAGACGGAATGTGTCGGCCCTGATTAGCCTGCATGGACTACGCAGGCTGATCTGGGTAGATACATTACGCAGAATCCATACTGTTGTTTTTCTCGGGGAATGGTTCATATTAAGCCATATAAGCAGCACTTGCTTTTAGATCGGAAATTTTTAACAAATAGTTAGACGATATATTTAGCATTGCCAATGACTCTTTGAAATCCGATTTTTTAAAGTAATTCACTCATCATAAGCCAATCATTTTTTTTTTTAGAATAGCTGTTTATTGAATTAAGTTCATTTTATCAATATGAACATTTTATTGAACATATCGAGTTAAAATGCGTTGTGTTTTAAAGAATGACGTATATTCATGACAGGCATATAAAGCTGAAAACATAATTATTATGTACATTTTACAATTTGAATATTAAAATTTTAAATCAAAAATGTGTGCAAGGATGTTTTCAAATTCGTCTACTGCGGATATGTTGTATGTGGGAAAGGGGAGTTAATATCGGTGTCTGAACATGTGAGTAGCGCACTGGTTCAACCACCCATAGGGAATGTGTATCCAGTCTAGATCCAGACTCACCTGTACATCTGCAGTCTGATCTTGATATGAACTGTTCGCTAACAATTTGTTCTATATCAAAGAGGTATTCAAAGATCATCTAAATTATAAAGCAAATTTAGATCACATAATCTAGATGTATATGAAATACACGAAGGTTGGCCGTTTTTCTAGATCGCTGCTCGTTTTTCAAACTTTGCAGGCCAACATGGCCATAACGACACGTTGAAAACGTGCAGGTAGGTATAGTTGATTTAAAACTGAAGGGATATCCTGAAAACAAAAATATATGGTTTCATCTAGTTTCCAAACCACTGATTAAATTTTAAAACTTCCAATGGTCGCATTTTATTGCGGGGAGGATCTTACATATGTTCGTTTTTAGAGGAGGTAAGAAATAATCCTTCTTCTTTCACGACTTAAGACCCTCCCGGAGTTCTTTTCTTTCCCCATGTAAACCATGCTTTTGTTAACACTCAATCCGGCTTATCCATTAATATGTTTTCGACTGACAATGTGATTAAGCAATAGTTAGACTGAATGTAATCCTTAATATCAGAGACAAGATATACATGAACTGTTGTAATCGTATAGTCAAAGGCGTCGATCTGGTATTTGGAGTGATACTTGAGACATTTTTTGGCAACTAGATATAGAGTGAAATTAGCTCTATTCTACCTATGCTAAGATAATCCACAGGGTTTTAGTTTGTTCTGGTTATTGTTCGGTAAAGTTCATTCACCGCCTCAAAATTAAACCAAACAAAGGCACAACAATAGCGCATATGAGCCGTTACAAGAGAAACCATCATTGTGGACCAGCATAAGCATGCCGCGCAGGCTAACCCGGGCAGACACGTTTGGTCTCCTGCGGATTTTCTGTTTCAGTATGTGTGGAAAATGACTTGCAAGTTCAAACGTTTTACAGAAGTCTTGAGGAAACCTTAATTGACTAATTGACGAGTCAGATCAGATTGCGCTATTTCACTGGCTGATCTATATCTACTCTGCTTACACTTGCCCTACGGTTGGTTTCGCAGAGCACCACACATTTCCGTTTCTTTTTATCATTTATGATTTCATGTGAATGGTGTTAAATTACTTCAAAAAGAGCACCGTGACCCGCTAGCTCAGTCCGTAGCGACGCGGGCTATTAATCCAGGGGTTGTAAATTCGAACACCAGTTCGGCCAACGTTCATCTGTCCGACGTTTGACAAAAGTAATTGCGACACGCACCATTCCTCTTCCAGCAATGGGCTAACAATATATATGGAAGGGCAACCATTTGCTTGGAAAGGCTCTTATATGGAAAACTTGTGTGAAAAACAATCAACGTTCAGAAGACATCTTAAGCAGCCTTGACATTGACTCACGATGGGCGAAAACTTCTTTAGCAGCCTTGACATTGACGTACGATGGGCGAAGACGTCTTAGGCAGCCTTGACATTGACTCGCGGTGGGCGAAGACATCTTAGGCAGCCTTGACATTGACTCACGATGGGCGAAGACATCTTTAGCAGCCTTGACATTGACTCACGATGGGCGAAGACATCTTAGGCAGCCTTGACATTGACTCACGATGGGCGAAAACTTCTTTAGCAGCCTTGACATTGACGTACGATGGGCGACGACGTCTTAGGCAGCCTTGACATTGACTCGCGGTGGGCGAAGACATCTTAGGCAGCCTTGACATTGACTCACGATGGGCGAAGACATCTTAGGCAGCCTTGACATTGACTCGCGGTGGGCGAAGACATCTTAGGCAGCCTTGACATTGACTCGAGATTGGCGAAGACATCTTAAGCAGCCTTGACATTGACTCGAGATTGGCGAAGACATCTTTAGATGTAAAAAGCATTCGATTGTATGGTACAATTGTAATTTAAAACACGTTCATTGACGTAAAAGAATAGTATCAGCTAAAGCAGTTGGGGCGAGATAGCATGCACAGAAATCGCAAGTGAATGGCAAATAGACACTCATCAGTCCCCATTTATCGTTTATATAAAAATATTTACCAAAAAGATTAATATATGTTTTTATATATGACAGATTGCTGACGTCTATTGAACGGAAGATTCACTTACCAGCTCCGAAGTTTTAACAATGCAAAACATAAGTACATGTCGAACAATCAAAGGTCACCATTGTTTAAAGATTACTTAGATAATAAGAATAGGATATTTTAAATACTTGAATGACAGACATAGTTTTCATCAAGTAATAATGTACCTTATTGTTTTGCATGAAATAAACGTTCTTGTTACCGAAATTGTCATAGATGTATATTATGAAACTAATTAATTAAGATAAACTTATAAATTATATTGTATTTCAGAAATTATTTAATAAAAAAAAGTTTAACCCTAACAGCATTCACCAATTATAACACATATACCTGTACCCTAGGGTTATGTAACTGTTTTAAGCTCACTAGACTGACAATAAAATATAAAAGCTAACCGCCAATCAAGCTACTTACAATTGTATAAGAATAAAGCTATCGCATTTTTTTTTTTTTTTGAAAGCACTTCAGGTGGCGTTCTCCACAAGGTACATGTATGTCCATAACCTTCGACCTCTACGGTAAGGTTTGGGGCTTTACAGAACTGCATACACTACAAGTATACATACTTTTAATTATTAGCTCTTCTATTATTGGGTAGATCTAGTAACTTGTTGTCCAAGAAGTTGATGGTTGCACCCTATAAAATGTCCAGTCACCAAGTATAGTCAAAGGTTACGCATCGAAAAACATAGGGTTACGCGTCGCATAATATAGGGTTATGCATCGCATCGTATAGTAATACGCGTCGCATAAAATGAGTTACGCATCGCATAATATAGGGTTACGCATCATATAATATAGTGTTATGCATCGCATGTTATAGGGTTACGCATATCACAATGTACGGTTACGCATCGCATAGGAAAGGGTAACGCATCGCATAAGAAAGGATTACGCATCGCATACCATAGGGTTACGCATCGCATACTATAGGGTTATGCATCGCAAAATATAGGGTTACACGTCGCATTAATATAGGGTTACGCATCACATAGTATAATGTTATGCATCGCATGATATAAGGTAACGCATAGCATAATAAAGGGTTACGCATCGCACAAACAATTTATAGTTTATATTTTTCCTTGTAGGAATGCCTAGAAATTTAGCACAAGGAGATATTTAGACCTGCCAGTGTGACCACATATCGGGATTTCTCTTAGTCCTTACTAAGTATATTAATTTAAGGTAAATGACTTTTAAAACATCCCTTTTACACTCTTTATTCATATGTGAGTTTTACAAATTAAGAAAAAAAGACAAAAACCGGTATATTTATTTAATGTATGTACATTTTTAGTTAAGCTAAATTCTTACTGTATCTAGTTTAAACAGTAAAATAGAGAACCATTCTACTAAATTGTTTACCTGCATCATACGCTTTATTATTTCAATAGTTCTCAAACCGGGAACCAAAAAAAGGCGCCTTATCTGGTTCCTTTCATCCTATATATTACGCAGTACTCCAGAAGACACTATATCTCGACGTTATTACGTCACTGTGTTGTATAAACCCGTATGCTTAGCCGTTATATTCAAGCAAGCATATCATATACTATGGTTATCTGGTCTTTTCCTTATCTGCTTCATACGTTTGCTCGTTCGACATTTTGATGAAACAATATAGAAAAGTTATGTTTTTGCAGTATACTCGTGTTGTAAATTTGTAACACCTTTACCTTTCATATTGTTATACCCATTCAATGTTTGGGTCTTAATATCTCCACAAGAAACTCTCTCCAATAACAATTTAAATTAACACTGAATCAGGTTATGACCAAATATGTATTGCCTTAATTTTCTCCATTTACGGTTTTAAACCTTTCTCACAAATATACCCTAACCGAGTCTCTGCAACAGACGACTTTAAAAATCAGTGGCAAAAGGTGAAATTGTTCATAATAAGTTTAGTTTTCTCCATTAACGGTTTTAACCCTTTTCCGCATATGAGTATATACCCTTTATGATCCTCTGCAACAGACGACTTGTGAGATCATTGTGGCAAAAGGTGAAATTGATTATAATGAGCTTAATTTTCACCATTTACGGTTTTAACCATTTCCCACATACGAGTATATACCATGTCTGAGCCTCTGCAACAGACGACTTTTGAAATCTTTGTGGCGAAAGGTGTAATTACTTATAATGAGCAATTGCTCCATTTGCCACAACATTTTCAACTCTTTTCAATTATCTTGCTATCATTTATAGAGATAAATTATCTATGTTCTGTACTTGATGATTTCAAAGTCTGTCGGGTTAAACATCATTAAAAGCATTGTGGCAAAAGGAGAAATTGCTCATAATGAGCAATCATGATTGCATTTACCACAATAATTTTGAACACTTTTCAGTTATCGTACTATCATTTTATAGAATTTATATATTTTGTACTTGATAATTTCAAAGTCGTCTGCTGCAGATTTGTTTTATGAGTCACTTGTCATGATCAGTTTAACTCTAAATCATCTCATTCACTTAAAACACAACCCTGCCAGGTTAAATATCTTACATAATACTTAAATCTTCAAATACCGATATCTGCATGACAAACTACAGATTCAATTTGTCTAATGTTTGTGGATTTAAATGTAGTTTTTTTATTTCTTCATGTGCAACGAAATATTACGGCTTCTTTTTGATGCTTTGCGTCAAACATTCGTCTTGTATGACTACTGTTCCACTCCCGTGTCAGCGCGTTCCACTCCCGTGACAAAAGCCGGGCGTTTTAACCGTGACATACCCGGAACACCGACCTGGACACTGAGCTCGGCCATCGATATTCGAATTCATATAGCAATCTGTACACCGACTTGGTATATAAATACCGATGATCGAGCTCGGTGTTCCAGGTGTGTGTTCCGGGTATGTCACCGGAATGGAACAACCGGTTTTTGACACGGGAGTGGAACAGTTTGAATTTCAATGGCCGATGACCGATCATAGAGCCAACGTCACACATATACCTATGTCTCTTAATTCGCGAATGTCTAATCGAATGTCTAATGTCTAACTGACCAATAAAACATTCGTTTTTTGAATGTACAATGTGACCTACGACGAATTTGGAACCTAAATCTCTTAATTGACGAATGTCTAATCGAATGTCTAATGTCTTACTGATCAATTAGACATTCGCTTTTTGAATGTACATTGACCTCCGACGAATTTGGAAACTAAGTTTAGTAATTTGCGAATGTCTAATGTCTAATGTCTAACTGACCAATTAGACATTCGTTTTTTTAATGTACAATGACCTACGACGAATTTGGTCAAGGGAATGGAACGCCCAGTTTTTGCCACGGGAGTGGAAGGCGCTGACACGGGAGTGGAACAGTTTGAATTCCAATGGCCGATGACTGATCATAGAGCCAACTTCACACACATACCTAAATCTCTTAATTTGCGAATGTCTAATCGAATGGCTAATGTCTCTCTGACTTATTAGACATTCGTTTTTTGAATGTACAATGACCTACGACGAATTTGGGTTATAGATCTTGTAATTTGCGAATGTCTAATCGAATGTCTAATGTCTAATTAGACCATCGATATTTAAAATTTGCGAATCTTTCTTCGAATGTCTAATTAGACATTCTGGTTTTTTTTAATGTCTAATGTCTAACGTCTAATGCTCTGCCAACTTCACACACTTCTTTATACCTCTATTTCCCTGAGACGGAGAATGTGTCGGCCCGGATTAACCTGCGCGAACTGCACAGGCTGATCTGTGTCGATACATTACGCAGAGTCCATAATGTTGGTTTTCTCGTGGAGCTGGAAACTAAAATAGTTATAACTATGATAAAGGGATGCATTATATCAAACACACTGCTTGTGGTTCTTTTCGATGCCAGATTGAAGAAAGCATTTCAGTAGTAAGAGAAACCATCGAGTCTGGTAGTCAATCTACGAGTGTGTGACGAAAAGCTTAACTGAGACCGTCTATGGGAAAATGTACAAGTTGGCATTTCTAAACAGTGTGCGTGCAGATCACGATGTTCATCATGTCAGTACATCGTGATCTTGATCTACGCCAATCATTGCAATTTCCAAGTGACCGGCTCAAATTCACTTGAAGTTTTTATTCATTTAAATATTCGATGTTCAGATTATTAATGTATGAATAATTCATGCATTTTCTGTGTCCACTAAATATGTACATGACATAATAAACCCTCATATATATATAAGCATGCCGCGCAGGCTTACCAGGACAGACACTTTTCGCCTCCTGTGGATTTTCTATTTCAGGAATCATCACTATAAACCTATATCCCTCTGAGACGGAATTTGTCAGCCCGGATTAAATTGTGCAGAATGCGCAGGCTGATCTGGATCGATACATTACGTAGAATCACACACTGTCATAAGGTAAGAATTCACTGTCCGACTTCAAGCTATATAAATCCAAGGTGCATCTTTTTTGAAATAATATGTAAATGTAGCCCCACTAGAATCAACAATGTGGACTCTACGTAAAGTATTGACCGGATCAGCCTATCCCTGCCGCGCAGGCTTACCCGGATATTAAACGTACCTTAATTCACCTATTGACAAACAACTGAAATAGTCAATCTTCTGATTGTGTATGCTAATAATAGCCGTTCCACGAGAAAACAAACATTGTGGACTCTGCGTAAAATATCGACCCGGATCAGTCTTAGCATGCAGGGCAGGCCTACCCGGACAGACACTTTTCGACTCCTGTGGATGATCTGTCTCAGGAATCATAACTCTATCCCCCTGATACGGTATGTGTCGATCCGGATTAGACTACACGGACTACGCAGGCGGATCTGGATCGATTCATTACGCAGTCGCACAATATCATAAGGTAAGTATTCACTGTCCGACTTCAAGCTATATTCTTCTATGAAATAATATGTAAATGTAGCCCACTAGAATCAAGTACACGCGTCTCTAAGCGCTAACGGACAGCCTCAGGGGTGTAATGGTAGAGCGTCTGCCTCGGTGTAGGAGGTCGCGGATTCGATCCAATTTCTTAAATCATAATTTGACACTCAAACCTCATGTTGCTTGTACTTAAACGAATGGTCCGACTGAGACGATTCCTTAGAGTACCTACAACATAGGGTTTGGTTGAATAATAATATACGAGACTAGTTTATCCCCCGCCCCTTATCTAGACTTTGTTTATATCATAAACACAACTATTTAATGTAACGAATTCATCATCAGAATCATAATAACATAGATCTACATATTTTCACAAAGGGTATGATTACGTTAATATTGGTAAGTAATACATGAGTTAACAAGAGTAAATTTCCTTTGAAACCAATTGAATAGTAAGTACACTTATATACGTGCTGCACGTGAACTTCAATCGTTGAGTTCGGTCCCACACCGCATTACATGTGTATAAAATACAAACCACTCTGAAGTTAGCAGTAAAAAACCCTGATAAACTCCCTGCACACTCGAGGATTTATTTTCAAATACGGAAAATGGTGTTTATTGAATACATGGCGTAATATATATTGATGTCCAGTTCCTTTCTTTTACTGTTTTCAAACAACGGAGCACCATATACTTATACCGATTAACGTAATATATCTGACTAGTTAATTGATGTCAACACATTTGATAAAAGATTTAACCCAAAATCCACGACCAAGCATGACAAAAAGTTTACATGCTTACAGAGTATGTATGGCTATTAGATGTTTAAGTGGGAAAAATAGTATAGTGAAAAATATAAAGACAAGATTAAACTTTCTTGTTATGGGTAAATAGTTTATTTTCTTAAGCGGTTTTTTTTTTACAAAGAACCACAGAATTATATACCCTTTAAGTGGTGGAATCAATTTTGTGAAGCGTGTAGCACGAGAATAGAACAATCTCTACCGGCGCATCCGAACCGTCTTATCAGGCTATACACCGCTGGGTACCTGACTCAAGATTTAAACTTGCTACTCCCATATTTGATACGAACTCTTCCAAATACAACTATTTAAAACAAAATCAGGACTGAGAGGGTTTAAAAAGCGATAAGTGTTATTTCAACATAAACCGTCCACGAGAAATGGGCGTTTATTAACGGTTGGCTTAATCTGCTTATTCTTTTAAATAAAGCGCCCCGAGTGTGTACGATAGTACTTACTTGGTGTATACTGGTGTAGTAGTCCGCGACTCGCTACTATAGGTACTCACTGCTATAGTGGAGCTAGTGTGGGGAGGACGTCACTGATTAATTAATCCATTAATTAGTTACTTAATGCGGTCAATGTCTCCAAAACTTTGTTTCCAGTAGATCTGTGTTTTCCTGAAAGATCAAACAAACCGCTGTCTTTGAATAAGACATAGAAAGAAACATTTGTTATCAATTAGAGAAATTGATTATTTTTGTGGACTGGGAAAACTATTTAACAATGACTGCAGAGATGAAGGTTTTAATTGGATTGTGTTTAATATCAGTGGTGTCGGCGGCCGGATGTAAGTCAACTTATTTTATATTTTTAAATTTATTTCTTAATTCATTTTTAACTCATTTGCCACGTTCCATCAGCGATGTTGCATGCATGTTTGTTATTTTCAAAAGCGAACCCGCTTTTTGGTTTCGAAACTTATGTTCAAATATCAACCCTTTACCTGATTGACTTTAACAGCCGTCTTCCTTGAACAAATCTCAGGAAAAATTGCATTTGAAAAATACAACAATAATTTGGATATAGAATTGAAATCTTGGAAAATCGCATTTTTAGAAATTTCTCTAATTTTCTAACAATTGTTTTAAAAGTCATCATCTGCTATGTTGTCAGTATCAGGGTAATCCCTTCCCATCCGCATTTCAATGCATCGACAGCAGACGACTTTTGAAAAGAAAACATGAGAATTTAAGGAAACAAATGCATTTGATCAGCAAGTTCTCATTTTGTCACAATGTTTATAAGTTGATTCCATAAATTCAAGAGGTTTTTCTTAATTCCGCTTATATTGTTTTAAAGTATTTTACTGCAGATTTGTTGTATTTGGGGAAGGGTTAAACTGATCTTCGACCGTAAATTTACAGAAATTCTACAAATGTTAAAGATGAACACAATAGTAAAGAATAACCACATTCTTTTAACAGAGCTCTAAATAAAGGGAGTTTTGCTCAAACACTATGTTGTGGGTACTCATTGAGACGATTATGTTGAGTACCCACAACATAGGATTAACTTGGCTTATACGAGATATATTGTGGTGTAAACAGCTCCGTATCTGGACCGCTGATGTAATGTTCGCACATGTGCTATACTTACAAACACAACTGTTTTATCTTTCTGAACGAAATTGGGAGGTTTGAAATTTTGAAGAAAAATAAAGTTTGACGAAACTCCGTATGAAGCCGAGTTAATTATCCAACAACTCGCATGCAGTCCCACATATGCGAGTTGGATATACAGCAAAATAGTGGATTAGTGAACTAATCTGTAAATATGTAGATTATTCAATATGCTAATTTACAGAATATCAATTCAATTCAATTCAATTTTATTCGGCAAATTCAGCATTTACACGCCTTTGGCCAATAATAATATTTAACAGTGAACAAATATGGCAAAAGAAACAGAAATATCAAAGGTACGTGATTTTGAATCCTGACTTTATCATGGGATCGTGTATTTTGTCATTTAATAGAACGCATTCAATAATTCTATTATATATCGAATCAACATAATGTGTAACAGATCGCATATATTACAAATTAAACATAGAGTACATTTTTGACATAAGGTGCAGTTTAAAATATAGTTGTCTATATAATGTCCAACCTTGCAATTCGTACTAGCTTTATCATAAACATGGTATGTTGGTGCGCGCGTTCGCTCATAGGAAATAGACTATAACTGAAGTGTATAAAAAGAAACAAAAGGCGCGATTACCCTTAATTTATAAAGACGCATTTTCTGTGCCAATGTTAAATTACGATATGCAGCAAGTTTGCGCTAGTGTGGCTTCGTCTAAGATTGAATTGCTATGATATGATATAAATGCATAATGGGCGGCCTGGGTGAGTGGGTTAGCTGTATGACTAACTCCCTGGTGCCAGAATCAATGGACCAGAAACTGTTTACTTAACCAGACAACGCCTTGATATACTTGACATAATGTTGAAAGTAGCGAGCAATACAATACAATACAATACAATTTCTTTATTGCCCCCTTTCTAGGAGATATTGTAAGTACATGCACAATTTTTCACGATTAACAGAAATACAAACAAACAACAATACAGGTTAAAGATTATCCATAGTTGGATTTGTGATGGAGAAGAAAAAGAAAAACAGCAAGACAAAAAAACCAAAAGAAACCTAAGAAAATAATGTATATCAATGTATATACACGCATGACAGATCGTCATTTACATACTATGTATAAAGCATGTATGCAGTTTTGCAAAGAACAAATATATAGTGCTCGTTTGGTGCTGGCACATACCAGTGCTTCAATATATCGCTTTTAACCAGAGTAATACATTTGAAGACACCGGTATATGTATCTAAAAGTACAATCTAGCAGCTGTAGGTTATCCAACTCGTCAAGGTATGGGAATATTGGCGCGCCTAATATACGTAGCGTAAATATTAAGCTATCCTGTACAAAGAGGTGCTTCTGTTTTCATTATTATGCGGCAGGGGGAATCCGCCGTTAATGAATAAGCATCTCGGATTATACCCAATCTCTTGACGATCATGATTCTGCAAGAGTACTGGTTTGTCACCCATGGGTCATGACATAATATTCTGTCGCAGTGATTTGACTAAATTAACATTGGAAACGAATTACATCAAATGATCCCATTGGGTACGCATCTACACGTGTGTGTCGTTAACTCGTTAAGTCAATATGGGACGAATGCATTACCTCGAGTTATCAATGTGTTGGAGTGATCGCTGGATGTATAGTAGATCATATCGAGGGCTTGGCGTGAAACGGTTCTAACTAAAATTGGTATTTATATCGGGCAAAGCATGACTAAATGGTTGCATAGTGACATCAGTTTTTTCAATCGTCTGAAGTACATGCCCTCGCAAGTAAATACTTCCTTTGTATAGTTTCTTTTTATCCTTGATGCTCCGTGCGTTGAGAAAGTATCGTCACAGGATATCGGCATTCAATACGGTTCTTGACCTTTGGTGTTTTGGACGCCAAAAGTATTTGGTTCCGGTTCTGCTATTCTACGCCAGGTGACCTTTGGATGGTTCTGCTGATAATTTGATTTGTACGCCGTACTTTAGTTTTATCATGGCGGCTAATTCAACAAAATGTGTACTTTGAAAGGGTAAAAGTAATAAAATAACATTCGAGAATATTGCAAATTCTACTGCTGATATAATTGAAGATCAGTGTGTAAATGAGATCAGAGGTAAATGCTACAAACGAGCAATGCCATATTTTCTATCATTTAAAGCGGTTGTCGCTCTACAGAGATGTCGAGAGGATACTCTGTATCGGAATATAGTTTCACATTGTTGAAACACGGACGTCCTGGGTCCGATCCCCAGTCGCGGCACGACGGTCATGGAGGAGTGCCCATGGACAAGGCATATTTCCTAGCCTAGTACTTGTTTGTTTACCCAGGGACAAGGCACATTTCCTAGCCTAGTACTTGTTTGTTTACCCAAGGATCATGAATAAGTGAACTGTCGCAATGATGTAACTTAAATTATGTTGAAAACGGCGTAGAACCCGTATAAATAAATTGTGTAAAACGGCGTTAAACCCATATAAATAAATTGTTGAAAACGGCGTTAAACCCTTATAAATAAATTGTTGAAAACGGCGTTAAATCCTTAAAATATAAATTGTTGAAACAGCATGTTTTTTTTTCTTTCAAATTTCATAGTTCATATAGATAATATTTGATTTTGCTTGCAATATCAAAACATTAAAATAAACAGACGTGAGATGTCAATCTTATCATAACAAAATGGGGAGAGGTCCATACATTTTATTTAAAACATGTTCCTTCACATAGTCTATGAGTTATGCAAGAGATAATGATTTTGATATTGCAACCCTTATCGAATGTTATTGATATATGAGCCGTTCCGCGAGAAAACCAACATTAATGACTCTGCGTAAAGTATCGACCGGATCAGCTTACGCATGCAACACAGGCTTAACAAGATACACTTTTCGCCTCCTGTGGATTTTATGTTTCAGGAATCATTACTCTATACTTCTATCCCCCTGAGACGGAATGTGTCGGCCCGGATCAGTCTGTGCGGACAGAGCAGGCTGATCTGGATCGGTACATTACGCAGTGGCCATAAGGTTGGTTTTCTCGCGGGACGGCTCATAGTTCGAACATATTTGCGTTCATAGACCAAAACTCGTGCAACAACTCCCATTATTGCATAAAATATATGTTTTACGCCCGCTTAAGGGATACAGAAACATTGCAAGAACCGGGCGTAAAGCGTGAAAACGTGCATAAACAAAGCGATTCTCGCGCGTACCAATCTCATTAAAATCATCTCCTATTATCGCTACGCATAGGCATTTGGTCAGATCGTGTACTTTAGTCAGATTGCGCGCGTACGTGCCGTTTCAGACCGGTTAGATGTTTTACATATGCATTACCCGGGCACCGTTAGTAAACAAAACATGGACGCTCCATCTCCCCTAGAATAGGAGCAATTGCTGGGTTAACAATAACATCAGCTTCTTTAACTCTATAATCGGTAACATGCAATAGACTCACAGTTAAAGAGCATAACATAATCCAAAACCATTCGAGTCAGCGATGGCAACCTTGATGTAGGACCGGTTCGTGGATATATAAAACATAACGTGTTTACTTTATGACGTCACATGTGTCAATCCTTATCGCGTCATGTTCATCGGCGGTTATCGTACAACTGAACGTTACATCGGACTATATGTTGGTTGTTTGCTCTTATATTATGCAATAAAAGCGAAAATACACATTTTCTCGGGCGTGAACATCTGCGGACGCCCTTAAAATGTGTTTATGCCCTCGTGCTTCGGGCGTAAACACATTTTGCGGGCGTCCGCAGATGTTCACGCCCGAGAAAATGTGTATTATCCCTATATTATTGCATAAAATCTATGTTTTACGCCCGCTTAAGGGATACAGAAACATTGCAAAAGCCGGGCGTAAACGGCGAGAAAACGTGTATAAACAAAGCGATTCTCGCGCGTACGTGCCGTTTCAGACCGGTTAGATGTTTTACATATGCATTACCCGGGCACCGTTAGTAAACAAAACATGGACGCTGCATCTCCCCTAGAATAGGAGCAATTTGTTGGGTTAACAATAACATCAGCTTCTTTAACTCGATAATCGGTAACATGCACTAGATTCACAGTTAAAGAGCATAAAATAATCCAAAACCATTTGTTTAATTCGACCCGTGTCGACTCAGCGATGGCAACCTTGATGTAGGCCCGGTTCGTGGATATGTAAAACATTACTTGTTTACTTTATGACGTCACATGTGTTTATGACGTCACATGCGTTATCGGGTCATGTTCATCGGCGGTTATCGTACAACTGAACGTTACAGCGGACTGTATGTTGGATGTTTGCTCTTATTTTATGCAATAATAGCGAAAATACACATTTTCTCGGGCGTGAACATCTGCGGCGACTCTGCCGACGAAATGGCGGAACGGGACTATCTATACGACGAGACCGTTCTCCAACGCGCTATTACCGAGCTGGGAACGTCTAGAGCTCGGCTAGCGAAGGTCCTCGCCCTCCACAAAAGGGACTCGCCTTTTAAAAGACGGAACCGTCTTCGTCGCGGTCGGTCCTCGGTAAAAAAGACGACCGTAACGTTTTGGAGCCGACGAAGTCCGCCCGTTTACAAAACGACTTACGCCGCCGGCGCCGATTTTGCCGAAACCTTTACCACATACAAACAAAAATATGCACTGGGCGTCTTAGAAAACATCTGAGCATACATATATGAACTTATTATAAATTTAGATATATTAATTGAATATAGTTGGGGATATTTCGTGTAACGGGGAAATTGGTGATTATCAAAAGTCTACTGTTGTGAATGCGTAAAGAATGCCTGCCGGTAAATGTGGCATAGCGTTAAGGGATGGAGAAATTACTAAAGTTCATGTAAGTGAAATTGTCTCTTCCTCGTGCGTGACTTTTTTCAACACTTTACTTTATGGTACGAATTTTTGACGACATCGAGGTGTACACATTTTGAAATCATTACGAATAAAGACAAACATATATCATTAACAAACTTATGGTTTTTTCATTTCCCTCAAAACGTTTCTCCTCACTTTCTTGCAACCATCATGTGACTTGACTTGTATTAAACACTTTGTAATATCACTTCTTAAGCATGTATAAATTGAAAATGAGTTTTAAAGAAAATCACAATGTTTTATAGTAAAGAGTTAATACGTCTAATTATGTTTATCTTTTAACATCTAAAACACTCAATTGTGTATGATATTCAATCTTATGCAATCTTCTGAAATCGGTTAACTTAATACAATTGTCTTAAACAGGTGTCATCATAAACAAGTTGTGTTTGTTTGTATTGTGTTTACGCCGAGTTCAACAAGGTTTACACCGCCTCGGTTGTGTAGTGAAAGAGCGCTCGCTTCAAGTGCGGGACATCGTGGGTTCGAACCTCGATCGGGTCATACCAAATACTTTAAACATTGTAGTAATGGCTGCCCTCATTGGCGCTCAGGGTTGCGGGGTTAGCACTACGACTGACTGTTTGGGTGAGGATAAATGGACGAGTAGTACTGGTAACTCGTGATCTGGAGGTCACGGGTTCGATACCCGGTTGCGGCGACATTCTTTCGGGCGATGTTTTCCATTGCCTCTCACCTCTGATCTATGTGAGAAAGTAGTCAGTGGCTTCGAAAGAATGTTGTGTAAGTACTGGTGTGGGAAAGCCAGGAAAACATGGGTAGGTGCACTGACCGCCGTGATATGACCAAAGCTGTTGAAAGCGGCGTTAAACTCCAAACAAACAAAAGTACTGGTAACGGAAGAATTGTTGAAAGTGGCGTAACACATCAAACAATCAACCATGTTTCCTAGGTATGTTACCAGACCTACTGGTCCATTTATCATGTCATCTCATAATCCTGAGCGCAAAGGAGAGAAAGCCTTCACTACACTTTTTAAAGTCTTTGGTATGACCTGGCTGGGGATTGAAACCGCGACGTCTCTCAGTCAAGACGGATGCTATACCACTATATAACAGTAAGGGACGACAAACCTCCCTAACGAGCAGCTGTAACTGTATTGTTTAACCCTTTCCCACATACAACAAATCTTTAGTAGACGACTTTGAAAGTAACTTGGCAAAATGTTAAGATTCTCCGTAAATTACAGTTAAATTATTATTAGTTTCCATTGCTCAATGAGAGCATTTTCTCCTTTTGTCACAATGTTTTCAAAGGTCGTCTGCTGCAGATGCGTCAGAAAGCGTCTGTATGTGAGAAAGTGTTAAGATGTTCATTCACATGTGAAGTATTTCATGTTGATACATACACGTATGCTGTGTACTAGCTTTATTTTTGTAATATAGTGTCCCTGGATCTATGAAATACCTACATAGACGCATTCTGACGCAATGTGCTAAAAGAGGAAAATTGCTGAAAACAAGCAATTTATTGATTTGTCAGATTGTTTTCAACTTTGCTTCGAAATTATACTTTCATTTATAGAAATCTTCTGCATATTTTCCCGTTGATATTTTTTAATGTTGACTACTGCAGATATGTTGTATGTGTGAATGGGTGGTTAGACATTGTACTTCTATTGTCGCTGTAAGCATTAGAAGCTTGCTCTATCTGTTTCGTTGTATCGTATCGTGTATGTACATGTATATATATATTATAGTTTATTTGGTTTCAAAGATGTCCCTCTTGAGGAGTATGAATAAATAAATAAATAAATGAAATTATTGTATATAAATAAGAACCTTAAACCATGAAATTATTGTATATAAATAAGAACCTTAAACTATGTCCGCCGTCCCTCGGGAAAACCAACATTGTGGACTTTGCGTAAAATATGGACCCGGATCAGCCTAAGCATGCCGCGCAGGCTTACCCGGATATACACTTCTCGTCTCCTGTGGATTTTCTGTTTCAAAAATCATTACAATAATCATTACCCTATACCGCTATCCCCCCTAGACGGAATGTGTCGGCCCGGATCACTCTGCGCGGACTGCGCAGGCTGATCTGGGTCGATACATTACGCAGAGGCCATACTGTTGAGTTTTCTCGCTGGACGACTCATGTGTTGTCTTCAGCATTAACCATAACAGGGCGTCGTTTAATACGGATAACTTATTATCAAATTTGGGGTTCGACATATTTTACAAAAAAACTACTTGTTTACGGGAAATCTTCATTTGGTGTTCCCCCACACTTTTTGCGTGAGTACTCGTTGAGTATTTAGGAAGAAGACATTCAGACTGAATGACATAAGTGGTAACGTAACGGCTTTGTTAAACAATTGATGACAATAAGTTGAAACAATGTATTGTCCTGAGTATGTAGTATACCATGACGTGGTTTAAACAAGGATAACTCTATATCGCTTTCGGGGTTGGGAAAGGTTTAACATTGTCAAGTGGGAACCAGCAACTTGGATCTTATGACGTGTCAAGTGGGAACCAGCAACTTGGATCTTATGACGTGTCAAGTGGGAACCAGCAACTTGGATCTTATGACGTGTCAAGTGGGAACCAGCAACTTGGATATTATGACGTGTCAAGTGGGAACCAGCAACTTGGATCTTATAACATATTTCGCGTGCGTACTGGTTTGGTATCCAGGAAGTAGACGTGTCAATCGACATCGATTCGTTCCGATAATTTACATAAGTCGATGTGACAAGTTTCATTCGTCTTCCATCACTGTGACAATCGTCATTCGTCTTCCACAAACTAGCTTACAATCTATGTGGAAAAGCAGCCAGTTGTTTAGACAGAATGTTGTGTGGAGTTCTTGTGTGAGAAAGCCAGGAAACACATGAGTAGGTGAGCTTGCCGCCGTGATATGACTGAAAAACTGTTGAAAATGGCGTTAAACCCAAATCATTCAATCAACCGTGTTCGATCAGTGGGATGAATATCCTCTCTGTGGGATGGTAGCCTCTTATGGTAAGGACATCTGGCGGCCGTACTGCCTGACACAATACTGTTCAAAACGGCGTAGAACTCCATTCAATCAGTAACTGCCGTAACTCATAATGCAGTCCGAGAAGATATAATGTTCAGATAGCAGGTCAAAAAGTAAAGTCGGGTAATCTATTCGATGTTGGCGTAACGAGGGTTATATATCATAGCTTTGATAAATTTGAATTATTAAATATTGTTTATCAGGTATTAACGCTTTTTATGATACCTCTTATGAATTTTTAATTAAAAATTTGTTAAATTATAGACTTTCGAAGGTAAATATGGATGAGTTATGACGTATGGTTAAATTTTCATAATTTTATCTACGCCAGCTTGCAGAACGGTATAACAATGAGACGCTTTCATCAGTTCTGTATCGATTGACACTTTCCCTCATACAGACGAGTGTTGACGCCTACAGCATACGAATGTTGAAAATGTATATGTTGAAAGTATGTTTGGGAAACGGAAACATTGCTTACTCGAAATACTTCGCTTTTTCCACAATGTGTTTTACTCTTCCTTTATGTGACGAATGTCTACATTATTCACAAAATGAGCCGTCCTGCGAGAAAACCTCGATTGTGGGGACTCTGCGTTAAGTATCGATCCGGATCAGCTGAAGCATGCCGCGCAGGCTAACCCGGACGGACACTTCCCCCCTCCAGTGGATTTTCTGTTTCACCGGGAATCATTACTCTTTACCTCTATTCCCCTGAAACGGAATATGTCGGCCCGTACTTGCATGCGCGGACTGCGCAGGCTGATCTGGGTCGACACATTTCGCAAAGTCCATAATATTGGTTTTCTCGTGGAACTGCTCTGTTTGCTTTTAGTCTACATTATTCACAATATGTCGTGTTTGCTTGAAATTACGCAAAGCTGGTTAAGGGTTAAATATCATTTGTTGCTGTTCGTGATTCTTGTTGTTGTTTACAACAATAGTTGGCAGAATCACTGAGTACACTTTATACAATAGTCTACCGTGGTATCTACGTGTTATAATATACATACTGTTTGAAAAAGACTTTCTAGGTGAATAGTGAAGGGACAGCGAGAGGTAGGAAGGGAGAGAAGAGATAGAGAAAAAAGAGAAATAGAGAGCGGGAGAGAGAGAGATTTTCAAGAGATAGAGAGAAGAAAGTGTGAGAAGAGAGAGAGAAAGAGAGAGGGGAGAGAAAGAGAAACAAGAGATGGGGAGAAGGGATAGAGAGAGAAAGAAGAGAGAGAGAGAGAGAGAGAGAGAGAAAAAAGGGAGAGAGAGAGAGAGAGAGACATAGAGAGGGAGAGAGACAGAGAAAGAGAGAGAAAGATATATAGAGAAAGAGGGAGATATGGAGAGAGAGAAAGAGACAGAGACAGAGACAAGGAGAGAAAGAAAGAGAGAGAGAGAGGGGGTGGGAGAGAGATAGGAGGGAGTTAGACAGAACGAGATGAGAGACCGACAGACAGGGAGTGATATAAAGATGGGGGGGGGGGGGGGGGGGGGGGGGGAGAGTGACAGAGAGGGAGTCAGACGGACATACAGAGAGAAAGACATACTGACATACAGTCAGACAGAGAGACATAGAGAGAGACTGACATGCAGACAGACAGACATTGACAGAGAGATGGAGAGTTTACCCTACGTTTAGCAATATAATATATATATTAGATGCAGGATTTCAGCAGGTTAATGGTGAATAACTTCCATATCCGATCATTCGTCACAGACAATTTATTCGCCGCGCTTCCTCAATAAATAAATAAAATGCCATGTGTACGTTAAACCATAATATCGTTAAGAAAATGAATAAAAGAGCGACACAGCACATTCAAAACTTCATTGACCATGTTGCTCTGCTCAATAAAACGAAGGCCACTAAATAGCTGCAATTACTCTATAAACATCGGCGCATGAAAATATTTGCAGTCTACATAACTGGACAGAAGCTTCTGACGTGGTTATTTAAGTAACATATGCACAGTGTAGATGTGCATCAGATTACGTGGCTATACAGACTGATCTTGATCTAGACTCATCACAAATGCCCACGTGTACATTGTAAGTAATATCGACAAACTCATATAAAATCGTCTGAACAAACCTTTGTAAAATTACGTAAATGGACTGGGATAAAAAAGGTTAAAACGGTGGAGGTTTTATTAGAATTTGAGGAGAACATGTTTGACTGAATCCAAAAATAAATCTATACTAATTTGACATTGATAACTAAGGATCTTGTTTAATGAAACGATATGTTTATCGGCTAATAATTGATCTCAACTTTGTTTATAACATCTTTATCCGTCTGCGTCCAGTCTTCGCTTAAGTCGTTAGGATGTCAGTCCTGACTGACAAACATTCCTTCGGACTGACAAATGTGTGTGAATGCTTTTATTGGAAATAGATGAACAATGAGCTTTCGGACTTACAGGTTTTAAAAGAGTTCGTGAAGTATGTCTGACCTGAACATTGAGAGTATCTGTTAAACCCCAATCAATCAATGAATCAATTATGATATTCCGCACCGCCCTATTACGTATAAAGTGTATATCTCTAATGAATCCGATTAAATCCGACTGAACAGAAAAAGGCTGCCAGCTATCAGACCCACCACTTTTGCCATTGAATAATGAATATTTCTTAAGCCAGTACCCGTCTTTAAAGATGAAATGTAACTGCGTAAAACCACACGAAAACAAACCACTTAAATGAATCGTTTGAATGATTAAACTGATTATTTTTATAATCCATTCATTATGTATTACTTTCGTGAATCATTTAATAGCGTTGAAATATTTCTATCATCCTTATTAGCAACAAATAGTTATGATATTTGAACGGTGAATGGTCTGTGTACAGACTCGGCTGAGTATTCACTTTAAATAGATGCATTAACCCTTTCCCTCATACGATAATTCTGCAGCAGACGCCTTTGAACGTATTTTGTCAAACTAAGAAAATCTCCATAATTGAATGGATAACCTATGACGAAAAGTGGAAAACATTGTGGCAAAAGGAGAAATTGCACGTTTTGTGCAATTTCTTCTTTTGTCACTATGTTTTCAAAAAGCCGTCTGCTGCAGAGGCGTCCGAACGCGTTTATATGAGGGAAAGGGTTAAGTTGGTCACACTTTAAAGTTACCGGTAGAACGTATAACGAACCAATGAAACACCGTTATGTAACGAAACACTGTCAAAAAGTTGATCAAGTGCCATTTTTAATCGGATCCTTCATGAATAATACTAATGGTACCGTTAGCTGTCTTTCATCACATTAAGAAACTCTGCTCCCTAACACACGTAAACTTGAACTATGCAAACGACACAGATGTTTGTGATTCGGCGACTGCCCCATCGCTAACCGGTACATCGATAACCGGTACATCGATAACCGGTACATCGATAACCGGTACATCAATAATCTGTACATCGATAACCGGTACATCGATAACCGGTATATCAATAACCTGTACATCGATAACCGGTACATCAATAACCGGTACATCGATAACCTGTACATCGATAACCGGTACATCGATAACCGATTGATAACCTGTACATCAATAACCGGTACATCGATAACCTGTACATCGTTAACCGGTACATCGATAACCGATTGATAACCTGTACATCGATAACCGGTACATCGATAACCGTTACATCGATAACCGGTACATCGATAACCGGGACATCGATAACCGGTACATCGATAACCGGTACATCGATAACCTGTACATCGATAACCGGTACATCGATAACCTGTATATCGATATCCGGTACATCGATAACCTGTACATCGATAACCGATCGATAACCTGTACATCGATAACCGATCGATAACCTGTACATCGATAACCGATCGATAACCTGTACACCGATAACCGATCGATAACCTGTACATCGATAACCGATCGATAACCTGTACATCGATAACCTGTACATCGATAACCGATCGATAACCTGTACACCGATAACCGATCGATAACCTGTACATCGATAACCGATCGATAAACTGTACATCAATAATATGTACATCGATAACCGATCGATAACCGGTACATCGATAACCGGTACATCGGTACATCAATAACCGGTACATCGATAACCTGTACATCGATAACCGATCGATAACCGGTACATAAATAACCGGTACATCGATAAACGGTTAAATGTACTGGTTGACATAATTTAGCAAGGACACGTCGTGTAACTAAAACAATGTTGTAAGTGAAAGTAATAAACCATTCAAACGCACAAACAGTTTGATGCTAAATAAGCTTCTAACAGGGCATGTCATACAAAGGATTTACCATAATGAGGTGAGCTTGGGAAAGTGGTTGAAAGGTTTAGAAGAGCAATATATTAGTTAGGTTATTCACCGATACACATGATCAATAGCTGATTTGATTAATGATTAATGCATTGAATAATTTATCAACTGAAAATTATTAAGTTTAATGGATCGAATCATTTCATTTAGCTTTTTGGCTTTGAAGCTTTTTTCTTCGTGGTGGTTCTGGCATCTATGGATGGGGTTTATACGATAAGGGTCGTGTCTCAGCCCTTTCATTGATGAGTTATTACAACTGACTTGTTAGGCTTTGTATTTGGAAGAGTCCATAGTAATTTCTAGCAAACTGCAGACGGCGCGCATGCATCGGCATGCCAGGCTCTATATGGTTGCACAGGCTTTAGAAAATCTATTGCATCAGTCAAAGGACTAAACTGCTTTTTGATATAAACGTTAATTTCAATCATTGTCTCGATACAAACACACGCATAGTGGTGTTAAAAGCTGTCCATGTCTTTAAAACACACTTCGATCCTTATATAAAGATGTTAAACCATTGTAAGACAAGAAATTCCTCATCAATTCAATAAGACAATTATATATAGTATTTACAGCGGTGCAAAGTCAATTTATCTTGCTAACACTAAAAGTCAACCGTTCAACCTCAGAGGTTTCAGGTCAGGGTCGGCCTCTAGGCGCTACATGTACAGTGGTACGTCGTTTATAAATAAGTCACGCTGTAATCCAGTAAACAACCCTTACACTACTGAATATCTATCCTAGATATCATCTCTGATTCTTTACAAGTAGTTACTACATAATGATCCCTGAGCAATGTAGCCTTAGTTCAGAGTTCACGAATTTGCAGACCGATTTGTATCTACACTGTTCGGAAATTTAGTTAACCCTTTCCCTCATATAGACGCTTTATGACGCCTCAGCAGCAGACGGCTTTTTGAAAACATAGTGACAAAAGAAGAAAGTGCAATTTCTCCTTTTGTCACAATGTTTTCCACTTTTTGTCATAGATTATCCATTCAATTATAGAGATTTTCTATGTTTTGACAAAATACGTTCAAAGTCGTCTGCTGCAGAATTGTCGTATGAGGGAAAGGGTTAACATATATCGCATTACAGTGTACCCGAGTGTCGTGTAAGTGTCGTATTGTAAGATTAAGGGTTACATTTAAAAACCAGGTAAAGACGGGTTTTGCATATGACGGGGGTTAAAAGCAAAAGCGTTTTACATTATATATTTTAGCGGTGCTCCAGGAAAAACAAACTATAACTTCATAAGTAAACGTGAAGAAAAGACCTGCTTGCGTAATGTTTGTGTATTTGACCTCGAAGCAGTAGTTTGCATGCGTGATTCAATACATTTCCTAGATCTGTTTGTTTAATAAAAAATACTTAAAGGCCCGGTCACACCGCAAGAACTTTGCTGGAGCGTTCCTGGAGCGGTGAAAAAAATTCATCACCGCTCATCACCGCTCGTTACCGTTCACCAGAAGTTGGCCCCCGTTAAGGCAACGCCGTATACGCTCGGCCACCGCTTATGGTTCCTCCTACCGCTCCGAAAGTTTTGAGCTGCACAAAATATTGCGAGCGGTGAGGAGCGGGCAATTTTCCGCTCCGGCAAAGTTCACCACCGCTCCAACAACGCCCAGTCAAAGTTTGGCACCGCTAGACGCAAGTTCGTGGACGCTTGGGTCCGCTAGGCCAACGCAGAAATCTTGAACGCTGGACCACCGCTGCTTCGCCAGCTTTGCCCGGGCGGTGATTAAACGTTGCACAAACTTTGGTGGAGCGGTTGTAAGCGTTTTACGAGCGGACACGGGATTGCTGGAACGGTGTCGGGCGTTGAAGCAGCGATCCTTTGCGGTGATGAACTTTGGTTTGGCGTTGGTATGGAGGTGTCGGAGCGGGACCAGAATTTGGCTATAAATGAACTTCTATCAAAGCGATCCGTTCAGCTCAAAAGCGGTATGCCGCTAAACCAACTTTAAACCCCCGCCGAGCCAACGCCCGCATGCGCAGAACGCCGCTCTATCAACGCTCGCGTCACCGCTAAACAAACGCTCGCTACCGCTCGCTACCGTTAAGACAACGCTATAGCAACGCCGGCTTCAGCGGTGCACCGCTAAGGCAACGCCCGTGTTTTCGATTTTTTTCCCATTTTGTGCGCGGTGACGAGCGTTGTCGAAATTCGGTCCCCTCTCCCTACCGTTCAAGGAACGCTCCAACAACGTTCGGGCGGTGTGACCGGGCCTTAACGTACGTTTTTAGCTCGACTTTTGAACAAAAGAGAGCTATTGTCATGACCCTGGCGTCGTCGTCGGCGTGGTCGTCCGGTTAAGGTTTTTTGTTTAGCTCATTTTTTTTCTCCCTATCAGTCGAGCGTCTGTGCCGTATGCGGTTCTCTTGTTTATATATATATATTTATCGTTGGAAATATTATATTGGGAGGGCGTGGTCTTAATTCCACTCCGTATTGCCATCATGTACATACACTCCGTATTGCCATCATGTACATACACTCCGTATTGTCATCATGTACATACACTCCGTATTGTCATCATGTACATACACTCCGTATTGTCATCATGTACATGCACTCCGTGTTGCCATCATGCACATACACTCCGTATTGTCATCATGTACATACACTCCGTGTTGCCATCATGTACATACACTCCGTGTTGCCATCATGCACATACACTCCGTATTGTCATCATGTACATACACTCCGTGTTGTCATCATGTACATACACTCCGTGTTGCCATCATGTACATACACTCCGTATTGTCATCATGTACATACACTCCGTATTGTCAACATGTACATACACTCCGTATTGTCATCATGTACATACACATTGGCATACAGCGAGTGGTACTACACTTCCAGTTTGTTCTCAGAATGTGAATCTTAAAAATGTATTGCATATGTGTGGACGGTGAAGACTGGTGATGACTGTGTGGCCGCCCGAGTCTTCTATTAACACCCCAAACTGCTAGTCGCGGCGAAGATACTATGAAAGTAATTGTGAAGAAATAATTAACTGCGTACTCTCGCTCGTTCATCATTCGGTCCACTGCAGGGTAGAATGAGATACCTTCGTGAATGTTCGTTTATCTCTCTCTCTTTCTTTCTCTCGTTATATATCTCTCTCTTTATTCCTCATTCCATCCCTCTGTTGCTCTATCGATACACTCTCTATGCTGTACTTTGTTTTCTTGTGTGATAAATCACACAGCTAAAGTGTAAGCTAGTATTTTTTGAACATGTAACATTTCACCATGCTTCCTGTAAATTTTTATTGGAGCGGTCCTAAAATACCCGTGCAATGATCATGTTTAAACTAATGCTCGTGGGTTGTGTAAATATTTAAGCGTGGTTGTACGAACATTCACGCAGGTAACGTGCCTGTCTATTGTCGAGTGCACTTGATGTTTGCATTTGAGCCGTCATCAACATTATGGCTTCGCGTAATGTATCGATCCAGATCAGCATGTGCAGTCCGCCCAGACTGATCCGGGCCGACACATCCGTCTCAGGGGGATAGAGGTATACATTACTGATTTATGAAACAGAAAATCCACAGGAGGCGAAAAGCAGACGGCTTTTTGAAAACATAGTGACAAAAGAAGAAATTGCACAAAACGTGCAATTTCTCCTTTTGCCACAATGTTTTCCACTTTTTGTCATAGGTTATCCATTTAATTATGGAGATTTTCTATGTTTTGACAAAATATGTTCAAAGTCGTCTGATGCAGAATTGTCGTATGAGGGAAAGGGTTAAACGGAGGCTAATCCGGGCCGACACATTCCGTCTCGGGGTGATAGAGGTATAGAGTCATGATCCCTGAAACATCAAATCCGTAGGAGGCAAAACGTGTCTGCCCAGATTAGCATGCGCGGCATGCTTAGTCTGATCCGGGTCGATACTTTACACAGAGTCCACAATGTTGGTTTTCTCGTTATTCGACTCATTAATATAATTTCAAAACAGAGAGTTTACAATTATACCTATTTTATTGATAATCAAATGAACAAATTGTAAAACGACAAAGGGATACTTTTAGGATGAAGTTGGAAAACTCGTGGGAAATGGAGATATTTGTTTGTTACGAGCAATTTCCAAATTGCACGAAGTGTTTATCATGGTTGCCTTCATTCAGATACCTTTAAATGCGTTTCTACAGGAAGAATGTTTTAACCTAAAAACTCACTGTAACTGCTTTAGAACGACTGTTTTTATTCATTTCTAGATGTCGCCCGGAAGGGGTTGCACTGTACGTTCAGTATAATCTTGGGTCTTCACATGCAATAATTCAAAAATGTTTAAAACATTTTAAAATGGAGTGCGATGTAAGCATTAACCTGAATTTGTGTAGATTTTTAGATTTGTCTAATTTGAAAACAAGCGCGATGATAATTAGAAGTTATGGTTTTGATACAGACGTTAAAAAACATTGTTTTGACAAGGCTGTATTGCTTATTTTCATGAATACATGTATCTCATTTTTCCCCAAATGTTTTCAAATGTAGTGAGTTTCAGAGGCATAAAAAATTAGTCTGATTTGAGAAAAATTATTTAAGAATCTTCCATTTATCCCCATGTAGACGCATCTTGAATCTTTGAACATTTATCCCCATGTAGACGCATCTTGAATCTTTAAACATTTATCCCCATGTAGACGCATTCTTGCGCCCATGAAGCAGCAGACGAATTTTGCAAAATGAGTATTTTCCTTTTTTTCCACAATGATTTCAACTATATATTCAATAAGTCTTTTTTTTAATTACGGAATTTGCTTATGCTTGCATTGTGTGTTTTTTTAAGTCATATGCTTAAGATTGGTTGGTCTGGAAAAGGGTTAAAATGTTGGTCTAAATACAAGACATGACAAACAAACTCCGACTTGTAGTAATTGGAATTTATTTGCCAAAAATGTTGTATCCATAAGGAAGAGTTTTCGTAGAAGGTGAAAGAAAGTCGTACTCGTGTATTTTATTGTAATAAATGTGAAAGAAAGTCGTACTCGTGTATTTTATTGTAATAAATGTGAAAGAAAGTCGTACTCGTGTATTTTATTGTAATAAATGTGAAAGTAAGTCGTACTCGTGTATTTTATTGTAATAAATGTGAAAGAAAGTCGTACTCGTGTATTTTATTGTAATAAATGTGAAAGAAAGTCGTACTCGTGTATTTTATTGTAATAAATGTGAAAGAAAGTCGTACTCGTGTATTTTATTGTAATAAATGACCTTCTTTACTAAAACAGCCAGCTCATGTGTGCTTATTTCCATCTGTTAAAAGGCAATATTCTTACAAATACTAATGAACAGATCAGAACAGAACACAACCCTCACTATTTCAAACCACACATAAGTACATGAGATAAAAAAAGAAACAGTAGACATGTAAATATCAAGGGACATATCTCCAAAGTGGTTTCGTTTAAATTGGCGATGATATAACGAAATGACTGAAATAGTTATAGCCCCTTTTATCACAAAGTGATCATATGTAATTTGATTCAAGTCTGTACGCGTTTACACAAATTTTCCAACTTGCTGATGTAAAAACAAGTGTTAAAGAATTGTTGAATTTAAGTATTTATTACGTTTTGGTTATTTAGATCGTAAAATGATAACTGATAGGTAAGATGTTGTATTGTATTTTATACTTTGTTTATTAACAGGCTTCTCGCCTAACTTCATGACTTGTTTTAAGTATTTCCATTGTTTAAAGTTATTGTATGAAGTATTATGTACTTATTACTAAATACATGAATTGGAATTGAATTGAACTGTAATGTTCCATACCGCACGACTGTGTTAGCTAGAGTGTACGCAAAATCATAACTGAGCATTCAATAAATACTCGTACATATAACATATCATGTTCCAACACTTCTGTTAAAAATAGCGGTCTCAGACCTTTGACGCTGGAGAAAAAAAGTATTGTATTCAATGAATAGTTGTTATTGAACAATTAGTAGTGCCCTAAAGCAGTACTTAAAACTAGGGATGGGAACGAATATTCGAATATTCGAATATTCGAAAAACTAACGAATATTCGAATACCGTTTTCGAATAAGAATATTCGTTTTCAATTTACGATTTTTTTGAAGAAATAAAAAAAAAAAATATTACCAAAATTTTGACAGAGATCGCAAGATGGAGCTAATCATGATTAAGGGTGAAGTGATAAAGAGTGTGTATGTTTCGTTTGTCGTGTTTTTACAACGTATGTCAAACCTTAAGTAACAATTATGACAGTTTGCAAACCGACCTTGTGATCAACCGCTATCTTAATTGTCAATTTCTAACACCTTTTGACTGATTATGACCCCCATCATAATTGTCATGTTAATTGCCTAATTGGTATTACTCTTTCGATATCCAATCAGATTAATCAATGCGAATGATTTTCAATTTTCGTCCAATCAAATTCAAACATTATTTGTATCTTTCTTTATATTGAAGTTTGTTTTAATCGCCATTCTATATTCGCTTTACATTTTTGAAATATATACGTCATTATTCTCCATTTTCAGACCTACGCGTATCATTCACGAATGAATTGTAACGTAATATAAAAAGGCTACTTTCTCCTTATTGTTTTACAGTTATGGTAGTCGCATCTGTCTAATGGTAAAATGTCTAATGGTAAAATAAAGAATAAGAACAAAATATCTATTGATTCATACTTTTATTTTTGAACACAGATACATCATACATGAGTCCCTTCACGAAATACCTCGCGAACTTTGATTTTTCCACCTCAGTCCCACAAACCGGCGAATAACAATCACATTTGCAACAAATGTATTCGAGTTTTTTTCTTGATTTACATCAACTTGAAATTCAAATATATCTGATAAGAAAAGAAAAGAGTGTCAGTACAGTTGAAAACTTGCAATATACAAACGTAAAAAATACATTACATTTATAATCGGAAACTAGCCATTGTTTGAAAAGGGAAATGGTAACGTACCAGTATTCGGATAAACCTAAAATCGGATACCGATTTTTATTCGAAAAACGAATATTCGAATATATTCGAATAAGCAAAACGAATATTCGAATATCGTTTTTGGTATTCGTTCCCATCCCTACTTAAAACCATTAATCCTTCCCCAATACACATTAAAGATGATCACGTTACCCTTTACAAACATATCATTAACCAGTTCGGTCATCATTCTTTCCGACGTTTGACAAAAATCGTTTCGACGCGCGTCATTCGTCATTCGCATTCAACAAATAGGCTAACCGCCTATGTGAACATCAACCAGGTACTTAGAGAGACTTTTGTTTAGCGTACTGGTGTGAGAAAGCCAAGACATGGGGAGGTGAACTGGCCGCCGATATTTATCTGAAACACTATTGAAAGCGGCGTTCAATTGCAATCAATTAATTTTCATCAATTGCAATTCTATTTTATCAGCTTTTTCTATATTAACAAATAAATACCGCATGTTTATAAACGACGACGGTCACGAGAGAAATCAATTCTCTTTAAGAGTCCGTTTCTTGTCACATTGCTAAAAGTGAAGTACGTTATTTACAGCTTTCTCCGTGATGGAAAACCCGGTCGGGGCGTACCATACAATTCACAAATTGTTAAAGTGGAGCTTCTCATTAGGGGTTTAGGATTTCGACAAAAGCATTATGACTTATCCACTTGTGATTTGACTGATATACCACGATGTGACTGATATACCACGATGTGACTGATATACCACGATGTGACTGATATACCACGGTGTGACTGATATACCACGATGTGACTGATATACCACGGTGTGACTGATATACCACGGTGTGACTGATATACCATGGAAAGCTGTATAAACGATCATTGAAATCAATAACAAAATTAAGAAGATTAAATTGTTACATGAAAAAGAAGATATGACAAGATAACGTGTTACGTAATCTCATAGTTTGCAGAAACATCCGGGTTTGGGCGTAAACTTAATTATGGAGATATGATATATTCGTCATTTTCCGAGTATACGTTGACAAGATAACGAATCACACCTTTATTACTTTGATGTCCTGTTCCACGTTACATGAAAATCGTCCTTTAAACTGGTAATATGAGTGCACTCTGAGACACACAATCGTAAGGGGTTTTTTCCGACCAGTATAAACCTAAATCAGCCAGCACATCTGCGCAGTCTGATATATGGCTCTTTACTGTTCGTCAATGAGTCTTTGAAGGTATGAAGGAACAGTTCGAGCAGTATTAATTTGGATCCGTTACCACAGATGCACAGACAGAGCTTTATTTAAACGTGTACTTATTACGCCAAGGTATGTTTTAGCTCCGCTCGTATTTACGATCAAATAGTGGGTTACAGTCTTTCAGAATACGTGTATGGCTGTGTGTATGGCTGAGTGTATGGCTGATTGTATGGCTGATTGTATGGTTGAGTGTATGGCTGATTGTATGGCTGAGTGGTGAACTGGCAAAATTCTGATCAGACTGCGCGAAGTCCAGACTCTCGGTCTTCCCTTAACCCTTTCCCTCATACGACAATTCTGCAGCAGACGACTTTGAACATAGTTTGTCAAACTATAGAATATCTCTATAATTGAATGGATAACCTATGACTAAAAGTGGAAAACATTGTGGCAAAAGGAGAAATTGCTCGTTTTGAGTAATTTCTTCTTTTGTCACTGTTTTCAAAAAGCCGTCTGCTGCAGAGGCGTCAGAAAGCGTCTATATGAGGGAAAGGGTTAACATAAACACATAATTAAACCTGCATAAAAGGTAAGTTACTACGCATGCAATACTTGTATATATCTCTCTAGATCAAGTTGCGAGTAGCTCGTAAGTCTTTAACATATTGATATGTACTTGGGATAAGTTTATAGTATGAGCCGAGTTAACGTATGTTTGGCTGATCTAAATCAACGCTTAGCACATATGTGCTATGGGATGCAGTCCTACGTCGGACCCAATTGGAATGGGCTGTACATGTTGACTCATGTTAAAATCAAAGTACTGAAAGTATTGAACCGATCGGGTTTTTTAAATTAGTATGGTAACTAGAAATGGTGCAGTGGAAGACAGTGGTGCAGAGGTAGAGCGTCGGCCTCTCACATCAAAGGTCCCTGGTTCGAGTCCCGTGATGAGCGGGTCCTGACTTTGGGATTTTTCCACACAATCGGCGCGAGTACTGGTTAAGTATCCAGGAAGCAAACATCGAGCGTGATTAATATAAGCTTAAAGCTTGTTTCGCAATCGATTTAAAATAAATAAGTTTAAACTAACTAGAAATGATAACTCTGTTTTTTGTCTTGTATTGTTTTCCTTTCAAAAACTCAAGATACGGAAACCTGGTTAACGTGCACAAGCGTCGACGGTATTTGAGCCCGCGAGAAAACCAACATTGTGGCCTCTGCGTAATGTATCGAACCAGGTCAGCCTGCGCAGTCCGCGCAGGCTGATCCGGGCCACAACATTCCGTCTCTGGAAGTTGGAGGTATAGATAAATGATTCCTGAAACAGAAAATCCACAGAAGGCGAAAAGTGGCTATCCGGGGGTAAGCCTTTGCGGCATGCTGAGGCTGATCCGGTCGACAATGTTGGTTTTCTAGCGGGACGGCTCATTTATTGGTTATTGTTTGTCATTCCCCAAGAAGGAACCTAGTACTTATATAACTCAGAACTGTTCTGAGCAGTTTCATATCGCATTGGTTAATTGATGCCGAGTGAAAAAAACCTGCCAAAATCACCTGTGTAATCTATGAAATGAAGCAACTTTAACCATGGTCGTTAAAGTGTGGCCGCAATATAACAATGGTCGTTAGAGTCTGGTCACAATATAGGCATGGTCGGTAGAGTGTAGCCGCAATATAGCCATGGTCGTTATAGTGTGGCAGCAATATAGCAATGGTCGTTAAAGTATGGTCGCAATATAGACATGGTCGTTAGAGTGGGGCCGAAATAAAGCAATGGTGGTAAGAGTGTGGCCGCAATATAGCCATGGTCGTTAAAGTGTGGCTGCAGTATAGCCATGGTCGTTAAGGTGTGGCCGAAATACAGCCATGGTCGATATAGTGTGGCCGCAATATAGCAATTGTCGTTATAGTGTGGCCGCAATATAGCAATGGTCGTTAGAGTGTGGACGCAATATAGCCATGGTCGTGAGAGTGTGGCCACAATACAGCAATGGTGATAAGGATGTGGCCGTAATATAGCCATGGTCGTTAAAGTGTGGCTGCAGTATAGCCATGGTCGTTAAAGTGTGGCTGTAACATAGAATACAGTTACATCGTCGTTAAACATCTCAGCATGCTTTTCACTAGGGGTGTATGCTATTAATTTATTTCACAGCAGTCTTTAAAACAAAGTTGGAAACATATAAATTGATTTCTTCATTTCACATGATGTTTTTCACATTGTGCATACACCTGTTTTATTTTCATTAATCTTCCAAGAATGCATATTTATACATAATTTTTGCAAATCATATCCGCTTGAATATCAGTGAATATGTTTTATGTATATTCATGTCCGTGTTTATTCCGCTATATTAAACGTATATTCACTATATCATACAAGGATTAATCCACGTTAGGCATTCATATAAAGTTTATAATTATACACAAGACTAGATAAGTGGGAGTAAAGTGGTCCTTTCCCTACAATATCGCCCGTATTACTCATCTAAACCATGTGTTGTAGATACTTAAAAGAATCTTCTCCGTGGGACGATTATTTTGAGGGTCGACTATGTAGGGTTTGAGTGTCAAAAAAGGATTTAAGAACATGACAAATGGTCAGTATCTAGAGCTATGCAGGTGTGGCGTATGTCCCGTCAGAGGAAATGGTCTTTTGTTGCATATCCGTCTCAAAGGCGTATATCTATAATGAGATGTAAACATTTATTTACCTCAATCTATATTTTAATCTCTTTTTACTAATCTAACCCTAGACAAGATAGTGTTTGGAGATTCGGGAAAGAAAACATGAAATAAACTTATCCCTTTAATTTGTCACAGTTCTTGATCCCATAATAGTAACCCGCCTAAGCCGAGTGGCAAGCAGAAGGTATTTTAAACCAGGCGTTGTTGTATCCCCAGTCGTGGCACATTTCCTAGACTAGTACGTGTTTGTCTACATGTACCTAGGGATAACGAATAAGTTACATGTCGCCGTGATGTAACTGACATCAAACTAAATGCATCCAATAACCTTACGTAGGCGTATATACGTAGTCGGGTTACGCTTATGAACAGTCGTTTAAAGTCATGATATGGGCCGTCTCGCGAGAAAACCAACAGTATGGACTCTGCGTAAACTGTCGACCATGTTCGGCCTAAGCATGCCGCGCAGCCTAACCAGGACAGACACTTTTCGCCTCCTGTGGATTTTCCGTTTCAGGAATCGTTACTCTAAACATATATCTCCTCCTTGAGACGGAATGTGTCGGCCAGAATCAGTCTGCGCGGCCTGCGCAGGCTGATCTGGAGCGATACATTACGCAGAGGCCATATTGTTTGTTTTTATCGCGGGACGGCTTATATGGACCTGTGCATGGAAAAAGGTATGAGTTGGCTTTTCTTGACATGATATGGATTTAGAGCAGCGTGTACATGTGAACATTCTGATCAAGTTCGTCACACGCTATACTTACACGATCGTGTCCATGTGAACATTCTGATCAACTTCTTCACTCTTCACACGCTATACTTACACGGTCGTGTACATGTGAACATTCTGATCAACTTCTTCACTCTTCACACGATATACTTACACGGTCGTGTACATGTGAACATTCTGATCAACTTCTTCACTCTTCACACCCTATACTTACACGGTCGTGTACATGTGAACATTCTGATCAACTTCTTCACACGCTATACTTACACGGTCATGTCCATGTGAACATTCTGATCAACTTCTTCACTCTTCACACCCTATACTTACACGGTCGTGTACATGTGAACATTCTGATCAACTTCTTCACACGCTATACTTACACGGTCGTGTACATGTGAACATTCTGATCAACTTCTTCACTCTTCACACCCTATACTTACACGGTCGTGTTAGTATATTCTGTCAACTTGTGTAGATTCTGATTCGGATGATCTGATCCTACACTCTATAGAAATGCCTTTCTGTCAATCACTGGCTCGTCGTGATATAACTAAAATAATGTGAAACCCCAAACTAAACCAAAGGCTGATATGATATGAACCAACGTTATGGACTCTATGTAATGTATCGACCAGATTAACCTACGCAGACCGCGCAGGCTAATCCGGGCCGAAACATTCCGTCTCAGGTGAATAGAGGTATAGAGGAATGGATCCTGAAACAGAAAATCTACACGAATTGTCTGTCCGGGTTAGCCTGCGCGGCATGCTTAGGCTGATCCGGGACGATGCTTTACGCAGATTCCACAATGCTGGTTTTCTCGAGGGACGGCTCATATCAATATATCTGCGTAATGTATCGACCAGATCAGCCTGCGCTGTCCGCGCAGACTGATCCGGCCGACACATTCCGTCTAAAGGGGGATAGATAGAGTAGTGATTCCTGAAACAGAAAATCCACAGGAGGCGAAAAGTGTCGTTCCGTGTTTGCCTGCGCGGCATGCTTAGGCTGATCCGGGACGATGCTTTACGCAGATTCCACAATGCTGGTTTTCTCGCGGGACGGCTCACATGTTTGTGCGGAGGGGTCTATCCGTGCAGTATGGAACATTTTAAAAGTTTATTCCAGTTTATTCTTACTCTCTATAAGGAGTCCGCCGAGGCTGAGTGGTTCGAGTCGGGGAGTTGGAACCGGGCGTCCCAGGTTCGATCCCCGGTCGCTGCAGTCATAGTGGAGTGTCATTGAGCACATTTCCTAGCCTAGTACTGGTTTGTTAACCAAGGGATCATGACTAAGCAAAGTGTTGCAGTGATATAACTGAACTATTGTTAAAAACTGCGTAAAACCCCAATCAAACGAACACATTTATGTTCCCAAGATACTTCCTGGTGGCTTCTTTCGCTATATGGCTAACAGAGAATAACCAGATTAGACTGCACGCACAACTACGGAATAAGGCAAGATGATTTGGGTCTTCGCTGGTAGAAAAACCCCGAATATCAGCTCTCCCATGTCATTGTTCGATGTTTTGTTGTTATAATTTCCGTTTGCTATCATTTTGATATGATACAGGGTTTTTAAAATATTATACTGTCACGTTTCTTTCTCTATCTCTACAATCTAACATCTTCTATCACTTTTATCCCGGAATTTTACGATACTATCTTAATGTGTTCAATTTTAAAATATATATGAGCCGTTCCACAAGAAAACCAACATTGTGGACTCTGCGCAATGTATCGACCCGGATCAGCCTGCGCAGGTCCGTGGGATAGAGGTATAGAGTAATGGTTCCTGGAATAGAACATCCACAGAAGGCGAAAAGTGCCTGGTGGGGTCTAGTTTAATGCAACTCCTTTCCCCACCAGCAGGTGTTTTATGATGTAACTACAGTAGACATTAAGCCAAAAAAAGGGATATTGTTAATTACGAACAATTTCTCCTTATGTCACAATGTATTCAGCAGTATTCAATTATTATAGAAAAGTTCCATATTTTGTCGAAATGATTTCAAAATCGTCTGCTGTATGTATGAATGGAGCTTTGTGACGTATCTACAGAAGACGCCGTCTCAAAACAGTATGGCAAAAAGAGAAATTGATGGCAATGAGCAATTTCTCCTCTTGTCACAATGTTACCAACTGTATTCAATAATCATGCTTTCATTTAAAGAGAATTCCCATGTTTTGCTTACATATCTTTTTTAACCCTTTCCCTTATACGGCAATTCTGCAGCAGACGACTTTGAACGTATTTTGTTAAAATATAGGTTATCCATTCAATTACAAAAAGTGGAAAACATTGTGGCAAAAGGAGAAATTGCACGTTTTGTGCAATTTCTTCTTTTGTCACTATGTTTTAAAAAAGCCGTCTGCTGCAGATGTGTTGTAGTTGTAAAAGGGTATCACCATGTTAAAAGGTCTTGTGCGTGAAGGTAAAATGTGACCTGTGTAGAACGTCGTGGGAAGTACAGGTTTGAGAAACCAAGGAAACGCAGGTCACGTGATCCGACCGCCGTGATATAACCGTTGATAAAGCTAACTTCAATCAATCAATTAATTAAACCTACTGTTTTACCAAAGTAATATATGCGAAGTTATTTGTCAAGAGCTATCTAAGGACGAGGTCAGCTATGTATGGTAGATAAATTACCCTGGGAGTTATCCCTATTTACACCCGATACTTTAGCGACCTTGGTGCATTAGGGAAGATCCTGTTTCAGTACAGGGCTTTTACGCATTATGTAAACATAGACATTGCATAATGAGTGCGAAGTCTCATTCCATTCCACCCACTGTTTCCAAATTATTGTATAATTGTAAATAACTAATTTCATGTGACTTTATGAGTTAATATTATGTATACATGTATATGTTATGGTGACTTATATGCCCAATGGGCCGGGTGTGGTAAAGAGTGTACAGTATAAACATGTGTTATTCATGTATATAAATACACACAGGTCACGTTAATAAACAATTTTCTTATCTTATCTTATCTTATACTAGTAATTAGCGAGGCTAGGTCCCTAATAAAAAGGGGCTGGTCGCTAGCCGCGGTAAAAGTATTTAATTATATATCCTAGATATTCAGCACAGCGGGCAGGTTCCTGTATGTATTTGATATTTTGCTAATGAGTATTACAATTCATGGGAAGATCGAACATCAGTTATTCAGACGTACCAGGTTCGAGACCCGTGATGAGTGGGTTCTGACTTTGGAATTTATCCACACAAACGGCGCGAGTACTGCTTAAGTCTCAAGGAAGCAGACGTTGAGTGTGATTAATATAAGCTGAAAGCTTTTTTCGTAATTGATGTAAAATGAAAAAAGTTTAAACTAAACTAAATTAAACTTAACGTTCAAACCAGACGATCATTTGGAAACGATGTGGATGGTAAAACGAATTCGTTCATCTGCAGAGTAACCCGTTCCCACATACGACAAATCTGCAGCAGACGACTTTGAAAAACATATGGGTAAAAATATGGAAAAAGTCTTCAACCCATAACTTCACACAGACGACATTTGACGCCTGATGTTACAGACGACTTATGAAAACATTGCAATAAAAGGTGAAATTGCTCAAAACGAGCAATTTCACCTTTTATTGCAATATTTTCAACACTTTATTACTATAAATCTTTCAGTTTTCTAGATTGGTGAAAATGTTCGTCTAATGATTGTAAAGCGGACGACCTATGAAAAGTCACGTGAAGTAATGGGTTAAATGGAAGTATTATTATTGAATAAAGTTGAAGGCATTATGACTACAGGAGAAGAGGCTCATTATAAGAAAGCTTTGCCACACACGTGTTTCTACTTCCATCATTTCCCATTATATAGTTTTATCAAACATATTCATTTTTAAATACTACTATATGTCCTACTTGATATTAACTCTTTCAGCGCCGAATTGTTTAAAGTAGACTCTTCCATGTTCAAAATCGGGTATGTTCATTTCTCAATTTATGAAAGTTTTGGACTATTTTGGTAACTAAAAGGCAAACAATGCTGATTTCAGGTGAGACAGCTCGTCACGAGCTGGCTCGCCTGAATCTGCATTGTTTGCAAATACCTCAATATTGCCTGTGGCGCTGAAAGAGTTAATTCGCGCTATATGATCTTAGTTGTCGATGCGCCATTAAACACTATATACATTCATTCATTCATTCGTTTGCCACACAATTTGTAAAGGCCGTCTGCTGCAAATTTGTCACAAAGCGTCTGCATATGCGAAAATGTTAAGTGTTCAAATTAAAAAAAAAAAAAAATCCACATGTATCTTATGTCATAAAGGGAAAACATATATAAGTATCACGTTTGTCTGTCCGTTGCGCTTTTACTTACTGACATATCAGCAGGCGACCAGGCGCCACATGTGTCTCTGCGAAAACTCTTTCTATCATTACAAAATCCTTTTATGTATTTTAAAAATATTGGGGGTTTTTCTGACATTGAAACGTAAATTACCTAAATAAATTGTTCAAATCTCAAAAAAAACGTCGTGTAACTTCAGTTGCTTAATCAATCTAAATATATGTGGCAATTCTGATTAATGGTAAATGGCATATTTAACCTTCTTTTCTGACCACATTCATTTGAACTGTGCTAAAACAAAAGTGTTATATATGTATGTACATGTACTCAGTAGGTTGGACGAACATGTCCTTTTCCTGTAATATAATACATCAATTAAGCTGTGACTCGGTAAATACATTGTACTCTTGTAAGGCTGCCGCAGTACATGCCTACTATGACCATGCTGATTTCGAACGATGTAGCTTTGTTTTGATTTCTATAACAACAGAAATGATGAATGCAATGGGTACACATGGTTAAATACCAAGGATAAATGAGCCGTCTAGCGAGAAAACCAACATAACGGACTCTGCGGAATGTATCGACCTGGATCAGCCTAAGCATGCCGCGCAGGCTAACCCGGACAGACACTTTTCGCTTTCTGTGTATTTTCTGTTTCAGGAATCATTACTCTATACTTCTATAACCCTGAGACGGAATGTGTCGGACCGGATCAGCCTTCGCGTACTGCGCAGACTGATCTGGAGCGATACATTACGTAGAGGCCATATTGTTGGTTTTCTCGCGGGACGGCTCAAATGTGTGTGGTGTTCTGTGCCAGCACAGATGCAGTGATAACGAACTTCTGGTAGCCGTCATGCATTTAAGCGAAGAAGGTTCATGACGTGGAACCAGACCTGTTTAAAAGTATCTTAACAATATCCTAATTTACGAATAGTTCGTATACACTGTTCTTACAAAACTGAATGTTGCCGATCTACTTCTCTACTCCTATACCTCATGTTTATATCCTTTAAATCTTGTCCATGTTGTATTTTTTACGATATTAACGGCCTGACGACTCTGTGTAGACACACGTCAGAATATTCTATTCACATTTGTTATGCGCTTAATATGTACAAGTGTTTGCAGCTTTTTACAGAGTCGTGGCTGAATGTAATTATGCTCCTGATTGATAAAACCTTTCCCACACACTACAAATCTGCAACAGACAACATATTAGATATCTCTATAAATGAAAGGACAATTATTGAATAAGGTTGAACACATTGTGACTAAAGGAGACTGCTCATTATAACGTGTTTAAAAGTCGTATGATACAGAGACGTCAAAAGGCGTATGTATGTGGGAAAGGACAACTTAGACAGAACGGGTTGCTTCTGGGTAGTTCCAAACCCAGAGGGTGGTTGTCAGTAGAAATAATATATGCGCGTTTTACCCAACCAGGGTAAAAAAATCCATTTCAGATGATTTAAAACCAGTACGAAAGATCTAATCGTAAAACGGAAAACAGTTTATTGGGTTGCAACCTAAACTTTAGCCTGATATATGTTTTAATTAACAAAAAAAGGGCATACTTTTTCTAAATTGCAAGTCATCGTTATTATGTAGTTTCGCTTTAGGCTTTATTTATATTTTCCTGTTCACTTATTAAAATAAATATAGGCTAACTTTCTACATATTGTCTATACAATTAATATCAGAAGAAGTCAGTTTATGTTAAACAGGGGCGTAGCTTTGCAATAATCAATGTGTAGGCCGTCTCGTGAGAAAAATCAACATTGTGGACTCTGCGTAAAGTATCGACCCAGATCAGCCTAAGCATGCCACACAGGCCTACCCGTATAGACACTTTCGCCTCCTGTGGATTTTCTGTTTCAGGAATAACTTCTCTATACATATATCCCCCTAAGACGGAATGTGTCGGCCGGATCAGTCTGCGCGGACAGCGCAGGCTGATCTGGTCGACACATTACGCAGATGTCTATCGCCGCAGCTGCATTTTGGGGCATTTTGAGAAGAAATGTGTAGGCACGTGCCTACAGTGCCTAAAGGGAGCTACGCCCCTGCAATTGGTTAACTGAAATCATCGCAGTAATAATACTATAATACAGTTGATAAAACCAACACTATGGACTCTGCGTAATGTATCGGCCCAGATCAGGGGGGATAGAGGTATACAATAATGATTCCTGAAACAGAAAATCCACAGGTGGCGAAAAGTGTCTGTCTGGGTTAGCTTGTGTGGCTGATCCGGGTCGATACATTATACGCAGAGTCCACAATGTTGGTTTTCTCGTGGTACGGCCCATGTGTAAATCAAATATTAAGAATATGAAAGACGGACGTCGAAGGTATCATTCAGCTTACAAGCATTGAAAACATTAATAATCACCTTTCAGACTTAAACCATTGAAACCACCATTCAACAAGGGAGTTGGGCGTTTTCAACACATTCCATTTGAATTTGCTGACAAGACTTTTCGATATTTATCACGTGGTATCATAGACCAGACCTTGACGCCAAACCTGTCCAACTCCATATCCGATACTGACGGATTACGGGGATTCTGCAGAAAACTAGTTTTGAAAAGGGGAAATCACTCAAAATTAGCGAAATATCTTTCCCCCCACAATGTTACAGCTTTGTTCTGTGTCTGCGATGTAGACAAGAGTGAACGCAAAAACTTAAATCCAGAGATTAAATCTTCAAAACCTCCAAATTTTAAAAACATTGAGACATATCTAGATTATCACATTTCCCTCATAATGACGTGATGTATCTTCTCAATACATGTATTGTTTAAACGGGTAGAACCATGAACTGGAACAAATCGTCATCTGTAGTGAAGGGCTTGTAACATACGTCAACATTGCAAAAAAGTCGACAATAACAACATGCTATACACGATGCCATGTCTTATCTCGATTTGTAGGAATTCAGGGAGAAGTTATGATAAACAAAATAATCATCATTAAGATTGTTTAACAAGATGTCTCGAGTTTCTTTGAAATTCGTTTTGATCTGTGTTTCCCAATTCTACCACTTCTTCCGAATAAAGCTGGGATTGGTTTTGTATGTTTCATTTAAGCGGCGACTGGTGACTGGATCTTGTATAGCCTCTCCGGTCATGCTGCATTTAAGTTACGTTGACGTGCAATCAGTGGGGGCCATACATCCAGCTTGTTCGTCTAAAGATGCATTCCCTTCTGTAGATTTTCCAGGAACTTTTTATCAGAAAATATGAAAATACACGGAAACCATGAAAAAACATGGGGAAAAACAAGGAATTTAATGTTCAGATGCGGAAACGCTGGAATTGTCCGAATACTCCGGGGTGTCCACGAGAATGTTCCGGGATGTCCACTTAAACCTACTGGGGTGTCCATGGAAAGCAAAATCCCAAAGTATCCCTGAAAAGATGTTCGAATACTCCGGGGGGATTTTCCGTTTTTTTCCCGCGATTTTGTTAAGAAACCCCGGAAACTCTACAGCCGTGTTGGTGTCATCCTCATTTATAGGCGGATAAATGACACTTTGGTTATACTGTAACTATGCATATGCTCATCTGAATCTTAACGCACTTGCGAACTTGGAAAGTATGTTGTGTGGAGTACGTACTGGTGCGAGAAAACCAGGAAACATATGAGTAGGTGACTGGCCGCCGGAATATTACTGAAAGGAATTATATGTTGAATACCATGGTATGCATTCATCAATTTCACCGACAATGTGTACCTTTAATATGTTGTTGTTGTTGTTTGTCTTGAATTTTAACACAATTATGTCACGGAAAATTATAACGTCAACAGTAGCGATCATCCTTTATTTAGCTAAAGACCTCTGTTTATTCAGGTCAGAAAGAGGAGCGAGCTGTTGTTTATATTCAAAAATACGTCAAATAAACATGAGATAGACGCCGCTCAATGTGTTAACGTCACGCACGTCATTTGACCTTTTATAACATGACGTCAGAGCTTTTAAAAATAAGGGATGGTCCTTTCTGGTTCCCACGTTTTGATGGTGTCGTTACCACAAATACCCGATGACTTATTGTTTTTCAAAGGAGACGGGGCTAATTAATAATTAATTTTAACTGTCAATCCATAACCCTAAATAACTCACATGTTGTATTAGCATATCAATGGTTTGATCCTTAATTGTACTTAGTGTAGAATTAATCTGTGACATGCCGGCGACTCGGATATGTAATACGCTGTATACATCCAAGGGATTTTTATCAGTTTTGCACGCATTGCCTTTTTACCTCTAATGCAAAAGCTGTTCAATGTCAGTCCAAATCACATGGTAGTGCATCATATTACGTCATCGCGTCTACAACACTTTAAATCACAGCAGTCGACAGTCTCCTACAGTTTTAAGAAGTGTATTTGCGTCATTCCGTGCTTGTCGCTGTGGTTTTCGTAAATTACATACTCACATTTTAATATTGAATCGTGTCGACAGCTTATCCCTTTTCCTAGCGACAAGTCTTAAGCAGAACACTCTGAAATATCTGATGCGAAATGAGTAAACTTTGGACAAATAAAACTTGAATGAATTTCAAAACATTGCGACAAAAGGAGAAAAAGGCTGTCTGCTGCATTTTGAAAACTTTTACTTTGCCACAGTTACATAAGGCGTCTGCTGCAGATACGTAAAAATGCGTCTGTCAGAGAAAACATGTTACTGCCTTTCTCTGATACGCTTACATGATAAAAAGTCTGGTTTAAAAGCTCATTGGTATAAACAGACAAAAAAGAGGCGGAAAGCCTGGCTTATATCTTAGTTATATATTAAAGAGATTGTGGGAAAAGAGAAACTCAACAATGATTTCAAATAGAGTTAACTTGCAGAGGTGTCAGTTGTTCGTCTGCTTAGAGGAAATCGTTCTTCCATATAGCCATAACCACGTCCTGTTCACACCCTGTTACACCCTTTATACTGTCGTCTACCTGTATGTAGGATTATTTCTCTGTCAGCGGACGTCTGTCCGTGTCTTCCCTATCAACACTTGATTTAATAAGTGAAGGTCGAAAACGACTTGTTATATCATTGACACCGCATAAAAGGTCGTCTCGAGTCGATCTAACATATTTAGATATTCTTTACATACGGAATACTCAGCAATCAACAATATTACAATATACAATATTTTTTATTACAATATTTTTAACGAATTATTTTTTCTCAAAAAATAATACAGTTAACGCGATCGTGTTTGTTACCGGAAGTCACGGTTAAACTACACTTCCGCTTAGAATACACATTCGCTGCACCTAAATAGTCCTAGTATTTTTTCGATATTAAAATGACTTCTACGTGTTATTTCAATACAGTGAAGTCATAATTATACTATCGAATCATCATAGATAATCAATTTTCTAGAAAATATCAAATTAACAGTACGCACATATATATTTCATTTGTCGGCAGGTACATATAAGGCACGAGTATGAATTTTAGTCGTATGCCCATTCACTAGAAGTCGACCCCACGCTGTATAGAACAATGTTAATCTCACAAATATGCCACTACGCAGAGATCAGTGAAATAGTCAGTGTGCATTTTAAACGCTCGCATCGCCGTTGTTTCTTCTTTTTCTAACATGATAACGATGATCAAAGGGGCTTTCTAATTATAGATCATGGTTTACATACGCGCACATTCAGTTAGCTTAGCTTAATATATATACGAAAGTAACGCTCAAATGTTGTATCAAAGTGCCATGGTGTAATGGAGAGCGTGTAGAACTACTAATCATGGACTACTTATGGACGCGAGTTCGAGTCCTAGTAGGAACTGTTCTTTTTTTTTTTTTTTAATTCTTATTTTATGCGATTTGTTAAACATTATAGATTTATAATAATTAATTCACTCACATGAAACATAGTTATAATATAAGCCGAAATCCTGAATCCGCCCCTGGTGACGAAAACAAGTAAATCTCACAAATATGCCATGGGTGTTTTGACAGACTTTACGCAGAGCTCAGTGAAATAGTTAGTGTGCATGTTAAACGCTCGCATCGCCGTTGAAATGCTACATTTACTAAAACTGTCAACTGATAAAAAAATTCTCTGGACAAAAATATTAATAATAATAAAATAGACTAAATTGTGCAAAATTGATCAATTGCATTCATAAATTAGATTTTACAATACATGTTCAAAATAATTCGTTACCAGTACTTTCAGTACTTTGATTTATTTCGATGCTGAGTATGTACATAATACATAAATGAAAGCTCTTCAAAATATTATACAGATTTGTGATAAATTCGTAATGGTTAAATTGGTGTATATATATATGTAGCAAGATACAACAATATTAAATCAACTGTAACATGTATTCTACAAACAACGCTGTCATCACAATCACAGTGCAAAACACATTCTTTCTCATAAAAACATACACATGCGCAAGTGCATAGGAACAAGAAAACATGTGTTTCTGACCCAGTATGCTGAAGATATTTATGTGTTTACCTTGAGACAAAACAGACGATAGTACCCTCGACATACCAATATCAGTGATAATGCACATCTCAAGGTGTTTCTCAGTTTACGTCTGGTATTTATGATGGTCTCGAGGAGAATGATCGGATATATTTGGAAGTCCTCGATATACCATGGAAGCAAATAACGCAAACCCAGAACCTAAATTATCAACCTGGAAACACTTAACCCTTTCCCTCATATAGACGCTTTCTGACGCCTCTGCAGCAGACGGCTATTTGAAAACATAGTGACAAAAGAAGAAATTGCACAAAACGTGCAATTTCTCCTTTTGCCACAATGTTTTCCACTTTTAGTCATAGGTTATCCATTCAGTTATAGAGATTTTCTACTTTTCAACAAAATATGTTCAAAGTCGTCTGCTGCAGAATTGTCGTATGAGGGAAAGGGTTAATTGTGTCGCCTTCCTGTGTAGTGTGACACACAGGAATCACATCTCGATGGTCTATGTCGAGTTTCACGTTCGATTCAAATCTAATTTAAACCAGACTTAAACCTCGGTGCAGTATCAAACGCTCATGTGAATCTGATGACCTGTCTATTTCAGATCATCTCAGGTTGTCCTTTGTATCAGCCAATCAAATTGTCCCCTACAAAAGCGTTAGTTATCAACAGGGGAGAAAACCTGTATGTATCAACGAGACAGAAAAGTAGTTATAGCCGAGCATTGGTTGTTTGGTGCGATTTCATTGGACAAAAAGATGAAAACCTGCTCATGAATATGTAAATGTATGGGGTCAATTTGAGACGAGCTCTTAATCGGTGTCGTCAGATTCAATATACGAAGATCGACGTAGTTTGATCTGATGTTGGTGATATTGGTTCGAATCCTACCTCGGTGACTTATGTTATATCGCTTGCATTGGCATTGAGACTACGGGTCACTTTTCCATCGCATGAAGACTATCATTTCGTCCTTCCATCTGTTTATTCGTCCATCCATCTATTGGTCTGTTTGTCTGTCGATCTGTCTGTCCTCCACGATGTCACTAACTGCCATATTGGCAGATGACACGTGTGTTGCTTTGAACCCTCTTGATATTTGTTTCATTTCTCGCGAATAGTTATGTCTCATTGAAAAAAAAAAGGCTAAGATTGTTTAGAATGAGCTTTACGTCATTACAGAACGTTAGATATTATGAAGTATCCACTCACTGCCTGTCCCTGTGAGTTTACATAATTTTATAACATTAAATAAAACACTTGTGTTAGACCGAACCTGCCTATTTGCATTTATTGGTATTTAATTTTACAATGTTGACAAACGGCATTTACTTTCCAAGTTTAAACAATACCACCCAGGAGCTTAGATGTTTTGTGTGTACAGTGACAATAAGAGGTGTCTTCCTTCTTGCATACTCATTTTGACTAATTGGCAGCCAAGAAATAGCCCAATTTCTCCTTTTGCCACAATGTTTTCAACCGTATACAATAATTATACATCAATGTATAGAGATTGTATATATGTTTGCAAAGACTTGTTTAATGCCGTCTGCTACAGAATTGTTGTATGTGGGAAAGATGGGTTAATATGCAAATGGTCTATAATGTATAATACTCATACGGTCAAAATAGAAGGCATCCGTCGAGTTGGATTTATTTGTTAACCTTCTCTCAGATTAAGTCTACCTCTGAAACCTATGTACAAACCGAGCAATTTCTCTTTTTCTCACATCGTGTTTAAGTCTGTATCAAATATTTACTTTTAATTCTACAGATGGTGTGATTTAGTCTTGTGGGTTTTTTTCTTAACTCTTTCAGCGCCAAAGGCAATATTGAGGTTTTTGAAAACACTACAGATTCAGGCGAGTCAGCTCGTTACGAGCTGTCTCACCTGAAATTAGCATTGTTTGCCTTTTAGTTATCAAAATAATCCAAACTTTTATTACATAATAAATGGAGACGCCCGATTCTGAACATTAAACTATAAACTATTCGGCGCTGAAAGAGTTAAAATAATATACCAGGTAAATATTTTACGTTTTCATTCGCCTAATCAGATGTCCAGATAAGGAGGGGCTTTCAGCTCTTTTTTCTACAATATCTCTTTTATCATCCAACGAAAGCCTATGGTGTGGGTACTCAAATGGATAGTCTCATATGGACGATTCTTTTGAGTACCCACAGCATAGGGTTAGTGGATAAAATAAGGATTTTAGAACAAGCATAACGCTCCTTATCTAGAGCTGTGTACCTTATCTAATCAAGTTTCTCCCCCACAACGAATTTATCGGTTCTTAGTTTAACCTTTTTAGCTCACCTGAGCTTTGCTTTTTTGCCTTATATGGCTATAGTGCAAACTTAAAAAATCTTCTCCTGCAAAAGTGTCAGGCCGATTTTCAAATAATTTTGTAGAAATGTTCCTTGGGTGATCCTCTATCAGATTCCTTCAAGCCATGTTGATTGGTCAAAAAACATGGCCGCCAGGGGGCGGGGCTATTTTGCCTTTTATGGCTATAATGAAAACTTAAAAAATCTTCTCCTCCATAAGTGTCAGGCCGATTTTCAAATAATTTTGTAGAAATGTTCCTTGGGTGACCCTCTATCAGATTCCTTCAAGCAATGTTGATTGGTCGAAAAACATGGCCGCCAGGGGGTGGGGGCTATTTTGCCTTATATGGCCAAAGTGAAAACTTAAAAAATCTTCAACATCTTCTCCTCAGTAACCAGTGGGTCAATTGGGATGAAACTTCACAGAAAGCATCATCTTAATGACCTCACCAGAATTCCTTCAAATTTTAGGGATCCATGCAGAATTCTGGTTTCCATGGCAACGAAACGAAAAAAACTTCAAAATTATTCTTCTCCCAAACTGGTTGGCAGATTTTCAAATAATTTTGTAGAAATGTTCCTTGGATGACCCTCTACCAGATTCCTTCAAGCCATGTTGATTGGTCAAAAAACATGGCCGCCAGGGGGGCGGGGCTATTTTGCCTTATATGGCTATAGTGAAAACTTAAAAAATCTTCTCCTCCGAAAGTGTCAGGCTGATTTTCAAATAATTTTGTAGAAATGTTCCTAGGGTGACCCTCTATCAGATTCCTTCATGCCAAGTTGATTGGTCAGAAACTATGGCTGCCAGGGGGCGAGGCTTATATAGCTAAAGTGAAAAAAAAAAAAAAATCAGGTGAGCGATTCAAGGGCCATCATGGCCCTCTTGTTTTGATTTACAACAAGCCTCGATAGCTCATTCGGTAGCGACGCGGGCTGTCAATCCAGGGGTTGTGAGAAAACGTCACCGTAACAAGCGTCAATCGTCTTCCACCAATCGGCTAATAGTTTATGTGGAGAAGCAGCCAGTAGCTTGGAAGGTCTGTTGTGTTAAGCTCTGGTATTGGAAAGCCAGGAAACACATGAGTAGGTGGGCATGGCCGCCGTAATAACACTGATAAATTGTTGAAATCGGTCTTTAATCCCCAAATCAATAATCAATCAATCAATATACAACAAGCCGAGCCCCGGTAGCTCAGTCGGTAGCGACGCGGGCTGTCAATCCAGGGGTTGTGAGTTCGAATCCCGGCTCGGCCAACTTTCTTTCCGACGATTGATAAAAGTCAATGCGACATGCGTCATTCGTCTTCCACCAATGGGCTAATGTCTATGTGGAAAAGCAGCCAGTTGCTTGGGAAGATTGTTGTGTGGAGTACTGGTGTGAGAAAACAGGAAATGCATGAGTAGGTGAACTGGCCGCCGTGATATAACTGAGAAATTGTTGAAAACGGCGTTAAACCCCAATCAATCAATCAATCAATCAATATACAACAAACATGCAATCGAAGAACTATGAAATGATCTAGGTAAAACATGGGAAATCTCTTTGAATTAAATTAATAGTATTCCTTTGAAAACGTTAGGGAAACAAACAAACACAAATGCTAGAGCAATGTTTTACATTGTTATTAGCTCGACTTTTGAAAAGAACGAGAGTTATTGTCATGACCTTGGCGTCGTCGGCGGCGGCGTGGTCGTCCGGTTAAGGTTTTTTGTTGGCGGCGGCGTAGTCGTCCGTTTAAGGTTTTTTGTTGGCGGCGGCGTAGTCGTCCGGTTAAGGTTTTTTGTTCAGCTCAGCTTTTTTTCTGTTTTCTATCAGTCGAGCGTCTGTGCCGTACGCGGTGCTCTTGTTTTAAATGTTGTCTGCTTCAGCTGCGTCATTATGATTCTGCATTTGTGAAAGCATTAAACTTTTCCCTCATACGACAATTCCGCAGCAGAAGACTTTGAACATATTTTGTTAAATAATGGAAAATCTCTATAATTGAATGGATAACTTATGACTAAAAGTGGAAAACATTGTCACAAAAGGAGAAATTGCACGTTTTGTGAAATTTCCACGTGCGTACACTTTATGATATACATTTTCTATAATTCTGCCTAGAAGAATTCAAAGTCGTCTGCTGCAGAATTGTTATGTGTATGAAAGGGTTAAAGTCGCCATAGATCTTTACGAAATGCCGTTATTACCTTTTAACAATGTGAGACAATTTGGCAACTTGAACTTAGTGTTTTATTGTTTTCTGTTTTATATACATCTAAAATGTATTATCTTTTAAATTATAAATATACCTTCAAAAAAGACTTAATAACATTGTAGAAAAATAGTATACTTGTTGAAATCTAGCAATTTCTCCGTTTTCGGGTAATGTTTTCAAAGCCCCGTCTATTGCCGGTGCGTCTAATGTCGACTGAATCGGGGGGAAACGTTCACGACAGAGTTAGGTCTCATAACGAAATAAACATATATGTTTAGTGTGTTTACATTTCTGCTTTATGTAAGGTTTAATGCTTCGTTAGCATAATACAATCGGCATTTGATTTGCATTATAGTTTTAAAACTCTTAAGTTCCATGTCCTGTAACTGTGTCAATATCCGTCTAAATAAAATACCCACATTTGTAGTGTTCGGTCTTATTTAACTCTTTCAGCGTCAAAGGCAATATTGAGCTTTTGGCAAACAATACAGATTCAGGTGAGTCAGCTCGTAACGAGCTGTCTCACCTGAAATCTGCATTGTTTGGCTGTGAGTTATAAAAAATATTCCAAAAATCCTATAACATAAAAATAGAGTCGTCCGAGTTTGAAACATGGAAGAGTCTACTTTAAACAATTCGGCGCTGAAAGGGGTAAGCCCAAGTGTTGCATCATTTATAGTTGACATACTGAGATCAGAATAAGTTAACCAGCAGTTCCCAGAAACCAGTGATATGACCGAAACACTATTGAAACGATGTAAAACGACAATAAAATAAAACACACAATGTATCCTGATCAGAACAGTAGGAATCCACTATACCCGAGAGGTGAGACCTCGGGATTTGAAACGGACATGCCAGTTATGCCCTTCTACTAATCACATGGCATAGCCCTCTATTGGTTAGTCACCAATAAGTCACGAGATATGTGTTCTGACATCCTGATCTAGATGTAAATTATGTAAACGGCGTAAACTCTAAATGCATGTGTTTATTTTGTGTTTTACGCCGCTTTTAGTAATTTCCCATTTATTCTGACACCAGCAATCAGTCGTTAACCCCGCGACCCTCATTGCGAAGGAGGGAAAGCACTTACTATCGTGTTTAAAGTTGTTGGTATGACCCGGCATGTGATCGAACCCGCGACCTGTCGCACTGTGGCGGACGCGCTTCCACTACACCACAAACAATTTAAGTGGCTTTTGTGAATAGAGTAGATCCATATCAGCCTGGGTATTCACACAGTATGATCAAGATCTACACCGATCACATATTACGTATATAATAGTTAAGAAAATCTTGACAATTTGTATATATTCTGATAAGACGGAGCAGATGTATAAGATAATCTAAACCTACACTGTTCAGATATGCAAACTGTCACCTTTTCCTACGTACGAGATCAATGAATGCTGTATATGAATATGATCTGGAAAACAACTTCTCCAGTGGGTCGGCGATGTTGCAACCCAAGCCAGCGACAATGTTGATGCCAAAATAATGATAAATGACTCATAAACAAAATACGGTTTATTGCTACCTAAGGAACGTACTTGGACGATAAAGGATTCGATTCTTTGAACTCTAAATACAATGATAATTGAGCCGTTCCAGGAGAAAACCAACATTATGGCAGCAGGCTTATCAGGGCCCACCCATTGCGCCTCGGGTGATAAAGGAATATGGAAATGATTCATGAAACAGAAAATCCACTGGAAGCGAAAAGAGTCCACAGTGTTGGTTTTCTCGTGGAACGGCTCATATATATATATGTGAAACGTGCCGGGAATTCATTCATCAGTCACTTACATGATATGATCGTCTTGGAGTCGTCCGCTTTGAGCAAGGATACTGTTACACATAGGAAATTAGATGTATCACTTTGACGCGTGGTTGATAAAGAAAACAAAGCTGGTTTTGATTAATGTCTCCTTTTCCCGTCATATTTTCAAAAGTCGTTTGCTTCACAGGAGTTAACGGCTGGCTGGCTGTATCAATGAACAAACTATCAACTATCCCTTTAACGAATATATGAGCCGTCCCGCGAGAGAACCAACAGTGCGTTAAGTATAGACCCAGATCAGTCTAAGCATGCCACGCAGGCTTACCCGGATAGACACTTTTCGCTTCATGTGTATTTTCTGTTTCAGGAATCATTACTCTAAACCTCTATCCCCTTGAGACGGAATGTGTCGGCCCGGATCAGTCTGCGCGGACTGCGCAGGCTGATCTGGGTCGATACATTACGCAGAGGCCATTTTGGTGTTTTTTTCGCGGGACAGCTCATGTAATGCATGCCTTTATCCCGAAATTCATTGAATTCTGTCTTGATATTTCGTATCTTAATGCAACTGCGTACAGCGAAGACTCCGGTGAGGCTGTTCATCCGTACAGTCCCATCACAGTCTCCGCTGTCCTCGTAAATGTTATTGTTAGCCTGGTTTGTTTACCCAGGGAGCATGATTAAGTAAACTGTCGCCATTATATAACTTAAATAATGTTGAAAGCGGCGTAAAACCCCGGTAAAACATTATTCATGTTATATAGACATATATGCATTCCTGACAAAACACTGGAAATGTAACTCAACTACTTGTACACCATTGTCACGTAAATACCGGAGTGTCAATAAGACGCCAAATCGTCCAACGTTTACTTTAAATTGACCCAAGACTAATTATTTTAGGTCTACTTACTATTGTCCTTGTAAATTACCTTGAGCATAATCGTAGTAGATTACAAAATTGAGTTTAATCTCTTGCAAGATATGTATATGACAATGCAAGCAGATTAATTACATTCCCCATACATGCATACATTAACATGAAAGCGTTCTTAGGAGTCGGTACGTGAACAATTTATTAGCGCAGGTCATCCATTCTAGTGTACAGTACGTAATAGTAAATGCATTCCCAAACCGTCTCGATATCTCACATTGGGTTGTTTAACGTCGTTCTTAACAATACGATCAGTTACGTCACGGCTTCAGTTCGCTTATTTCTGATCTTGATGTGACTGTCCAAGGGCATTGCACCATCATCGCCGATAGCCGAAATCGATTGATGGATCGGGATTTAACGCCGTTTTCAACACATTTTCAGTCATTTCTCTGCGGCAAGTTCACCTACCCATGTGTTTCCTGGATTTCTCACACTAGTACTTCACACAACAGTCTTTCTAAGCAACTGGCGGCTTTTCCACATAGACTGTTAGTCCATTAGTGAAAGACGAATGACGCTGTCACAGGTGACACTTGTCAAACGTCGGGAATGTGAACGTTGGCCGTGCTGGGTTCGAACTAACAACCCCATTGACAGCCCGCGTCGCTACCGACTGAGCTACCGAGGCCCGGCTAAAAGCAGGAATCTCACACGATCTCATATCTCACACGTTAACCACTCGATCATGATGAAACGAATTATTTATGAAATATGTGATTTCTATAGGAGCACCTTTATATAAATATTAGTTTATAGAAAATCATTAGAAAAATATTTATATACCCATTTGCAGCTAGGTTTAATTATTTATCGAGTTACCAGAACAAATAAACATTTCTTGCAATTTGTTCACTTGCACCATTTAAAATGGCCATGACTGTAGTATCTGTAGTGATTGTTTATAGTAGGTGGGTTCCTTCACTTATATGTTTATATATATATATATGTTTATAGTACCGAGATGTTATTCTCCGGAAGTAGGGCATAAATAACCCTTTCCCACATACAACAAATCTGTAGCAGACGGTTTTATATAATCTAAGTAAAAAAACCGAAATACATCTGTAAATGAAAGATTGGTTATTGAAAAGAGTTGAACATGTTGTGGGAAAGGGGACAAATGCTCATCATTTCAAAAGTTGTCTGCTGTAGATGTGTCAAAATGCATTATCCAACAGAATTCCTTCAATTGGTAACATTGTCATTGCTGCAGCAGACGAACTGAAAACACCAAAAGGTTAAAAAAAAGTATGGGATATCTTTATAAGTGAAATAAAAATAATTTAAATAGAATTATGTTTAACGCATTGTAGCAAAAGCAGACATTGTCACAATGGTTTCAAAGAGTCGTCTGCGTTAGATATAAAGTACAGGAAGTCGCCTAAAGCAAGAACAGAACTAAATCATGTTTATAGGATTCTTTCAACACCAGTTACATGTGGTCCGACTCTTTCAACATGTAAATGAGCCGTTCCACGAGAAAACAAACATTGTGGACTCTGCGTAAAGTATCAACCCGATCAGCATAAGCATGCCGCGCAGGCTAACCCAAACAGACGCTTTTCGCCTCCTGTGGATTTTCTGTTTCGGGAATCATTACTCTATACCTCTTTCTCCCTGAGACGGAATGCGTCGGCACGGATTAGCCTGTGCGGACTGCGCCGGCTGATCTGGGTCGATATATAACGCAGTCTATAATAATGTTTTTTTACGCGGAACGGCACTAATGAGCTCTATATTCTTGGAATATTCCAGTAGGTTATACAAACGATAACAGCAAGTGAACCAATGCATGTGTAAATGTACAAGTTGGTAGATCTGACCAGTGTAAGAACAGATCAGACCGTACATCTGCTCCGTCTTATCATAATCTCCACACTCGACATCCTCAAACAAGCTTGACTTTGTGAACAGTGTATACATTGATCAGACTGTGCGGGAGCACATGCTGATCTGGATCTGCACTGTTCATTAAAGCCAACTTGAGAACTCGGTCGAACGGATGGACCTAATTTACAATTGTTTATATGACGTTATCGTTTAGGTTTAGTCTTCTAGTTGATGAGCGTCATTCGTCTTCCACCAATGGGCTAAGTCTATATGGAAAAGCAGTCAGTTGCTTGGGAAGTTTGTTGTGTGGAGAACTGGTGTGAGAAAACCAGGAAATGCATGAGTAGGTGAACTGGCCGCCGTGATATAACTGAGAAATTGTTAAAAAACCCAATCAATCAATCAATCTAGTTGATGAAGATTGAGGAAAACGTTTTGATCTTTTGTCACTGAAAACAAACTAACATACTTTAGAAGTATTGTGGGAAACGGGGATAAATATTGTGAGAAGCAATTTCAATTGCTAAGGATCAATAACTTTTTTTTTTACTTTCCCTAAAATGTTTACAAAATCCTTATACTGAAGAGGAATCGAATGTCTGTTTCCGGTAAAGGGTCATACATTGCAACTGGTTTAGTGGATTATTTATGTAAAAGTGAAGATTTTTAAGTGCTTCAAGTGGAATATTTAATGGACGAGACATGCATGTCATTTAAGATAAACGTTTCCTTAACATATTGCTGCTACTTTAGACTTTGCGTTTAATCAATGTCACAACGCGATTGCAAACAGAAAATCCACAGGAGGCGAAAAGTGTTTATCCGGGTACGCCTGTGTGGCATGCTTAGGCTGATCCGGGTCGATACTTTACGCAGAGTCCACACTGTTGATTTTCTCACGAGACGGCCTACACATTGACTATTGCCAAGCTACGCCCCTGGATATTAATCCGTTTCATGTTCTTTCGGACACTCTTGTATTAACCCTTTCCCTCATGCAAAAGCTTCTGCAGCATTAACTTGTCTTGTAATTCTTCTATCTTTGGTAACCACCATCGGTGGCGTAGTGGTAAAGCGTTCTTCTCGGGTGCGGGAAGCCGCGAGGCCGCGAGTACGATCCCCGGCTGGGTCATACCAAAAGCTTTAAAACTGGTAGTAATGCCTTCCTTAACGCTCAGGGTTGCGGGTTTAGCATTGCGACTGACCGGCTGGTTTCAGGATAAATTGACCAGTAGTACTGGTAACTTACCCAGGAAACGCTGTGATATAACTGAAAAATTGTTGAAAGTGGCGTAAAGCACCGAACAATCAATCGATCAATCAAAATCTGTTTTCGTTTATCAGCTGTTTGACCATTGTGATCTGGTTATACCCAATGCAATGTCCAGCAACCACTGATAACCAAGAGTTAGGCATCGAATAATCTAGAGTTGCCCGTATTATAACTAATAAACTGAGCCGTTCCACGAGAAAACCAACATTATTGACTCTGCGTAATATATCGGATTGCGCAGGCTGATCTGGACCGACACATTCCGTCTCAGGGGGATAGAGGTATAGAGTAATGATTCCTGAAACAGAAAGTCCACAGGAGGCGAAAGGTATCTGTCCGGGTTAGCTTGTGCGGCATGCGTATGCTGATCCGGGTCGATACATTACGCAGAGTCGATGTAATGTTGATTCTTTTCGCGGAACGGCTCATTTTACTATCCTTTTGTCCAATTTGGATGACCGAGGTCAAAATGTATTAATATTGACAACTTCGAACCCATAATAAATACCATTCGAGAAACCGGTTTTAAAAGTGCTGCGTAATCCTTATGACATACAAATATATCGCGGAACGGCTCGTTTTACTATTCTTTTGTCCCCATTTGGATGACCGAGGTCAATGCTGCGTAATCCTTATGACATACACACATAAAGGTCTTAACTCTTTACCACAAACGACATATCTGTTCCAGATGACTTTGAAAAATATTAAATAACCTATGACGAAAAGGGGAAAACATTGTGGCAAAAGGAGAAATTGCACGTTTTGTGCAATTTCTTCTTTTGTCACTATGTTTTCAAGAACTCTCCTTAAATGCATGAACTCTTATTGAATAAGGTCGAATTATGAGCAATTTCCCCTTTTGACACAATTTCAAAAGTCGTCTGCTGCAGAGGTGTCGGAAGGCGTCTGTATGTGGGAAAGGGTCCAGTGAAGACTCGGGCGAGCCCGTGCGTCCACGCTGATGTAGCAGATAGAGCGTCAACCTTGAGTTGAGATCGGGAGGCCCAGGTTCGATACCTTAAACTTGGTAGTAGTACTAGTTATTTATTCAGGAAACGATGTATGCTCAGGCTCGGCCGAGTATGAGTTGTCACGTGCACTGTCGTCGTTTAGCAGAGCACGGACCAGGGCAACGTAGAGGGATTAGCAACTATACGTGTACAGCAGATATCTGATCAAAATATCACGTGGAGAAACAAAATTGTCAAACATTCCACATTTAGGGACCAAATAGTTCAAAAAGATTTAACGTTTAGCCGAAGCAAAACAACTTTTATGTAGTTTAAATAATTACTGGGGTTAAAATAACCAGGTATTGTGATTTTGGAATGTTAACAATTGTGTCCAAAATATATACCAAATCTGTAGCAGACTACTTTGATAACATCTCCACAAAAATATAGTAAATCATTGTAAATGAAAATATAATAATTGAATATGTTTAAAAACATTGTCTGATTGAAATGACATGGCGTTTAGAAGGTGAACCGACAGAGTTGACCGAGTGGGGTGGGTCGTTCACACAATGATGTTGAATAACTATTAAATCCGGACAATAGCATGACCCAGCTTGACCATTCCAAATAACGATTATTTCATGAAATGATAAGTTTAATGGCGCTTCTGCATTATTATTAAACTAGTACTACAAATAAGTCTGACATTGCAAAAACAAACACACCATTAATCTAAACAATGTCTGTTAACTCTTTCCCTCATACGAAAATTCTGCAGCAGACGACTTTGAACGTATTTTGTCAAAAAATAGAAAATCTCCATAATTGAATGGATAACCTATGACAAAAACCGGATAACATTGTGGCAAAAGGAGAAATTGCACGTTTTGTGCAATTTCGTCTTTTGTCACAATGTTTTCAAAAAGCCGCCTGCTGCAGAGGCGTCAGAAAGCGTCTATATGAGGGAAAGGCTTAACTCGACTGACTGGTTGTTGATATTTGGTTGGTGTTCGTATGGTATTATCGTGCGTTCATCAGTTATTGTTGTGTTTTACGACGTTCCAACATTACTTCAGTTATATACGGCGACAGTTCACATAGTCATGGTTCCCTGGGTAAACAAACCAGTACTAGGCTAGCAAATGTACCCTGCCTCAGGGCACTTCAGCAACATGACCGCCATGCAGCGACTGGGGTCGAACCCGGGACACCCCGTTTCAATTCCTCGACGCTAACCACTCGACCACGGCGGATTCCCCCGTTGTTGTGTAATATTTTCTTGGTAATCTTAACAAGCTATAATGCATGACAGAGACAAAGGTGAACAATACCAGGCGCACTGACGAGTATGAGTAGTTTGCGTCTTATTAGGTAGTTATCTCCCTTGCGTAGTTATCTCCCTTGCGTCCTATAGATAACAACGGACTAACTAGTAAAACTTTTATACCAGCGTGTGTAGACGTAAAACAAGCGGGCGTCACTTTTAGCTTTTGTCAAATGTTGATTTTGAGTGAGACTGTTTGGATAGACAGACTAATCTTGGACTAGACTGTTCGCCTTGGTGTGCAAAAGGGCCCCGTGTCGCCTGCTTTGACTCGAGTATTGTAAAAAAATGGCATCTAACAAAACCAGAACGACATATTTTGTCACCGCTCATTACGAATCAATTGTAACTTAATTTGCAATATTTAAAGTCTTAAAATAGTAATGCGTCAATAACATACATGTCTTGCAGTAAACGCCTAGCTGCATTTTAAATACAATACACGGGTTTGTTCTGATACAGAAATAAATGTTATATCACAAGTATTTTGTAATTTGACAAGTTTTATAGTGTATGCAATGTTTCTTGACCTAGTACTTGTATATTGTATATATGGTATATACCCAGGCACCGTGAATATGTGAACTTTCGCCGAACTTTCGCCGTGATAAAACTGATGCTAAAAGACTGCGTAAAACCCCAATAGAGCAAAAGTGATAGTACGTTTAACCCTTTCCCACATAAAGATGCTTTCTGAAGCCAGTGCAGCAGACGACTTTTGAAAACGAGCAATTTCTCTATTTGTCACAATGTTTTCAACTTTTTCAATTAGTACTCCTTCATGTATAGAGATTTTCCATCTAGATTTTTTCATGTATAGAGATGTTCCATGTTTGTGTCTAGATGTTTTCATGTATAGAGATGTGTCTGCTTGATATTTCTTGTATGTGGGAAAGGGTTTAAAACAATTCTTTTTTATATAAGACATATTACTTTTGAAAGTTAAGTGTCCATTGCCGTAACTAAAATAAGGCTGGGACTATTTCATTTCGCAAAGTGCGGACAGGAAGACGCCTTTCATGCGATTACCTGTGTGCGCTAAATACGGAGAGTCCGGGAGACACAATGCGTGTTGTCATCTTGGGTTCTACAATTTCAGAAATTAAAGTGTCCCAGTATGGTTTTTTGTGGGATTCTTTTGTTCGTTTCTTTTTTGGTTGTTTATGTTTTTGTAGTTTAAATGTGATAATTAAGTATGTCATGACATTCAGGTGCATGCTTAAAGCCTTTCCCACATACATACGCTTTTAGACACCTCTGCAGCAGACGAATTTAGAAAATATTGTAGCAAACGGAGAAATTGTTCATAATGAGCAATTTCTCCTTTTGCCACAATGTTTTCAACTCTAATCATAATAATACTTTCATTTTATAGAAGAAGGTTTCCATATTTTGACTTAATGTTATCAATGTCGTCTGCTGTAGATTTGTGTTCTTGTGAACGGTTAAAATAAAAGCTCGTCCATCTTTCTCGACCTTCTGTCCAAATGTTATATTTTGCTTGTGGACATCCACTGGAGACAAATTAAGCCTTCTTTTGAACAATCCTTTTTAATATGTGTTCAAAAGGTGAAGACTCCAATGCTGCTATGAACCGTTGCCAGTGGCACAATATGCCAACGATTAACGGTTTGTCCTTCTATACAAGTGTTTCATCAGTCAATGTTTGTCAGAGTCGATTCTTGCTGGGGTCACGTCACACGAATTTCACCCTATGGGGCCTTACTTCCAGCGAAGGACCAGATCATATATCGCTCTTCCGTATCTTAACCGGGGTCTACACTGTTTGATGTGCAGACCCACGTGCATCCTTCTGTATAGCAGTTATGACTAAATCGCAACTATTGAGGTACGCAATACGATCGCAAGTGCCATTTATATAAAAACATACGTAGTAATGTTTCTGAGAGACGTGACGCACTTTACCAGCAGATGTAGATCTAGAGTTCTGCAAGCATTGTGACAAAGGGAGAAGCTACTCGTTGTTTTCTAACTTCGTCTGCTTCAAATGTATTAACCTTTCTGTACCGATAAAGGAATGGATAACACGTGCTAAAAGTGTCGTACCATACTAAGATAGACACCTATATGGAACTAGTTACCAGTCTGTTAGTATCACTTTGATACTCGTATAGACCGTCATGTTATGTAGACATAAATACTGTCGGTCTATACACGTATGTTATATAGACATAAATACTGTCGGTCTATACACGTATGTCATATAGACATAAATACTGTCAGTCTATACACGTATGTTATAAAGACATAACTACTGTCTGTCTATAAATGTATGCTATATAGCCATAGATGCTGTCGGTATATACGCGTTTGTTATATAGACATAAATAATGTCGGTCAGTATACGTATGTTGACATAAATGCATATTCTGACAAAACATTGGAAGTGTTGCCAAACTAGTTAGTCCAAAGGAACTTTAACTTAATTAAAACCGGATTGATAACGTACGCGTTTAACATGATGCATAACGCAGTAACTTATGACTAGGGTCTTGTAATCGGATGTGTTAACAAAAAATATATGTCGCTAAATTGGACAAGAACGAGGACACTTGTAGATCATTCATTTACGTCATGTTGTATGGTGGCTGGTTCCTACCATCTTGTCGGCATTCTGGAAAGTTTGACCAGCTCAATTCCATATCTCACTGTGCCTCTATGCAGTCTTATTAAGATCACCAATAGTTTCCAGCAAAGCCATTAGATGGTAGGATCATAATTAACGTAACAAGTTCGTGATAATTGTTGTCGTCTGTCCCACACACAGACGCTTTATGGTGCCTGTGTACCAGACGGCATGTAAATTTGTTGAAAAAGGAGAAATTGCCCATAATGAACACTTTTTCCATTTATCGCATTTTTCTTTTCAACTATATTCTGAAACCAAACTTGTTTATAAAGATACTTTCTTATTTTCTCCATATGATTTCCAAGTCGTCTACTGCATGTTTATTTAAATGAGAAAAGGTTATAAAAATTGTCGTTATAAGAACACATGTCGATCGTATAGCGACGGTAATTGATATACTACAAACTGTTCACGAAGTGTACACGAAGTTGTCAGACAATTATGTCGTGATAAAAAAAAAAAAAATCATTATAATGTGTCACCCACGGGAATACCCCCACGTGTTCTTCCATAGGTAGTTCGTCTTATACACTTGAACTAGTTAAGATAGAAATCATTGGACCGATATAAGGGTGCAATATATACTACCTTTACGTGCCAACTTTTGCATTGTCATTATATATTGCACATTCAGATATCATGTGTTACGGAGACGGGTTGGCTTTACTATGGTATACCATTTCACCAAAATATGCGGTGAAAGGGGGTTGGGGATTATCACTGTTTAGGGGTTTTCCTTGTGCATTCCTTTCGAGTGTTTTCATAGCATCTGCTGCAGATTTCTCGAAGATATTCCATATAATTTAGCCACATCCGTCAAATCTACGTAATGGGATAAAACAAAGTTACAAATAATTAGCGGGCCTACACTTCCAGGGTGTATTTATCAAAAGCCGCATTTCGCTCTTAACCCTTTCCCACATACATACGCTCTCTGACGCCTCAGCAGCAGAGGACTTTTGAAACCATTGTGGTAAAAGTAGAAATTGCTCATGATTGCCACAATGTTTTCCACCATTAGTCATTAATTGTCTATTCAATTATAGAGATTTATTTGACAAAATATGCTCAAAGTCTTCTACTGCAGATTTGTTGTATGTGTAATCTGAAAGGATTATTAGCATTATGCGGACACTGAACGCTCTGTAGTACGCGCTGTATCATCCGAGAAATCCGTCGTCGTCAGAGATTTTAAACCGGGCGTCCCGGGATCGATCCCCAGTGCCGGCGCTATGGTCATTGTAAAGTGCCCTTCGGCAAGGCACATTTTATAGCCTAGCACTGGTTTGTTTACCTTGGGATCATGAGTAAGTGAACCGTGATATAACTGAAAGAATGCTGAAAACGGTGTAAAACACCAACCAAAACACAACAAGCTCTACCGCGGAGTCGTTATACGCAGCTCCGTTGTTTAAGCTACTTGTCTTATGTATGTGAAATGTAGTAAATAGGCGGCTAACGTTCCTGAAAAAGGAGTTTACTGGTTTTATAATGGAAGTATAACGTTCCTGAATAAGGAGTTTACTGATTTTGAAATGACAGTATACTGATTTTGAAGTAGTACTAAGTATACTGATTTTGAAATGACAGTATACTGATTTTGAAGTAGTAGTATACTGATTTTGAAGTAGTAGTATACTGATTTTGAAATGACAGTATACTGATTTTGAAGTAGTAGTATACTGATTTTGAAATGACAGTATACTGATTTTGAAGTAGTAGTATACTGGTTTTGAAATGACAGTATACTGATTTTGAAGTAGTAGTATACTGATTTTGAAATGACAGTATACTGATTTTGAAATGACAGTATACTGATTTTGAAGTAGTAGTATACTGGTTTTGAAATGACAGTATACTGATTTTGAAGTAGTAGTATACTGGTTTTGAAATGACAGTATACTGATTTTGAAGTAGTAGCATACTGGTTTTGAAATGACAGTATACTGATTTTGAAGTAGTAGTAGTATACTGGTTTTGAAATGACAGTATACTGATTTTGAAGTAGTAGTATACTGGTTTTGAAATGACAGTATACTGATTTTGAAGTGGTAGTATACTGGTTTTGAAATGACAGTACACTGATTTTGAAGTGGTAGTATATTGGTTTTGAAATGACAGTACACTGATTTTGAAGTGGTAGTATACCGGTTTTGAAATGACAGTATACTGATTTTGAAGTGGTAGTATACTGGTTTTGAAATGACAGTATACTGATTTTGAAGTGGTAGTATACTGGTTTTGAAATCACAGTTTACTGATTTTGAAGTTTAATTTTCCTGAAATGGGAGTTTAATGTTCCTGATTGACTTCTTGATTTAGTTACATTCGTCCACCAGTCCTATTAGTGTTGCCATGCAAGCAGATTTTAGCGGCGCTCCAGGAAAACCAACCTGTCTGAGCTTCCTTACTATTTGTTATAAGCTTAAACTGTAGCCAGAAGCCCCTTGAATTTCTTTGTGTTTGTTAGGCGAACAGTTGATTGATTTGGGTTTTACGCCGTTTTCAACAGATTTCAGTCATATCACGCGACAAGTTCACCTACTCATGTGTTTCCTGTCAATCTCACACCAGTACTTCACGCAACAGTCTTTCCAAGCAACTGGCTGCTTTTCCACATAAACTGTTAGCCCATTGGTGGAAGACAAATGACGCAGTGACTTTTATCGAACGTCGGAAAGAATGTTGGCCGAGCTTGGGTACCAACCCACAACACCTGGATTGACAGACCGTGTCGCTATGGACTGATCTACCGCGCTCGTCGGACAGGCGAACAGTGTACAACCAAATCAAACTGGATCTACATTAACCGCATATTCATTAAAAGATTTGTTCTTTATTTTTATATGCCCTTTTACATACTGCACCTTCTCTGTAGGTTCTAAAATGATATGATTTTAAATTTATCAAAATATTGCCCGGTAATATAAAGCATGTTTTATTACGACGAAATGCACTAAACGTCGTGAATTTATGTTTTGTTTATCACCATCATAAACTATTGTATTGTATACAAGTATTCGTCAAATATTGCAAGGTAATATTAAAAATAAAATGTTTTAACTGTTCATATAACCCTTTCCCACTTGCAGAGACGCATTATGACGCAATAACAGCAGACGACTTTTGAAAACATTGTGGCCAAAAGTGAAATTACTTTGATGGAGCATGGTGAGCAATTTCACCTTTGGCCACAATGTTTTCAACTTCATTTAACAATTAAGCTATCTTTTATGGAGATTTTTCAGGCTTTTGTCACTATGTTTTCAAAGTCGTCTGCTGCATATTTGCTGTATGTGGGAAAGGGATAATTTATTTTATTATATGCCTGTACATTTTCCGGTGGAAATACATGCAGATTGACATGCGCAAATACACCACGACAGATTAAAATTCCGTATCTACATGCGGTGTAAATACAAGATTGTGACGTCAGACAGTGCGCGGAATACTTTCAGCGAGGTATCCCCAATAAACAATGTATTGAATCTGTATATTTAATAGTTTTTTCGCTCTTCATAGATCGTAGGTATATAATAAAAGGAATATTACGTTGCGGGAGCGATAAATGGGTACGTATTGCACGACTCGTAGCGTGGGAAAATCCATATCTTACTCGCACTCGGTTTCGTAAGATATCGATTTTTCCACGCTACTTGTCGTGCAATACAAACCCTTTTATCGCTCCCGCAACGTAATATTCCGTATGTGTTACACGGAGACAGCCATCGCACTAAAATCAGAGCAAATTACTTCGCGTTGGTATGTATATGGCATCTGACGACCCCGCATAAAAGGTCGTTTCGAATTGACCTTTTACATTTAAATATTATTTACACTGGGATCAATCAGCATTCAACACATCACTATCTCGTTTATTTATATGCTTATACCAAACGATTATGTAGGTGGCAATTTGATTTGGTAACTGTGTAGAGCTCTAGCCTAGTGGCCATAAGGTCTCGGGTTCGAATATGTATATGTGCGGTGGTTAAACGTTGGGATATGCCATAGCAGAAACGTTATTTGAATCATTATTGGGGACCAGAATGCTTACGGTTAACCCTTTCCCTCATACGACAATTCTGCAGCAGACGACTTATATTTTGTCAAATAATGGAAAATCTCTATAATTGATCAAATAATGGAAAATCTCTATAATTGAATGTATAACCTATGACTAAAAGTGGAAAACATTGTGAAAAAAGGAGAAATGCCACGTTTTGTGCAATTTCTTCTTTTGTTACTATGTTTTCAAAAAGCCGTCTGCTGCAGAGGCGTCAGAAAGCGTTTATATGAGGTAATGGGTTTACACTTCCTAAAATGCTTGACAACCATAAGTTGTGTTAACTCTTTCTCTCATATAACAAATCTGCAGCAGAAGACTTTGGAAAATATATCTAAGCAAATGTTAAAATTCTCTATAAATGAAAGTAGAATGTTTGAACATGTATAAACATTTTGTGGCAAAAATGGAAATTGCGTCTACAAGTGAAATAGCAATATTTCCTGTGTCAGAATGTGTCACCAATGTATTTAAATATGCATATGAACGGTACACCAGTAACACCCCAATCTGACAGTTTGTATAAAGACTGTGCATTCATATAATCTGATTCAATTACACACTTTTGGTCAAACGGTTCTTGAATGTCGCTATGACGAATTTACGAACAGTGTACATTCATATGGATTGTTTTTGCCGGTCGAGTTTGGCTCATTAAGAACATTAATTAAAAGTGTGGGTCTTTTTTGTCTGCGTAACATATGCATAACTGTCATAGAGGGACGGAAGATAGACAATTAAAATTAATCACAAGCCGTAATTAGAATGTCTATTTTTGTACTGCACTAAATGCATTTATCATATGTCTTAATCCTTATTCTGATGTGTGTTCAGATGATCGCAACATACAGAGCACTCAGGTGTGTGCTAGTTAAAATGTTCAGATGATCGCAACACACAGAGCACTCAGGTGTGTGCTAGTTAAAATGTCCAGATGATCGCAACACACCGAGTTTCAAATTCCAAATTTCTTATAACGCTCAGTTTGCAAAACGTACACGTACGCGTAGAATATACAAGTACATGTAGTATGACAAACAGTGGTACAGAATGTTATATGAGCCATCCCACGACAAAACCAGCATTGCGGACTCTGCGTAAAGTATCGACCCGGACCAGCATAAGCATGCCGTGCAGGCTAACCCGGATAGACACTTTTCGCCTCCTGTGGATTTTCTGTTTCAGGAATCATTACTCTATATGTCTTCCCCCCTGAAACGAAATGTGTCGGTCAGGTTGATCTGGGTCGATAAATTACGCAGAGTCCATAATGTTGGTTTTTTCCTGGAATGTCTCATATGAACCCGTTCATGGTCAGAAGCGTCTGTCAACTAGTGTAGATTATGATGAGACTGAGCGGACGTAAAGGGCGATTAAAACCTACACTGTACAGAAGTGCCAACGTGCACCTGTTCCGATAGACGGACTCATATATACACAACAATACGGCACTCCTCTGATTGTATCCACACTTTCCCACTTGCAGACCCATGTTAACGCATAAACAGCAGGTGACTCTTGAAAACAGTGTGGCAAGTGAGCAATGTCTTCTTTTGCCACAGTGTTTGAACTTTTGTTATTATTATACTTTCTCGAACAGAGATTTTAGATACGTTTGCATAGATGTGTTCACACTTTACGGTCGTCTGCTGCATAATTTTAATATGTGGGAAAGGGTCAAATAAATCAGATGCATGTGAAGAAAGACGCCAGTAATACGCCAGTTTCTATAACTATTTTTATTTCTTGTATTTTCAGGGAGCTATGACGGCAACAGTGGCTCTTTGGGTAAGTTTTGTCCGCTAATACTGCTGAGGATCGTCTGGTTGAATGATTGGCGTTTAACGCCGTTTTCAACGGTATAACAGTTATATCGCGGTGATCAGATCACCTAACGTGTATAACAGTTATATCACGGTGATCAGATCACCTATACAGTTATATCGCGGTGATAAGATCACCTAACGTGTATAACAGTTATATCACGGTGATCAGATCACCTATACAGTTATATCGCGGTGATCAGATCACCTAACGTGTATAACAGTTATATCACGGTGATCAGATCACCTATACAGTTATATCACGGTGATCAGATCACCTAACGTATCTTCCCAGGCTTTCTAGCACCAGTACTCCACTCACACATGTTCCCATGCAACTTGCTACTTTTCCACATAGACGATTTATCCCATTGCTAAACAAATGACAATATTCAACATTAGTTCTATCAATCAACGGGAGGAATGAATGGCCGAGCCGAGGTTCGAACCCACCATCCAATGATTGGTGTTTCTCATCGTTGCCGACTGAGATATCGCGACTCGACAAAAGGCTTGTCTGGTAAGAGTGGGTCGTGTTGACTCGTTTGGCGTCATTTATAGATATATTCGCGGTCAACTAATGGGACTATACTTGATCAGATGATGCGAACAGGTATGTATGATACCAATCACAGTTTATAAACAATACATTAACTTCGCTTGCTCGTGTATAGATCTGATGACTGCCCCATACAGGTCGTCTCAGATTGACCCTTGAGTCGGCCGATCGAAGTATCGCCTACTAAATCATTTTGTGTAAGACATAAGACAACCATATAAAGAGACGGTATAGAGAACCGGTGACTTTCGAGTTATCCTATTATATAGCACGAACATTTGTTGTGCGATTTTATTGGAAATAAAAACCGAGCACGTGCTCATGAGTATTTAAGCGTGTATAAGGTCAATTCGAGACGACCGTTTATGCGTTGTAGTGAGAGCCAATATACGTACAACGTCCTTGCATACTGAGATTGATATGATGCTGGTTTATTGGCGGACAGTGAAGACTCCGGTGAGACTGTATATTTGCACAGCCTCACCTCAGTTACCACTTTGATTGTTAGGTTAGTATTTCCCGGACTTCTGATGTCAGTGAATTAAAACTACGTTTTGTGTCGCCTACTATTAACTAGTCCGTCGTTTATCTGTCCGTCTACCAATTTCACCTATTGTTCGTCACGTATTCACTTACTGATTTATTGGAGACGACACACGTATTCACAGAACATCGCTCCAATCAGTTATAATGAATTCTACCTGAAGGCAACACACTATAGCAAGTGCATCTTTATTTATGTCTGTGCAGCCAATGCATTCAAAAATACTTTAATAAATCTGCCAGTAGGGTCCGATAGTCATCTTTACATGTTCTCACTCACAATATTTCAGCGGCTGACGACTCTGAAAACATGAACAGGGGCGTAGCTTTGCAATAATCAATGTGTAGGCCTTCTCGTGAGAAAATAAACATTGTGGACTTTGCGTTAAGTATCGACCCGGATCAGCCTAAGCATGCCACACAGGCTAACCCGGATAAACACTTTTCGCCTCCTGTGGAGTTTGTGTTTCAGGAATAACTACTCTATACATTTATCCCCCTAAGACGGAATGTGTCGGCCGGATCAGTCTGCGCGGACAGCGCAGGCTGATCTGGTCGATACATTACGCAGATGTCTATCGCCGCAGCTGCATTTTGGGGGCATTTTGAGAAGAAATGTGTAGGCACGTGCCTACAGTGCCTAAAAGGAGCTACGCCCCTGATGAACACATACAGAGAAAGCTTTGAAGACTCTATAAACGAAAGTCATTGAACAGTGAAACTACTTTTACATAAAACATCTGATTGGCTTAACCTGTTTCCCCTGGTAGCATCTAAAGCAGACGACTTTTGAAAACATTGAGGAAAGGGAAGATTTTGTTCAAAAAGAGCAATCCGAATGAAACGTTCTCCAGCTTTAATCAACAATTATACTTTGTATTTTAATAGAGATTGTCCATAGCTTTGCCAAGACATTATCATTGTCACCTGCAGCGTGTTTGTTATTGTCTATAAATATTTCCTATTTACAGAACCACGTGATTGGGTATCCGACTACAGTAAGTGTAATGCCTCCAACACGCGACAATCCCCGATTGATATCAAGGATGAGATGTACGATAAAGCCCTTGGAGACTTCACGATGAAAGGTTATGACACCATGCGAGCCAGAGGGCGGCTCGAAATAACCAACAATGGACATACAGGTATAGTCTAGTCCATGCAAATTGCAGTCATAAGACAAGAACATAACATATCTATTTCCGAAGCAGTCACATCAAAATAAGCATTTCGGAGAAACGGGTTAAGATTCGCTAAAATTGAAAGCAAAAATGATCAGTTAGCAAAATAATACATGATGACTTTTTGTTTTCTGTATTGGAATGTTTCATATGGGTATGTACATGTAGTCAAGCATGAAAATATATGTCCCTAGCTGTTGTAGTAAACACATATAAAAGGCAAACATTTATAGTCACTTTGCGTTTTTGGCCGGATTGCTCTCGCAATTGCGGTCTATAGATTGGCGATGTCCGTCCGTCTGTCTGTCCGTCTGTCTGTTCGTCAACATTCTGGTTAAAGTTTCAGGTTGAGGCACTCAGCACTGGAAAGGGTTACAAACTTGAAACTTTGCCTGAAGGTAACCAGTAACAAGTTCTATTGATTTCTATGGTTACTTTGACCTTGACCTTGGTTTGTCGATTTTCAAGTTCAAATTGCCAACAATCCTGCCTTGCCGTCTTCAGCGGTTTCTTGTTTAGCATATATTTTGCAAAAAAAAACATACGACAATTCTGCAGCAGACGACTTTGAACATATTTTTTTGTCGAAAATCGGAAAATCTCTTTAATTGAATGGATAACCAATGACTAAAAGTGGAAAACATTGTGGCAAAAAGAGAAATGGCTCGTTTTGAGCAATTTTTTTTCTTTTGTCAATGTTTTCAAAAAGTCTTCTGCTGCAGAGGCGTCAAAAAGTGTATATATGGAGGAAAGGGTTAAGACTGTTTCCCTTTTGCAGACGATTTTTGAAAACATCGTGGCTAAAGGAATTATCAAATTATATTTTCAAATCTTTTCACTAACTAAACTTTCATGTTTACAAATGGATTTTCCATATGTCTACGTCGATGTTCTCAAAGTCGGCTGCTGCAGATTATTTCTATGTGGCAAAGAGTTCCGCATCAGAGGATGAATTGTTATATTTGTATATAACAGTGCGTGTGGATGTAAATGACCCGACTAAAGTCAATGTTACTGGAGGAGGTCTTACTGGTGAATACTTGGCCGCTCAGCTACATTTCCACTGGGGCACCAACGACGTGACCGGATCAGAGCATTTCTTCAGAGGAAATCAATACCCAATGGAGGTAGGACATACTATCCTAGTTGTGTTTTTACAATTGAACGTTTACAACGAGAATTATATCCAGAGAACTATAAAAGCGCGTGGAATTAACGAGTGCGTTTGCACGAGTTTGTTATTGAAAGCAGGGACGTAGATAAGAGGGATAGGTAACTTAACTGTATACTAAATCACCCGTGCTAATATTTGTAGCAAGTACAACTAAAAAACTATTCAAGATATGAAAATAAAAAATGAAAATTCTGGAAGTTTAAACATTCTTCTATTGCAGTAGATAAAAATATTTTAATATATTACAGGTTTTAATAATATGTTATCCTTATGAAAAATGTCAGTCTATTAATTTTTAGAAAAAAATAATATAATTCAGAAATCCCAATATCTGTGTCTTTGAAACCAGTCAGTGTTCAAAATACAAAGAAATTCCAGTCGTTCATTGTATCTCTAATTTTAATTGAAATGTTAAACTTTCAGAATATGTATTTTTTGTTTATGTGCCAAATGTGACTTTAATGGTTTATTTGCTACAAAATGTGAAAATTTGGACAATTTTATTTCTATGTGTGATATTTTAACCAGATAACAGGTGTACAGGTGGAGTTGCCTATCCCTCTTAGCTATGTCATATTTCTCTGTATTAAACGTTGAATGATAAACAAATTATGTTTTACAAATATTATACGATCAACTTTGTCGTAACTGACGTGATATTTTGATACAAAAAGAAGCTGTGTTTATGCCGATTTCATGACATGAATATCTAGAGTGACGTTATATACGTGACGTCATATATACGTGACCTCATTTCATATAATCTAGATGACCGATAACATACCAGGGGATACAGTCGTCTAGTCCTCTGCAGCACATGACGGGTAAAAACGCTCATCTGTTTTTTTTTAGTTTTAGAAAAAAACCTTATCTAATGCTGATCTAAAAGTATTCCAAATGGTAAAGATCTGAAAGATAGTTTGCATAGTTGTTGCAGGGATCAACATCAGTGAATTGCTTGAACCCATATCAAACAAATTAATAACTAAAAAAAATGTATTGTATCTTGTGTTCAATATCAGAGATCAATTCGGAGAAACTCCTGACCCTGGAATGTCAAGAAACAACATGTCAACCAGCTAAAGAAGGACATGTAACTCTGACATTCATGGATACCTGTTCCCGATTTTCTTTACTAAACATGCATGTCTGGCATGAACAAATAAAATGGCGACTAGATTCGACTAGAGGGAGGTAACTCCAGACAAAGCGAACCTCTTAATCAGATGGAAGCAATTAAATTTCCATAGCTGACCATTAAAGAATTATACCGAAACAATCACAACACACACATGTTGTATTTTCCTTGTTGAGCTATGGCGTCAAATCAAAGTAAATGTTATGTTCAATAACAGAAAATACACGTTGTTCTGAAAATGCCTCTTAAGCTGTCAATAAAGCTAAAAGCAAACACCGTTTTTGTTACAAATTTGTCATAAGGTAGAAACAAATTTAACTTTCAACAAAATCATTATTGTTCAATGGGAGACAACTTAAGACTTGTGTTCCTTGACACAATTGTATTCCCGGCTCCCAGATCCGAATTGCTTCCCTTTCACCATAAATTGAATCATTTAAATGTTTCCACTTCCAGCTGCACATTGTGCATTATAAAGCCGCATATAACGATTTGAGCAATGCAGTAACAAAGGGTGATGGCCTTGCTGTCCTTGGGTTTTTCTTTGAAGTAAGTATTCTTTATATAACCATATCCAACATGCAACCAGGCCACAGTAAACAACCTGGCAAAAATATGTAAAAGCTTTATAAATGAATATATACTGTATATAGAATTATTTATGGCCGGATTGCTCTAGCAATTCCGGTCTATAGATTGGCGATGTCCGTCCGTCTGTCTGTCTGTCTGTCCGTCCGTCAGTCACCATTTTGGTTAAAGTTTCAGGTTGAGGCAAAATCTCAGCACTGGAAAGGGTTACAAACTTGAAACTTTGCCTGAAGGTACCCAGTAACAAGTTCTATTGATTTTTATGGTTACTTTGACCTTGACCTTGGTTTGTCGATTTTCAAGGTCAAATTGCCGACAATCCGCCTTACCATCTTCAGTGGTTTCTTGTTATTTTTGCCAAAATCTGCAAAAATTGCAGTATGTATCTTAATTAGACGAATACTGATATTGTTCTTCAAAAAGTTCTGCTTAAATCCTTTTACTGCTGTGTGATTATTAGATTTCCCCACAGCCTTGTTGCAGCTAATAGTTGAATATTCAAATCATGAAGAAGACCTCTTGAATAACGAACAGGGGTTTGTTTAACCCTTTCCCACACATAGATTCTTTCTTGGACCTCTGCAGCAGTTTATTGAAATGTTATACTAACAATGTTTTCTTGATTGACAGGTGAGCTCCAGAGACAATGCCAATTTGCAACCAATCATGGATGCCCTGGATGACATCACCTACAAAGGTAAATCTCCTCATTTATAAATATGTTTTGTATGATGAGATACATGTATGTTGTTTAGTTTAACCCTTTCTACTCATAGGACAATTCTGCAGCACACGACTTTGAACATATTTTGTCAAAAAATAGAAAATCTCAATAATTAAATGGATAACCTATGACTAATAGTGGTAAACATGGTGGCAAAAGGAGAAATTGCTTGTTTTGAGCAATTTCTTCTTTTGTCACTGTTTTCAAAAAGCTGTCTGCTGCAGAGGCGTCAGAAAGCATCTATATGAGGGAAAGGGTTAATAAAACATATACTATTCTATTCTTTACCTGATACAGAAGAAATCTGACACCTTCACAGACATGCAGCTTCTGAAAACATTTGGGAAAAGGAGTATCTTCTCAAAAGGAGAACTTTCTACTTTTTTGTTTAAGGTTTTAAGCTTTTTATTAGAACTATGCTTTCAGTTGAAATACTTCTGTCATGTGCTGTGTTAACCCTATCCCACATACATCAATAGGACTTTGAAAACATCTTGCCAAAACTATAGAACATTTCTATAAACAAAAAATTAAATTCTCAATTAAAGTTTAAAACATTGTGGCAAATGAATAAATTTGCTCATAATGAGTAATTTCACCTTTTGCAATAATGTTTTCAAATATCGTCTGCTGCAGAGCCTCAAAATAAAATGGCATATCAAGTAACATAACCTTAACCACATACAAAACTATCTGCAGCAGACAACTTTGAGGAATATGTTTGCAAAATATTGAAATTTTCTTTAACTCTTTCCCTCATATAGACGTGCAATTTCTCCTTTTGTCACAATGCTTTCCACTTTTAGTCATAGGTTATCCATTCAATTATAGAGATTTTCCATTATTTGACAAAATATGTTCAAAGTTGTCTGCTGCAGAATTGTCGTATGGGGGAAAGGGTTAAACAACCCTTTCCAACTACAACTATTCTGCAGCAGACGACTTTAAAATTAACTTGAAAATATTTCGAAAATCTTTATTAATGAAAGTAAAATAATTGCCACAATGTGTTCACAAGCTGTCTGCTGTTGATGCATCAGAAAGATTCTGTATGTGGACATGGGTTAACCCTTTCCCTCATATAGACGTTTTCTGACGCCTCTGCAGCAGACGGCTTTTTGAAAACATAGTGACAAAAGAAGAAATTGCATAAAACGTGCAATTTCACCTTTTGCCACAATGTTTTCCACTTTTAGTCATAGGTTATCCATTCAATTCTGGAGATTTTCCATATTTTGACATTTTGTGTTCAAAGTCGTCTGCTGCAGATTTGCTCTATGTGGGAAAGGGTTAATAAAGTACTCATATTTATTTTATTATTTACCAGCTGATAGTGCGACTGTTAGTATGAATTTCGAGGACATCTTGCCTGATTTGCACCATCAAGAGTACTACCGATACTTGGGCAGTTTGACCACCCCAACATGTGACGAATCAGTTGTGTGGACAGTTTTTGAAAACAAAATCAAAATCTCATCAAGCCAGGTACTGTTTTTAAACATTGTGCAAAGCTCTGGTTCTCTTTCGTACATGTAGACGCATTTTGACACCTATCTGCAGCAGAAAACTTTTGACAACATTGTGGCAAAAGGAGAAATTGCTAAAAGAAACTGATCAACAGCACCTAATGGATACTGTTAACCCTTTCCCTCATATAGACGCTTTCTGACGCCTCTGCAGCAGACGGCTTTTTGAAAACATAGTGACAAAAGAAGAAATTGCACAAAACGTGCAATTTCTCCTTTTGCCACAATGTTTTCCACTTTTTGTCATAGGTTATCCATTCATTTATGGAGATTTTCTATTTTTTGCCAAAATACGTTCAAAGTCGTCTGCTGAAGAATTGTCGAATGAGGGAAAGGGTTAAAGAAATTTCTTGAAACCTTCTAGTACAATGTGGTTAACCCTTTCCCTCATACGACAATTTTGCAGCAGACGACTTTAAACATATTTTGTCAACACATAGAAAATCTCCATAGTTGAATGGATAACCTATGACAAAAAGAGGAAAACATTGTGTCAAAAGGAGAAATTGCACGTTTTGTGCAATTTCTTCTTTTGTCACTATGTTTTCAAAAAGCCGTATGCTGCAGATGCGTTAGAAAGCGTCTATATGTGGTAAAGGGTTAACAGTTCATGTTAGATCATACTGCATAGATGCACTGGCTAAACTGGATTTACTATGGGCCCAAATACCTTGGGCGTGGCTTTTGATGAGTGCTACACATTATTTGGATTTTACGCCATTTATACCAGTACTTTAGTTATATCATGCAGTAAACACTTTCTCACATGTGGTAAATCTGCAGCAGACGACTTTGAAATATTGTTTGCAAAAAATCTCTATAAATGAAGGTTAAATTGAGCCATTTCTCCTTTTGTAACAATGTTTTCAAAAGTCGTCTGCTGCAGAAGCATCATAAAGCATCTAAATAAAACAATAGACCAATTTCTTTAACCCATTCCTACATAGCTTTTTGACACCTGCAGCAGACAACATTTGAAAACATTGTGACAAAAGGAGAAATTGCTTTAAACAAACAATTTCACCTTTTGCAACATTGTTTTCAAACATTTTCAGTATAAATAGTTAAATACTTTCATTTTAAGCTCGTCTGATTATTTGAAGAAAAAAAAAAGCTATTGTCGTCACTTGATCGTCGTTGTCGTCGTCGTCTGCGTCTTCGTCATCTGCATCTTCGTCGTCATTGGCGTTGGTTAAGTTTTGAATTTAGGTCACTAACATATGGAAACTAACTATCAAACAGAATACTTTGAAACTTGGAAAACTTGTTCATCTAATACCCTTCTTCACATCAGGGTCTTTCAAATAGTATTATTTGAAAGACCCTGTTCACATTGTATGCTAAAGATACTGAGTTTGACCTTCTTTTTTGGGTAAAAAACATGATTTTGGTGTTTTTTTATTTTACTTTTTGTCTTTTACTTTACACCGAGTCCCGGTAGCTCAGTTGGTAGCAACGCGGGCTGTGAATCCAGGGGTTGTGAGTTCGAATCCCAGCTCGGCCAACTTTCTTTCCGACGATTGACAAAAGTCAATGCGACATGCGTCATTCGTCTTCCACCAATGAGCTAAGTCTATGTGAAAAAGCAGCCAGTTGCTTGCGAGGATTATTGTGTGGAGTACTGGTGTGAGAAAACCAGGAAATGCATGAGTGATATAACTGAGAAATTGTTAAAAACGGCGTTAAACCCTAATCAATCAATCAATCAATCAATTTACTCTTGCATTGATAGTCAAAGCAGGGGACAGCGAGACATTTAATTAAGCGTAATTCTTGTTTGTTACATTGATTTCAAGTTTTTCCCAAACATTTAAAACATAATGTCCTTCAACATATTATGAATATCTTAAATCAGAGTTACTAAAAATAGGAAAATAGTAATATATTCAATATCTTTAGCCTGTCCATTGCATACACAAGACTCATTTCATGATCTTGACTGATTGTGACAGCCATCCAACGTGAAGATCTTCCTTATCATGTATATGAGCTTGTATTTATTTCCACATAGTTAATCTTGTTTCAATACTTGAAAAATAGCAGTTGGGTGCGGTCATACTGATAATATCAGACGAGCGTCGGGCACCAGCAGGCGGTGCTCTTGTTATTAGAGATATTCCTTGTTATTGCATTCATGTTTTCAAAGTCGTCTGCTGCAGATTTATTGTATGTGGGAAAGACTTAAGCATGAAATTTGAAAGAAAGAGTAATACGTAACGATTTGAATCATCTTAAATCTGACCAAAAGCAATTTCCATCAATATTTCCTTGCAAACATTTAGACATTTTTTAACCCTTTCCCTCATGTAGACGCTTTCTGACGCCTCTGCAGCAGATGGCTTTCTGAAAACATAGTGACAAAAGAAGAAATTGCTCAAAACGAGCAATTTCTCCTTTTGCCACAATGTTTTCCACTTTTAGTTATAGGTTATCCATTCAATTATGGGATTGTCTATTTTTTGTTTAAATATGTTCAAAGTCTTCTGCAGCAGATGTTGTATGAGGGAAAGGATTAACACTTGCAGCAAAAAAAAGTTTGGCAAATATTTTGCTATTTTAGAGTGACAAAATAAATATAATTTTATAACTATTAGGTTAGCAACATTTATTATTGCACTTGTTTTTAATTGAGACAATTTGTATTTTTTCAGTTGGCAAAATTTAGAATGCTGAGACAACATGAAGCAAGTTCTGACCATGATGATTTGCTTACATACAATTTTAGACCGCTCCAGGCGCTTTCTGATAGAATCGTGTCTAAGAACTACGAATCTGGTAGGCTGACACTATATAAATCTGTGCATGGTCAAAGGTTTAAGTTGGCTTTTAAGAACAATGTGAATCCAGATCAGCCTGTGCTTCCTCACAGTCTGATCAGGATCTACATTGTTCAAATCTTTCGTATGCAAGCTTGTTATAAGCTTCTGTCAATTTGTCAATTTGTGTGAATTCTGACAAGATTGAGAAGATGTACAGCCTGGTCTGAACCTTCCCTTTTTTAAAAAGTCAACTTGTTCCTTTTCCCATGCGCTGGCTCATATGACCAGTGAAAAACAAACCTCGGGGCAGTTCCGTCCAGTGTATATCTATATCGACCTATACTCCTGTGTGCAATCCGATCAGGGTCTACACTGTTTACCAAACTTTAAGTTAAAGAATTGTCAAAAAGACACACATATTTGTATCGACATGGCATCCATATAACTCAATTTAAAGACAACTAAGTCTCCAAAAATACAAATTGCTTCAAAAATATTTTTGCTGGACAGTTATATTAGCCTTTTTGATGTAATTGCAACTGATGACTATTGAAGACATTGTGGTTAAGAGAGAAACTTCTCATGAACAGAGTTATTTCAATTTTATTCAATAACTGCACATTTATTTGTAGAGGTTTCGAATATGTTGCCCTGATGTTTTCAATGTCACCCGCTAAAGCTGTGTTGTTTGTGGATAAGAGTTTACCCTTTCCCACATTCAATAAATCTACAGTTGATGACTTTGAAATCTTCAAGGCAAAAATTTGGAAAATTTCTATAAATGATGGTAAGTAACATCAGTGGTAACATGCTGTTTGCTAGTCTTATTAGGGGCCAAAAGGCGTTTCTATGTGGGATATAGTAAATGAAACTGGTGCATAAAAGGCAATGTTAAGATTAGTGACCTTATTAAGGTGTTGTTATGTTGCACTTAACCATTTCCCTCATACGACAATTCTGCAGCAGACGACTTTGAACATATTTTGTCAAATAATGGAAAATCTCTATACTTGAATGGATAACCTATGACTAAAAGTGGAAAACATTGTGACAAAAGGAGAAATTGCACGTTTTGTGCAATTTCTTCTTTTGTTACTATGTTTTCATAAAGCCGTCTGCTGCAGAGTCGTCAGAAAGCGTCTATATGAGGGAAAGGGTTAAGGTGAAGGTCACACTTCCAAGGTACATGTAAAATTTAAAATATCTTTAATAAAGCAATTAGTTTAAATGTAGTCAAGCTAATTATGTTAACATTGGTATGTGGATAGACAACAATTGTTAGACTACACATCATTAAATGTATCTGTCAGCTGATAGGTCAAATTTAAAGTTTCATGTCAAAGGTCAATAATTAGGAATTTCCCAGGAATACATTTTATAATAAAAATGTTTCAGCTGTAGAGATATTTTGCAGCGATCCGGAAATGAACAAAAATAATTTCTTAGGATGTGCATTGGCTCCCCTATGAATAATGTCTGCAATAAAGACATTACAAGGGACTTAGATTTGGAAGAGCATTTTTTCGCAAACAGAACAATTGCAGTTGCAGCAGACGACTTTAAAAATATCTTAGCCAAATTATAAATGAAACTGATTATTGAGGCAAGAGTTGAAATAACTCTGCAAATGGTGGAATTACTAATTATGAGCAATTTTTCTTTTTGCCACAATGTTTTCAAAAGTCATATGTTACTTTATTCACATGACCTTATCCCATGCTATTTATACATTACAGCTGTGCCTTCCTCCTATCACTGGGAATATCATGGACCAAGCGGTAAGATATGTTGTTTATAAATCGCTGATCATTCTTTTCCCAATATAAACCCCATTCCAACGAATGTTGAGGCATGAGTACAGAAGACAACTTTTGAATTGCTCATCTTCACTTGGCCGTAAAAACCTTGTAAACAGACTATAGGCCACGTGTTTCGTCTGCTGCAGACTTGATTTATGTGGGAAAAGGAGAGACCGCTTCTTATTATTCTTCCCCAGCAGACACCTGTTGAAACCAAAAGAATGTTGTTCCTTTTCCTGCAAAGTTTCCTCTCTGTATCCAGATTTGACTCTCAGGGTCTTATGTTGCCAATACTGACAGTTTGACAAATATGGGAAACGATTGTGAGGTAGTGTTATGTGAAAGACGTAACTACTGCTTGTAGTATTAGCACTAGTTACATAACGTCTCTTTGATAGAACATCAATGATGAATAATACCAGTGGTACTAGTAATTGACCAAGGAAATGTTGTGATATGATGGGAATGCTTTCGAAAGTGGTATTAACGCTTTCCATCATACAAACGCTTTCGGACGCCTCTGCAGCAACGACTTTTGAAAACTGGATGACAAAAGAAGAAATTTGCTCATAATGAGCAATTTCTCCTTTTGCCACAACAGTTTCAATTATATTCTATAATTAATAATGCTTTCCTTGTTAGAGACAGTCCATGTTTTGAGGTAAATGTTTTCTTATTCGTCTTCTGCAGATGTGGATAAGGTTGAAATACCATTTACAGAGGTCCAGATGAATTGGGGTATACAGCTGTATCCCCCCACGATATCGCTCTTATAATCCATGAGAATCCTATGTTGAGACGATTCTTTTGAGTACCTACAATATAGGGTTAGAGAGTTAAATAAGGATTTTATAACATGCAAATCGCCTCTTATCTAGAGCTCTTGATTTATATTTATATGAAATTTGTACAGGTTCCAGCTCTTGGCCAACCTATTACCCAACGTGTACTGGAAAGATGCAGTCCCCAATTGACATTCCACCAGTTACTTCCCCTAGCATCGCCCAGTTTGACGAAGCCAAGGCACTTGACACCCTAGAGTTCAAAAACTATGGCACTACAATTAGGGGTACAATTAAGAACAATGGACACACAAGTAAGTTGGGTGTTATTTCGCAAGAAACGTCATGTTGAACACTTTTCCATTAACTGTTTCCCACATGCAGACGCCTTTGCAGCAGACAACTTAAGAAAACCATACAACAATTCTGCAGCAGACGACTTTGAACATATTTTGTCAAATAATGGAAAATCTCTATAATTGAATGGATAACCTATGACTAAAAGTGGAAAACATTGTGACAAATGGAGAAATTGCACGTTTTGTGCAATTTCTTCTTTTGTCACTATGTTTTCAAAAAGCTGTGTGCTTCAGAGGCATCGAAAAGCATATATATGACGGAAAGGGTTAATCTTCCAATGGCTGCATAATAAAATCTGGCTGGTAATATAAGAGGTGACCTCTAACACTCAGTTTGACCTCTAACACTCAGTTTGACCTCCAACACTCTAAGTTTGACCTCCAACACTCTAAGTTTGACACTGTATATAATCATTTACACTTTCTGTTTATCACAGTTCAAGTGGATGTCGAAAACAACAACATGTACATCCAGAAAGGAGGGCTTGACGGAACTTTCAAGGTTGCACAGTTTCACTTCCACTGGGGGACAGACAACAACCATGGTTCTGAGCATACCCACAATGGCAAACGGTACCCACTGGAGGTGTGTACGTTATACATGTTAATCCTTTCCCTCATATAGACGCTTTCTGACGCCTCTGCAGCAGACAGCTTTTTGAAAACATAGTGACAAAAGAAAAAATTGCTCAAAATGCCACAATGTTTTCCATTTTCAGTCATAGGTTATCCATTGAATTATAGAGATTTTCTATTTTTTGACAAAATATGTTCAAAGTCGTCTGCTGCAGAATTGTCGTATGAGGGAAAGGGTTAATCCTTTCCTGCATGCAATAAATCGACGGCAGACGACTTTAAAATAATCTTGTCAAAAATATAAAAAAAATCTCTATAAATGATAGTATGGCTTTCATGAAACTTATACTTCAAATATTATTTCAGTTGTTGCAGTTGTTTTCTTCAAATGATTTGAAAGCTGGAGCTTCTAAAAAGTTAATACCAGTTAAATTGTTATGATAATGAAAAAATTCTTTATTAAAAAGAACATCACTCTGTCCTTAATTTGTCCTTTGCTACGTGCAGACAACTTTAGAAAACATTATGCTAAAAGGAGAAATTGCTCCTATTGACCACAATGTTTTCAACTCGATGCAATTATTATTGCTGAGATATTTTCCGAGTCATCTATTGATGTTGTTGAATGTGGGAAAGGGTTAAATATGAGTGAGTTCCACCAAGACATCCCCAATTCAAAGCACTTCTTTCGAGGCACAATAGAGCGGTCCGTAATGAAGAGGGCTTTCAAACCAGGTGCATTGAGTTTGAACCCCAGCAGGGCCATTCTTTAACCTTTTCCCTTATATAGACGCTTTCTGACGCCTCTCCAGGAGACAGCTTTTTGAAAACATTAGTGACAAAAGAAGAAATTGCACAAAACGTGCAATTTCTCCTTTTGCCACAATGTTTTCCACTTTTTGTCATAGGTTATCCATTCAATTATGGAGATTGTCTATGTTTTGACAAAATACGTTCAAAGTCGTCTGCTGCAGAATTGTCGTATGAGGGAAACGGTTCAGATGATTGATAAAAGTCGTTGTGACTTGTGTCATTCATCTTCAACCCAAGGGCTTAAAAATATACGTGAGATTGTTGCAAGTTGCATGTAAAAAATATTTTGTGGAGTACTTGTGCGAGAAAGACCTGAAATACCATTAGAAATGATGTTAAATGCCAATCAATCCATCAAGACATTGGGTGAACTGGCCCATGATATAACTGAAATAACATTAAAATGGTGTTAAACGCCAATCAATCCATCAAGACATTGGGTGAACTGGCCCATCATATAATTGAAATACCATTAAAAGTTGTGTTAAATGCCAATCAATCCATCAAGACATTGGGTGAACTGGCCCATTATATAACTGAAATACCATTAAAAATGGTGTTGAACACCAATCAATCCATCAAGACATGGGATGAACTGGCCCATGATAACTGAAATACCATTAAAAATGGTGTTAAAGGCCAAACAATTCATCAAGACATTGGGTGAACTGGCCCATTATATAACTGAAATACCATTAAAAGTGGTCTTAAACGCAAATCAAAGGCCAATCAATCCATCAAGACATTGGATGAACTGGCCCATTATATAACTGAAATACCATTAAAAATGGTGTTAAATGTCAATCAATCCATCAACAAATTGGATGAACTGGCCTATTATATAACTGAAATACCATTAAAAATGGTGTTAAAGGCCAATCAATCCATCAAGACACTGGGTGAACTGGCCCATTATATAACAGAAATACCATTAAATATGGTGTTAAACGCCAATCATTCCATCAAAACATTGGATGAACTGGCCCATGATATAACTGAAATACCATTAAAAATGGTGTTAAACACCAATCAATCCATCAAGACATGGGTGAACTGGCCCATTATATAACTGAAATACCATTTAAAATGGTGTTAAATGCCATTCAATCCATCAAAACATTGGGGGACCTGGCCCTTTATATAACTGAAATACCATTAAAGATTGTGTTAAATGCCAATCAATCCATCAAGACATGGGATGAACTGGCCCATGATATAACTGAAATACCATTTAAAATGGTGTTAAATGCCAATCAATCCATCAACACATTGGGTGAACTGGCCCATCATATAATTGAAATACCATTAAAAATTGTGTTAAATGCCAATCAATCCATCAAGACATTGGGTGAACTGGCCCATTATATAACTGAAATACCATTAAAAATGGTGTTGAACAACAATCAATCCATCAAGACATGGGATGAACTGGCCCATGATATAACTGAAATACCATTACAAATGGTGTTAAAGGCCAAACAATTCATCAAGACATTGGGTGAACTGGCCCATTATATAACTGAAATACCATTAAAAGTGGTCTTAAACGCAAATCAAAAGCCAATCAATTCATCAAGACATTGGATGAACTGGCCCATTATATAACTGAAATACCATTAAAAATGGTGTTAAATGTCAATCAATCCATCAAGAAATTGGATGAACTGGCCTATTTTATAACTGAAATACCATTAAAAATGGTGTCAAAGCCAATCAATCCATCAAGACATTGGGTGAACTGGCCCATTATATAACAGAAATACCATTAAATATGGTGTTAAACGCCAATCATTCCATCAAAACATTGGATGAACTGGCCCATGATATAACTGAAACATTGGGGGACCTGGCCCTTTATATAACTGAAATACCATTAAAAATTGTGTTAAACGCCAATCAATCCATCGAAACATGGGATGAACTGGCCCATGATATAACTGAAATACCATTAAAAATGGTGTTAAACACCAATCAGTCTAACAACCAATCGTAAAAATATTAAGGAATGCTACTGTGTGGTACTGCAGACTCAACCCTTTCCCACCTGGAGCATATTTAAATGCATCTTGAGCAGACAACTTCTGAAAATATTATGGTAAAAGAAGAAGCTGCTTATATCATGAGCAATGTCTACTTTTAGCACAATGTTTATATCTTCAGACAACAAAATTCGAGGGCTTGGCGTGAAACGGTTGTAACTAAAAACCTATTTTGAAAACCCTAGTTTAGGGGCCATTTTGGCCATTTTGTAAACAATGCAAATTTAGGTGCCATTGCTCAGAACGAGCAATGGCACCTAAATTTCCATTGTTTACCAAGAAAAAAAGATTTAGCGTTTATAAAAACAATATGGCGAGGTGATTAACCTTGGTTAAAAAATACCAATTTTAGTTACAACCGTTTCACGCCAAGCCCTCGAAATGTGATTAACACTTTCCCACCTACATCACTTTCTGACGACTATGCAGCAAACGACTTTGAAAACAAGGTGACAAAAGAGGAAATTGCTCATTTTGCCACCATGTTTTCAACTCTTTTCAATCATTATACTTTCATTTAAAGATGTTTACCATATATTAGACCAGATAATTTTTCAAAGTCGTCTGCTGTAGATTAAGTGTATGTGGGGAAGGGTTGATATAAGCTGAAAAGTTATTTCGCAATTGATGTGAAATAAATAAAGTTATCAAAGGTTGGAATGAATTGATTATCATTTTCTATTTTACAGCTCCATATAGTTCACTACAATGCTAAATATGGATCTTTATCCGCTGCTGTTGGACACTATGATGGCCTTGCTGTTATTGGAATGTGGTATGAGGTATATTCACTTTGTTATACAGTGGACTAAAGATAGGCATCCATAAATTACAGTCAAACTTGTTTAAACCCTTTCCCTCATATAGGTGGTCTCTGACGCCTCTGCAGCAGACAGCTTTTTAAAAACATAGTGACAAATGGTTTGAGTAAAACAATATATTTGAATTTTCACTTGTCAAAGTCTTATTAAAATCAGTACATGCAATTACCTATACAAGCAAGTACTTTAGAAGTGTTTCTGCTGTGTAGTATAGTTCTAGTGTGAGCCGTAGGAGCCGGGGACTAATTAAAGTTTGATCCTCTGTCGAAACACACGAAAGACTTAAGATATTGAAGTAAAGCTTAACCCCCTTGACTCTAAGGGTACCGACTGATGCATCAGTTTCGGGATAGATAAAACATGAAGTACTGGTGATTTAACACCCATGTCCCCTATACAGCAAATATGCAGCAGATGACAAAGGATGAAATTTCTCCTTTTGTCACAATGTCTTCAAAAGCCGTCTGCTGCAGATGTGCAGATGTGTCAGAATATGTCTATAAATGGTATAAAAGGGTTAAAAGGGATAATAGAGGTTATAAAACGCCATACAAATAAATAATTTTAAAAAGAGATTGCAATTATATAACGTAACAAGATTTACTGGTACAGAAATAGAAAAATGTTTTTAGTTGACATTGACCTTTGACAAATGCTTGTTTTAAAGCGACATAATTTCTCGATAATATTGACCTTTGTGGCCAATTTATTTTTAAAGTGGAATGAAAACTGTTTTGACCTGACAGTTTGTATATGAAAAATCAATATTACCGATCAAAGACCTTTGGGAAATATCTATAAATAGAGGTAATCTTATTGAATATAGTTGAAAACATTGTCATTGGCTACACAATGCCAAGTCGGAAAAGGTAAAATGATTTTGTGACCTTGACCTTTGACCTGCATCTTAAGTTTTTTGTTGTGGCCTTTATATGAACCCTTTACCAAAAGCATATGCTTTCTCTGTAGCAGAAAACATTTGAAAACATTATGGCAATAGGAGAACTTACTCATTATGAGCAATTTCTCCTTTTAATAGCAAAAATGCTTACAACTATATTTCAAAACTTTTATCTGAAAATATCTTCCAAATTTTTCTTCAGATGATTACAAAGTCATCTGCTGCAGATTGATTGTATGTGGAAATGATTTTTCACAAATACAAAATACATCTTGTTCTTTTTACGAACTTTTCAGGTTGGAAGTAATAATGCCAAGTATGCCAACATCATTTCACGTTTGCCAGACGTTAGATACAAGGGTATGTCATTTTGTTTATAGCCCTTTCCTGCATGCAGTCACATTTTATGCGCATCCACATCAGACTACTTTTGAAAACATTGTGGCAAAAGGAGACATTGCTCATGTCTCATGATGAGCAATTTCTACATTATGCGAAACTGTTTTCATTTCTAACCAATAATTTAAAACTTTCAATTATAAGAATTTCCAATCAGTTTGCCTAGAAATTCGAGGACTTGGCATGAAACGATTGTAACTAAAAACCTATTGTGAAAACCCTGGTTTAGGGGCAATTTTGACCCCTTTGTAAACAATGCAAATTTAGGTGCCATTACTCAGAACGGGCATTGGCACCTAATTTTCCATTGTTTACCAAGAAAAATGATTTAACGCTTATAAAGACTTTATGGCGAGGTGATAAACCAAAGATGTTTCCAAAGTGTTTTGCTGCAGATGCATCCAAATAGTTTTCTGCATGTTGGTAGGGGTAACCTTGACCTATAAGATTGTTTTTTACTGTGAATATGTTGTAAGCTGTTTACCCAATAAGATGTATTTATACATTCTTTTGAATTAAGGATGAAAATATGGCTTCTCAAAAAATGAAGTTAGATATCGATAGTGAGTTAAAAATAAGAAGTAATTATTGGCTGGGTTTGCACGAATTTACCTTTACCACAATATTTCAAAAGTTGACTGCTGAAGGCATTTAACCCTTTCCCTAATGTAGACGCTTTCTCTGCAGCAGACAGCTTTTTGAAAACGTAGTGACAAAAGAAATTGCTCTTAACGAGCAATTTCTCCTTTTGTTACAATGTTTTCCACTTTTAGTCATAGGTTATCCATTGAATTATAAAGATTTTCTAATTTTTGACAAAATATGTTCAAAGTCGTCTGCTGCAGAATTGTCGTATGAGGGAAAGGGTTAAAATCAAGTGCATATCGGATGGGTTTTTCACAAATGCAAATGCAATAAAATGCACCTGCCACTGGGTTTATGTTCATATCTCCAATAGGAATAGTGTATATCAAGTTACAATCTCAATGAAATCAGAAAAACAAAAGCTAACTGGACATATATTCGATCTGAAGAGGCTTCATAAAAGATCGTCTCAAATTGACTCTATACATTTGAATATTCCTGGTTTCCATACAATCGTAATACTCTATACAATCACCTTGTAATATTCTACAATCACCGCTACTCTATCTCATTTATTTATATAGGGTTATCTCCCCTGTTGATACCTTATTAATTTGTATACGACAATTTAATTTGCAGATGCTAAGGTAAATCTGAGTCGATCTGTATCAGGCATTCATCAGATCTAATGAGCAACTGCTACTACAGCTAAGTTTAAGTCTGGTTTATTGAGATTGAACAGTTTTATTGAAAGTTTTAACCAAACTATTTCAGGTGCTTCAAAGGCAATAAGTGGATTTAGCTTAAAAGACCTCACTCACTCTGATTTGCGATCCAGCACTACTCAGGGACGTTCGCACAATTTTTACCGTTACGAGGGCGGTCTGACTACACCGGGGTGTAACCAGATTGTTACATGGACCGTCATGACGGAAACCATCAAATTAGGCAGCGATCAGGTATGTTGGAAATTTCTCTCGTTCGTGTACAACTGCTTTAATTAACCTATTACCACATACATACGCTTTCTGGCGACTCTGCATCAGACGACTATTAAAAACAATGTGACAAAAAGAGAAGTTGATCATAACGAGCAATTTCTCCTTTTGCCGCAATGTTATAAATTTGTTTCAGCAATTATACCTGTAGTTATAGAGATTTACCCTATTGTTGCCTAGAAGATTTGAAAGTCGCCCGGTGCAGATTTGTTGTATGTGGGAAATGGTTAACACTCTCCGAGTCACCCAACAAATATTTAGCATACAACTTTGAAAAGATCTAGGCAATTATCGTAAATCTCTATTAATGAAAGTTTAATTATTGTCTTTAGTTGAAAACAATCTGGGGAAAAAAGAGAGATACACGTATGTATTTACAAATATGGTAACTCTAAATTAACCATTTTCCACATGTAGATGCTTTTTGAAGCCTCTGCAGCAGACAACTTTTGAAAACATTGTGACCAAAGAAGAAATTGCTCAAAGCGAGCATTTTCTTCTTTTGCCACAATGTTTTCAACTTTTTTCAGTAATTTTACCTACATTTCTAGAGCTATTCCATGTTTTTGCCTAGATGTTTTTCAAAGTCGTCTGCTGCAGATTTGTTATATGTGGGAAAGGGTTAAGAATATCCGAGGAACCAGCAGTTGTTGTGTCGCCTCAATCTGCCTGCTAGACGGGGGGACACTTAGGGATCTCTTTTTAATCGTCTGTCTGTCCATCCCTATGTCATATTTTGCTATAATTTTGTTCAAGTCAGATGTAGATAAAGATTCTGTTCTGTTCTGTTCTGTTTAATTAGTCGTGACTTTGTTTCTGTTCAGTGAATTATCTTTACACACACTCCATTTATACCTCGTCCTCTGGAGAATGGAACAATACAAGAAACATAGTCTTTTCGAATGTTCTCATTCAGCCATTTTCTCAAATATCTTCCAATGTGTCCACTTCAAACTTGGTTTATAGATAACTTGTGACCTGCAGATGTGCAAGGTCTTTTTCTCAGACACTATGTATGCTGTTGCATTGAAACTTCACACCCCTTTTTGGACTTAGAATTTTGGTCAAACCTTTGCATGCAAGGCCTTTTCTCAGACACTGTGTATGCTGTTGCTTTGAAACTTCACACACTTATTCAGGGACATTATATGACCCTGTATGTCAAGTCCCATAATTCTGGAATGGATTTTTACTGAATTGTGCCCCTTTTTGGACTTAGAATTTTTGTCAAACCTTTGCGTGCAAGGCCTTTTCTCAGACACTGTGTATGCTGTTGCTTTGAAACTTCACACACTTATTCAGGGTCATTAGATGACCTTGTAAGTCAAGTCCCATAACTCTGGAATGGATTTTGACTGAATTGTGCCCATTTTTGGTCAATCCTTTGTGTGCAAGACTGGGAATTTTGGGTTATAGTTAGGCATTTAAGGCCTTTTCTCAGAAACCATATAATTTATGCTGTTGCTATTAAACGGTTTTCTTTCTTTTGTAAATTCAATTTCAACTGAATTATTCCATTTTTGGATTTTGGACTTTTACCAATGTTATAACTGTTCTGAAGTAGGCCCTGATAGATGATGGCCCTGATGGGCGAGCTATATTGTCCTCCGACAACTCTTGTTTATTGGACTTATCCTTCCTTGTAGGTTTTCATGTCTGACCATGTTCTAACTTATTATCCAACTACATGCAGCAGACACATTCATGTTTTGCATGGAACATTCTTGTGTTATAATTCTTTATTAAATTGCTCTTTTACGAAAAAATAGTTTCAATAGTTTCTGTTGTTTACTCTGAGCTCAGTTTGAAGGCAGTGGTTCAGAAGTAGAACGTCTGCGCTGCGATCCAAAGGTCACTTGAATGATATCTTTGAGAGATCAGGTTTTTGGGCCCACCACACAAACAGACGCTTTTTGAAATAATAATCATTGAATACAGTTTAAAACATTGTAGCAAATGGAAAAGAATGCCCTTCATGAGCAATTTCTACATTTGCTACAATGTTTTCAAAAGTTGTGTACTGCAGTCCCATGTGTCATAATGTTTCTATATGAAATAAAGGATTAACGCTTTCCCTCATACGACAATTCTGCAGCAGACGACTTTGAACATATTTTGTCAAAAAATAGAAAATCTCTATAATTGAATGGATAACCTGGATGACTAAAAGTGGAAAACATAGTGGCAAAAGGAGAAAATGCACGTTTTGTGCAATTTCTTCTTTTGTCACTATGTTTTCAAATAGCCGTCTGTTGCAGAGGCGTCAGAACGCGTCTATATGAGGGAAAGAGTTAATGTTCTTGTGTTTTTTACAGCTAGCAGCTTTCAGGGACATGTTGCACATTACTGATGCCGGTGTGGGCTATAGTCCATTTGAATCTGACAAAATTGGCAGCAACTACAGACCAACACAGATGCTCTACAACCGTGTCGTGCGTACAAGCTGGAACTGGGAGACGGACCAAGAATTATCGGCGGCTCCGAAAGCAACACAATCTTTGATCCTATGTGCAGTTGTTGTATTAATGGGATGCCTGCTAAGATAGACATAGTGGAACCATAGATAGATAACATAGCAGGGGTTGATCCGGTTAACCCTTTCCCTCATACGACAATTCTGTAGCAGACGACTTTTAACATAGTTTGTCAAAACTTAGAATATCTCCATAATTGAATGGATAACCTATTACGAAAGTGGAAAACATTGTGACAAAAGGAGAAATTGCACGTTTTGTGCAATTTCTTCTTTTGTCACTATGTTTTCAAAAAGCCGTTATAGCAATGGTGTCCGAAAGCGTTTATATGAGGGAAAGGGTTAATTAAGTTGCTGAACTCCAGATTATAGATAGTGTAGTCAAAGTTTTAAACTGTCAAACATGTCTATAAATATTAAAATTATAATACTGATATACAATCAATAGTAATAATTTCACTTTCCAGTACAATAAACATCTAAATAGTGATTGTGTATGCTTGATTTGTACACCCAGTAAGCCAAATGTTGTACATTTTCATTGACTTTCAAATGACTGTTTATCAACATGCACTGCCAAAATAGTTTTGAATGAACTACATGTATGTATTATACTTACTTTATTGTCACTATATATATATTAGCAATATTTGTAGAAGTTTCAACATTTCAAAATTTTGATCTCCATCTGGAGCTTAGCACCTTTAAATCTATTTCCCTCATACAACAAATATGTAGCAGAAGACTTTGGAAAACATAATAAGAATTTTTTTCTTTTGCCAAAATATTTTTAAAAGTCGTTTGCTACAGATGTGTCTGCTCTTCGTTATTGGAGGAATAAAGAATATATATATTTTGAAACTCTTTGCCACCTACAACAATTTCGCAGCAGACAAAAACATTTAGCCTCAAATATGGACAATCTCTATAAATGAAAGTATGCTTATTGAATAGAGTTGAAAACATTGTGGCACTAGAGAATTGTTCAATATGAGAATTCCCATTTTGCCATAATGTTTTCAAAAATTGTTTACTGTAGAGGCGTCAAAAGTGTCTGCAAGAGTTTAAGGGTTAAACCAGTATTTTGATTAGCCTGGTTGTGAATCTCACTTTGACAGAGCCGAGTCTTAGTTCAATATCCGGTATAACTTTGGAAAACAATGTGCGAAATTTATCTATTACTCTTAACAATTCAAAAGACATTGGCTAAATTCACATAGTGACTCTCTATTCTGGAGTAACCAGCCCCAACCATTACACTTAAGGTTTAGGCACTCACCAATAATGGCAGTCTGGAGTTACCTGCCCCTACCATTACACTATAAGCTCAGGCACTCACCAATAATAGCAGTCTAGAGTTATCTGCCCCTACCATTACACATTAGGCTCAGGCACTCACCAATAATGGCAGTCTAGAGTTATCTGCCCCTACCATTACACTATAGGCTCAGGCACTCACCAATAATAGCAGTCTAGAGTTATCTGCCCCTACCATTACACATTAGGCTCAGGCACTCACCAATAATGGCATTCTAGAGTTATCTGCCCCTACCATTACACTATAGGCTCAGGTGAGTATAATGGCAGTCTGGAGTTATCTGCCCCTACCATTACACTATAGGCTCAGGCACTCACCATTAATGGCAGTCTAGAGTTATCTGGCCCTACCATTCCACTATAGGCTCAGCCACTCACCAATAATGGTAGTCTAGAGTTATCTTCCCCTACACTTACACTGAAGGTTCAGGCACTCACCAATAATGGCAGTCCAGAGTTACGTGCCCCTACCAATACACTATAGGCTCTGGTACACACCAATAATGGCACTCCTTTGAAAATGGTGTAGCAAGTAAAATGCTGTAGAGACTACCTTTTTGGGGGGCCTGAATAGTTAAACCTTTCCAACTCAGAAAGTAGCTTGCTTCATTATTTATTTATTCATTTCAAGCATAAAGTTGTTAGTTCCATGTCGAATTGTATATTTACTAATTTAAAAAATAAAAAAAATAAAGGGAGGTGACCAATCTAGACGCCATTGTTGGTGCATGCCAGACATACTAATTTACTACAGTATGCTAGATACCAGACTAACGCCAGACATACATACTAATTTACTATAGTATGCTGGGTACCGACTAATGACAAACAAATACTACTAATTTACTATAGTATGCCAGGTACCAGACTAACGCCAGACATACATACTAACTTACTATAGTATGCCGGTAACCAGACTAATGCCAAACATACTAATTTACTATAGTATGCCGGTAACCAGACTAATGCCAAACATACTAATTTACTATAATATGCCGGGTACTGGATTAATGCCAGACTTACTAATTTAGTATAGTATGCCGGGTACTGATTAATGCCAGACATACGAATTTACTATAGTATGCCGGGTACCGATTAATGCCAAACATACGAATTTACTATAGTATGCCGGGTACCGATTAATGCCAGACATACAAATTTACTATAGTATGCCGGGTACCGATTAATGCCAGACATACTAATTTACTATAGAACGATGTGTACCAGACTTATGCCAGGTACCAGACTAAGTGACTCATCTGTATCAAGGTAAAGCTTGAGTCTGTTGATGAGTAAAGGACTGTTTATGCCTGATAAAAAAATCATGCTTATGATATTATTATCAAATTCATTATTATGTATTAGTGGATAATACTTTTGTCCAAAGCGATATTCAATCATGACATTACTTATTTCATTTTTTGATATTTTTTGCTTAGAATATTTAGAAAATAACTATTTGTTGAGAACGGCAGAGAAATGATTTCCCTGGATGTCTTAATTATAACATGTTAATTATCTAACCTAAAATCAGCTATTAGATATGCAAATTTTACATTGTTCCGAACTGTAAAAATCTGAAGCAAAGAAATATAAATGTGGAAGATATGACCCTTTCCTGCATACATACATTTAAAGCAGACAACTTTTGAAAACTTATTTGAGGCTCAGAATGAGTATGTTGATGCATCTGCAGCAGACAACTTTAGTAAACATTCTGACAAAAAGAGAAATTGATCAGAATGAGCAATTTGTACTTTTACCAAAATGTTTTCAACACTGTTCAATAGTTTCAGTTGCATAAAATTAGACTTTCTAGTCTTCTGCATAGATAATTTCAAAGTTGTCTGCTGTAGAATTGTATGTGGGAAAGAGTTAAATGATAGTTCCTGTATGTCTATAGTTTCAATTCATTTTATCATTATGTGCTTTAATTATGCCTATAAATGTGCTGTTTAGAGCTTTCCATGAAGAAATAAGATTTATCAATATATGAACCGTCCCGCGAGAAAACCAACATTATGGTCTGCGTAATGTATAAACCCAGATCAGCATTCGCATCCAAGCAGACTGATCTGGGCAGACACATTCCGTGGTTTTCTTGCGGGACAGCTCATATTATAGGAACCTGTTTTTGAGAAAATGTACTTGTTGGCTTTTGTGAACAGTTTAGATGTAGATTAGCCTGTGCATCTGCAAAGTCTGATCAAAATCTAAATAATTTACTTATTATACTTACATAAGCTTGTTAGATGAACTTTGAATAAGACAGGATGTGTACATGCTGATCTGAACCTACATTGTTCAAAAATGTATACTTGTTCCTTTTTTTCATACACTGGTTCATTAATGTGTAAATAGTCCAGATTTATGTAGTAATTACAAGATCAGTATAACATCTTAAGACTAAATTGTTCATTTTGAAATCTTCTTAAAAAGTACATACAATATTATAAGCATGTACCCAAAAATCAAGCATGGACAAATCTTGATAAGTCCTTGCTATTCAAGGAGAAGAAAAATGCAAAATGTAAGGCCTCTGCAGCAGACGGCTTTTTGAAAACATAGTGACAAAAGAAGAAATTGCACAAAACGTGCAATTTCTCCTTTTGCCACAATGTTTTCCACTTTTTGTCATAGGTCAAAGTCGTCTGCTGCAGAATTGCTTATGACACATTTAGTGGAAAACTGTAGAAGGACTTTGCCAATGCTCAAATGAGTTATTTGCATGACCATAACATTGATTTTGAAAACTGTTGTGAGAGAGAGAACGACAAAATGTATGTTCAAGTGTGCATGTAAAGACATAATATATATTTACATAATAATTTTGTGTTTGTTATGGTGGGATGGGGGTGGTTTTGGAAATCCATTAGTTGATAGGCATAACAAAGTACAGTCATTAACTGTCTTCTAAATAATATATTGCTTAATGCTTTCTGCTTTGAAAATGACTGGATCAGATATTTTACAAAAGCTTGAAGGGTTGTCCAGTTTAAGGTCATTTAACTAGAGAATAGTGTACAGACAACATGAACCCTTCCATGGACAAAAGATACAAGTGGTTTTTTTGTGAACAGTTTAAATTCTGATCCTTCTGCAGTCTGATCAAGATCTACACTGATCTTTAATAAAGTACTTACATTAGCCTGTCCGAAGCTTCAGTCAACTTGTGTACAGACTGATCTAAACCTTCACTGTTCTAAAACACCAACTTGTAACTTAGATCAAATAGAGGTAGGGCAGATTCATAAATATCTCTAAGCCTGTTTGTCAGAAGTTAATTTACAAATTGAAATAGTTTTTTGGCAAGTAAAACATGTATTTATTAACACCCAGTGTTAACCCTTTCCCTCATATAAACGCTTTCGGACGCCTCTGTAGCAGACGACTTTTTGAAAACATAGTGACAAAAGAAGAAATTGCACAAAACGTGCAATTTCTCCTTTTGCCACAATGTTTTCCACTTTTAGTCATAGGCTATCCATTCAATTATGGAGATTTTCTATGTTTTGACAAAATACGTTCAAAGTCGTCTGCTGCAGAATTGTCGTATGAGGGAATGGGTTAAATTAAGCTGTATCTTGCAATTAACCCATTCCCACGTACAACAAATCTGCAGCAGACTACATTGAAACTATTCAGTAAAAAATATGGAAACTTTTTATAACTGCATTTTGGGTAAAGGAGAAATTGCTCATCATAAGCAATTTCTCCTATTGCTACACTGATGTCAAAAGACGTATACATGTATATGTGGGAAAGGGTTAAACCCTTTTATTAATTGACTCATTTCTTTTTTGTTCAATTGAAAAGAAATCATCTTTTTTCTAATAGCAAATTGCCAATTGTATCATTGTATTTTTTGTATGAAATTTATTTGACAATATCAGTTTCCTTTTACAACTTTTAAATCCTAAACAAAGGCATTATACTACTACCTACATTGATACATTGCATATAAAGAAATGTATTATTAAAGCAACTATTGACCCAAATCTCATATCAAATGTGTTAGTCAATTAACGATGATTATGAATAACGGTTGACAAATTGTGGCAGACAGAGGTAGAGCCTCTACCTCTCGCCCATACCACAAGTCCCAGGTTTGAATTCCGTGATAGGCCGATTCTTCATTTGGACTTTATTTAACAAAAGGCACGAGTGCTAGTAAGGGTCTCCAGAATGCTGAAAAAACTCCTTTTGCAATGGATGTAAATAAATGTTCAAACTAACACAACAAATTAATTAATCAAATGCAGTTCATTCATTTAACCAATAACATATGGCAGGTATAGCTATATATTTATGTATACATGTATTATACTAACTTGTGGAGACTTGAGAAAATCAAATGATCCATACTCAAGAAAATTCAATCCTTGAATGGCTGAAAAAACAATCATAGGTCATTTAATGTGAGCCTCTACGAACCAGATCAATATGCATATTTATACAAGTTTATCTGGCTCTGCACAATGTGCTAATTAGCCTTTTCACACCATACTTTTTGACACGTTTGCAGCAGACCACTTTTTCAAACAAGGTAAATGAAGAAATTATTCATGATGAGCAATTTCTCATTTTGCCCATGTTTACAACTCTGATTCAATAATTAACCTTTCCCTCATATAGACGCTTCCTGATGCCTCTGCAGCAGAGGGATTTTTGAAAACATAGTGACAAAAGAATAAATTGCACAAAATGTGCAATTTCTCCTTTTGCCACAATGTTTTCCACTTTTTGTCATAGGTTATCCATTCAATTATGGAGATTTTCTATTTTTTGACAAAATACGTTCAAAGTCGTCTGCTGCAGAATTGCCGTATGACGGAAAGGGTTAAACCTTTTCCTTATTGTTTATACATGACTTCAAAGTGTTCTGCTGCAGCATGCACTAACTGGGAAGAGGTTTATAATTAGTCACAGACGGTTTCATAGATATTGTGACAGTTATTGCACATTTGGGTCAGATAGGATTGATACCCAGACATATTCTATCCCCTTCCCACTTGCAGACGCTATGCTATGTGACACATTTGCAGCAGATGTCTTTTGTAAAACATTGTGGCATCTCCTTTACTTACAAAAGGGTTCAACTCATACTTTTAACAAGTATACTTTCATTGTAGAGATTTTCCATAATTTTGCATTAATGTTTTCAATGTTGTCTGCTGCAGATGAGATGTATATGGGAAAGAAAGGGGGGTTACTCTGTTGGTATGCCCTTAATACAACAAGGTTGCCTTTTCAGGAGCAGGGCTTTGTACGTGTATGTACTATATATTATTTTTTTCTTCTTTACCAGAATACCAGAGTATTAATATTGTAAAGTGTTAGTACTCATGTCAGATTAAAAGTTTATATTTCTGTGTAAAGTTTTTGTATTTAATGTTTCACTATTCTCTACCTGCACCACAATCTGATGGCACAACAACGAAACCTTCTGGATGTATAAACAAAAATAAGGTTGTTATGCGATACTGATATTAACGTTTGTTTATAACCGATGGAAACAATGTGTGTTCCATACAAATTCTTCTCACATCAGTAGTCTGGAGCTACAAGTTACTATAACATTATCGGGTCAGGCATACACTGATAATGGCAGCGCCCTTTACACATAGTATAGCAAGTAAAAAGCTACAGAGACCAACTTTTAGGTGGACAAAACCGTTTAGCCCTTTCCCTCATATAGACGCTTTCTGACACCTCTGCAGCAGACAGCTTTTTGAAAACATAGTGACAAAAGAAGGAATTGCTCAAAATGTTTTCCACTTTTAGTCATAGGTTATCCATTAAATTATAGAGATTTTCCATATTTTGAGAAAATATGTTCATAGTCGTCTGCTGCAGAATTGTTGTATGACGGAAAGGGTTGACCTTTCAAACTGTGGAAGTAGTTTGTTTCATAATTCATGTATTGATACCAAACTTCAAGTTGTACTGGTCAGCTGTAGAGTTGGATATCAATTGTATATTTATTTATTTACTTATGTAGTGGCCATGGTTGTTTCATGCCAGACATACTTATTAACTATAGTATGCAGGGTACATGACTACTCATCACCCAGTTATTGTCTGTGAAAACAGATTATTGCACATCATGTTTTCAAAAGGTAGTTTTGTTTGTATTATTGGGGTTTACATGGTTTTCAACATCATTTCAGTCAAATCACCCCCAACAGTTCACTTATACATGATCCCTCTGTAAACAAACCATGCAGCTATTCAATAGAGTTAAAAACATTGTGGCAAAATCAGTAATTACTCATCATGTGTCATAAAACATCTACGTGTGGAAAAGGGTTAGAAAGTGTTCACACATCTGCAGGCCAGAGACCCTTTCTCCAGTCCTGGAATGAATTTCCTCTAACCCGGTTCCCAGATGCACAATTTAATAAAGATGAACTAATTCAATAGAGTTGTAAACATTGTGGCAAAACCGGCAACTGCTCATGTTTTCAAATGCCGTTCTGTTTGCATTGTTTAGGTTTTACGCAATCGCCATCATCATTTCAGTCGTACCCCCCTGGTAAACCCGTTCCTAAACTAGTGTTCACAAGGTTTTTTCTAAAATTTGACAGTGACCTAGTTTTTGACATTGCATGAACCAGTTTCGAACTTGACTGGGTATTGATGGAGAAAAATGTGCTGATGATTGAAACATGTAGCGTCTAGTGTGTTCACAAGGTTTTATAAATATTGGGTGAAACTAATTTTAAACCCCAAATGAACCAGATTTTAACCCGACTAGGATTTGATGGATTATTTTTCTGATGGACTCTTAGGATGAGTTGATAAAAGATTAGGCTCCTACTGTGTTCAAAAGATTTTTCTAAAAGTTTACCTAAAAATATAAGTGTTTAACCCCATGTGAACCAGTTTTGAGTTTATTGTGATTATAAGCCCATATAATACAGTACATATAACCAATATAAGTTTAAAACAGTACATAACCAATATAAGTTTAAAACGACAATCTTACTGAAACTTGCAGTCTAACATTTCCTAATAGTGGTTAACATTTTCACATAGTTTTAATCAAGTGATGGTATAGTAGCAAATGTGTAACTGCTAAAATTTGAATAGAAGGAATGAAACTACAAGAAGTGATCACTGTAAATGAAACAGCTTATATAGTAAAGGACATCATTTATGTAATAAGGCATTCAATCTTTAAAAAAAATTGAAAGAGGACCACCAAAGAAACATTCCTGTGAAGTTAAAGTTGTTTAAGTTTTTTTAGGAGATGTCATTTGAAGCTGAAAGTTCATTTTATCCATTTTCCGATGCAGCCTTGTGACCATGTTTTTCACCAATTAATATAGCTTGAACGAATCATGAAGAGGATCACTTCTGCTTAATTAACTTAAAATCAGACAATCATTTTCATAACAAGAGGCCCAAGAGGGCCAGTATCGCTCCACTGCATTAGGCAATAATTAAATCACTATAGCCAAACATGTATAAGGCAAAACAGCTCTGCCCCCTGGCAGCCATGTATTTTGACCACTCAACATAGCTTGAAGAAATCTGATACAGGGTCACCTGCATGGATCCAAGGAGTTTTTGAGAGAACATTGAGAGCATGCTGTCTGTGAGGTTTCATGCCAATCTGCCCAGCGGTTACAGAGAAGTCATTTGAAGCAAAATGGTGTGCAAGCACAAATGACAATTTGCCATGTGGGGCTAAAAATGTGGCATAAATTAACGTCAGACTGACAAAGGTTGATCAGAAGAGATCAATTTGAGCCTTGGCTCAAATGCTCTAAAAACTGTTCACCATTATTCAATAATTACACTTTTGCTTATATAGAATTTCAAGTATTGCTGACATGTTTTCTAAGTCACCTGCTGTTGGATTGCTGTATGTGGGAAAGGGTTAATTACTAAGTCTACAGGTTATCTAAGTCACTGTTGCAAGGCTACATGTTATTTAAGTCACTGTTGGTTTGCTGTATGTGGGAAAGGGTTAATTACTAAGTCTACAGGTTATCTAAGTCACTGTTGGTTTGCTGTATGTGGGAAAGGGTTAATTACTAAGTCTACAGGTTATCTAAGTCACTGTTGCAAGACTACATGTTATCTAAGTCACTGTTGGTTTACTGTATGTGGGAAAGAGTTAATTACCAAGGCTATAGGTTATCTAAGTCACTGTTGGTTTGCTATATGTGGAAAGAGTTAATTATCAAGGATACAGGTTATCTAAGTCACTGTTGGTTTGCTATATGTAGAAAGAGTTAATTATCAAGGCTATAGGTTATCTAAGTCACTGTTGGTTTGCTGTATGTGGAAAGAGTTAATTATCAAGACTATAGGTTATCTAAGTCACTGTTTGTTTGCTATATGTGGGAAAGAGTTAATTACCAAGGCTATAGGTTATCTAAGTCACTGTTTGTTTGCTATATGTGGGAAAGAGTTAATTATCAAGGATACAGGTTATCTAAGTCACTGTTGGTTTGCTATATGTGGAAAGAGTTAATTATCAAGGCTATAGGTTATCTAAGTCACTGTTGGTTTGCTGTATGTGGGAAAGAGTTAATTACCAAGGCTATAGGTTATCTAAGTCACTGTTGGTTTGCTATATGTGGAAAGAGTTAATTATCAAGGATACAGGTTATCTAAGTCACTGTTTGTTTGCTATATGTGGAAAGAGTTAATTATCAAGACTATAGGTTATCTAAGTCACTGTTGGTTTGCTGTATGTGGGAAAGGGATAATTACTAGGGCTACAGGTTATCTAAGTCACTGTTGGTTTGCTGTATGTGGAAAGGTTTAATTATCAAGACTACAGGTTATCTAAGTCACTGTTGGTTTGCTGTATGTGGGAAAGAGTTAATTATAAAGGCTACAGGTTATCTAAGTCACTGTTGGTTTGCTGTATGTGGGAAAGGTTTAATTATCAAGACTACAGGTTATCTAAGTCACTGTTGGTTTGCTGTATGTGGGAAAGGTTTAATCATCAAGACTACAGGTTATCTAAGTCACTGTTGGTTTGCTGTATGTGGGAAAGGTTTAATTATCAAGACTACAGGTTATCTAAGTCACTGTTTGTTTGCTGTACGTGGGAAAGGGTTAATTACTAAAGCTACAGGTTATCTAAGTCACTGTTTGTTTGCTATATGTGGAAAGAGTTAATTATCAAGACTACAGGTTATCTAAGTCACTGTTGGTTTGCTGTATGTGGGAAAGGGATAATTACTAGGGCTACAGGTTATCTAAGTCACTGTTGGTTTGCTGTATGTGGGAAAGGTTTAATTATCAAGACTACAGGTTATCTAAGTCACTGTTTGTTTGCTGTATGTGGGAAAGGTTTAATTATCAAGACTACAGGTTATCTAAGTCACTGTTTGTTTGCTGTACGTGGGAAAGGGTTAATTACCAAGGCTATAGGTTATCTACGTCACTGTTGTTTTGCTGTATGTGGGAAAGGGTTAATTACTAAAGCTACAGGTTATCTAAGTCACTGTTTGTTTGCTGTATGTGGGAAAGAGTTAATTATCAAGACTATAGGTTATCTAAGTCACTGTTGTTTTTCTGTATGTGGGAAAGGGTTAATTACTAAAGCTACAGGTTATCTAAGTCTCTGTTTGTTTGCTGTATGTGGGAAAGAGTTAATTATCAAGACTATAGGTTATCTAAGTCACTGTTGGTTTGCTATATGTGGGAAAGGTTTAATTATCAAGACTACAGGTTATCTAAGTCACTGTTGGTTTGCTGTATGTGGGAAAGGTTTAATTATCAAGACTACAGGTTATCTAAGTCACTGTTGTTTTGCTGTATGTGGGAAAGGTTTAATTATCAAGACTACAGGTTATCTAAGTCACTGTTTGTTTGCTGTACGTGGGAAAGGGTTAATTACCAAGGCTATAGGTTATCTACGTCACTGTTGTTTTGCTGTATGTGGGAAAGGGTTAATTACTAAAGCTACAGGTTATCTAAGTCACTGTTTGTTTGCTGTATGTGGGAAAGGGTTAATTATCAAGGCTATAGGTTATCTACGTCACTGTTATTTTGCTGTATGTGGGAAAGGGTTAATTACTAAAGCTACAGGTTATCTAAGTCACTGTTTGTTTGCTGTATGTGGGAAAGGGTTAATTATCAAGGCTATAGGTTATCTACGTCACTGTTGTTTTGCTGTATGTGGGAAAGGGTTAATTACTAAAGCTACAGGTTATCTAAGTCACTGTTTGTTTGCTGTATGTGGGAAAGAGTTAATTATCAAGACTATAGGTTATCTAAGTCACTGTTGGTTTGCTATATGTGGGAAAGAGTTAATTACCAAGGCTACAGGTTATCTAAGTCACTGTTGGTTTGCTATATGTGGGAAAGAGTTAATTATCAAGACTACAGGTTATCTAAGTCACTGTTGGTTTGCTGTATGTGGGAAAGAGTTAATTATCAAGACTATAGGTTATCCAAGTCACTGTTGTTTTTCTGTATGTGGGAAAGGGTTAATTACTAAAGCTACAGGTTATCTAAGTCACTGTTTGTTTGCTGTATGTGGGAAAGAGTTAATTATCAAGACTATAGGTTATCTAAGTCACTGTTGGTTTGCTGTATGTGGGAAAGAGTTAATTATCAAGGATACAGGTTATCTAAGTCACTGTTGGTTTGCTGTATGTGGGAAAGGGTTAATTATCAAGGATACAGGTTATCTAAGTCACTGTTGGTTTGCTATATGTGGAAAGGGTTAATTACTAAAGCTACAGGTTATCTAAGTCACTGTTGGTTTGCTATATGTGGAAAGAGTTAATTATCAAGGCTATAGGTTATCTAAGTCACTGTTGGTTTGCTGTATGTAGAAAGAGTTAATTATCAAGGATACAGGTTATCTAAGTCACTGTTGGTTTGCTATATGTGGAAAGGGTTAATTACTAAAGCTACAGGTTATCTAAGTCACTGTTGGTTTGCTGTATGTGGGAAAGGGTTAATTATCAAGACTACAGGTTATCTAAGTCACTGTTGGTTTGCTGTATGTGGGAAAGGTTTAATTATCAAGACTACAGGTTATCTAAGTCACTGTTTGTTTGCTGTATGTGGGAAAGGTTTAATCATCAAGACTACAGGTTATCTAAGTCACTGTTGGTTTGCTGTATGTGGGAAAGGTTTAATCATCAAGACTACAGGTTATCTAAGTCACTGTTGGTTTGCTGTATGTGGGAAAGGTTTAATTATCAAGACTATAGGTTATCTAAGTCACTTGTTGGAAAGAGTTAATCACCAAGGCTACAGGTTATCTATCCAAGAGACCTGAGCTAAAGTCCTTTCCCAGATGTGTCTGATGTATTGTGCAACATATGACTTGAGAATATTGTTGGAAAAGGAGAATTAACTCAACGGTTTTAACCCTTTCAAATCACCTAACTGAAGACTCTGCAGCAGACATATTTTGAAATTGTTGTGGCAAAAGGAGAAATGGGTTATATTGAGAAATTTGTCATGTTGCCACAATGTTTTCAACTTTATTCAATTTTTGTTCTTTTATTTAAAGTTTCCACATTTTGACAAAATGATTTTAAAGGCGTCTGCTGCAGATTTGTTGTATGTACAGTGTTTTGTTTTGTACACCTTTCACTATTGTAGATGCATTTTAACATATTCTGAAAATTATTAGACAACACTATATAAAAGTCATTCTTTCATCGACAGATGTTCCATATTTATGCTAGATGCTTTAAGGGTCTGCTGCAGATGTGGCGTATGTGGGAAAGGGTTAAATTTACGAGAGGCACCAAGACCCCCTAATCACATTAACCCCTTCCCACATGCAGATATACTTTGTAAACTCTTTTGAAAACACTTGAGCAAAAAGATGAGTGCTCATGGGCAGTTTCTTCTTTTGCATCGTTTTCAACAATATCCGATAAAGATAGATTCATTAACCCTTTCCCTCATACGGCAATTCTGCAGCAGACAACTTTGAACATATTTTGTCAAAAAATAGAAAATCTCTATAATTGAATGGATAACCTATGACTAAAAGTGGAAAACATTGTGGCAAAATGAGAAATTGCTTGTTTTGAGCAACTTCTTCTTTTGTCACTATGTTTTCAAAAAGCTGTCTGCTGCAGAGGCGCCAGAAAGCATCTATATGTGGGAATGGGTTAATAGAGATCCTCGATAGTTTTGTATTGATGTCATCCGTGGAAGATTTATTATATGTGAGAAAGGTTGGAGTAGAGCTCATTAACTAAATCTGTCAATTGACTGCATCATTAATTCATCTTCACTTATACAAATTATTTCACGTCCAAAAGGGTGTAAATATATATGAGCAATTCCATGAGAAAACCAACATAATGCACTCTGCGTAATCCACCTGTAAATAAAAGTCTTTGTTTGACATCACAGACTTTTTCATTAAACTTTTGCAAATAATTTGACCACTCAACAGTTTTACCCTGTCCAATATTAAACAAATTGGTCATGTCCGACTTTGAAAACATCTAGGCAAAATTATGGAGAAATCTCTGTAAATGAAAGTATTTGTACATTTATTGAATAGAGTTGACAACACTGTGGCAAAATGAGAAATTGCTCATTACGGCACAATGTTTTCAAAAGTTGTCTGTTGCAGAGGCGTCTGAAAGCCCCTATATGTTGGAAATCTGGTGGACACCGATCTCAGATGGCCTTATGGTTACTGTCTAGGAAATGTGGTGGGGACAATGTTTGCTGGAAGGACAGATGGACAAGATGTAGTAACAATTTGAGGGACTAAGAAACAGTTTTATACACCTATAAAACTCAACAAATAGTAACATTATATTTTGTTTTTAATGACAATGCAATTTCCCAATGATTTTACTATTCATATAACACATAACAAATAACTGGATGTAAAAGCATATACACACAATCATTGACAAATAAAAGTCTAGAGACTTCCCCTTGTATTAGTCAATGAAAAACTTGATAAATTAACATTCGCCCACATACAACAAATCTGCAGCATAGAACTTTGAAAACATCTAGGTTAGATTAGAGAAAATATGTATAAATAAATTTATGATTATTGAATAGAGCTTAAAACATTGTGCCAAAAGTAGAACTTGCTCATAGTGAGCAATTACTCCTTCTGCCATGATGTTTTTCAAGAGTAGTCTGCTGCAGATGCATCAAAACTTGTCTGCAGGTAAAAAAAGAGTTTAGGTTCAACCGGTGTAATGATAGATAAAACTATTGTGCCGTAACAAAGTAGAATACGGTGAATATAAACAGTGTTTTTACCATTAACCCGTTCCCACCTGCAGACACATTTTGACGCAATAGCAGCAGACGACTTTTGAAAACATTGTGGCCAAAGGTGAAATTGCTCATGATGAGCACTTAATTCTCCTTTGGCCACAATGTTTTCAACTTTATTTTAAAATTAAGTAATCTTTTATGGAGATTTTTCAGGTTTTTGTCACAATGTTTTCAAAGTCGTCTGCTGCAGATTTGTCGTATGTGGGAAAGGGTTAAACTCTTTCCAAAGAGGATTTTGCTTACATCTAACAAACAAGGGCATAAATATCACAATGGATAAAACATTTCAATGATTAATTTAATATAACATACAAGATTTGTAATGAAAATGGATGTCATTTATTGTAGCTGTACTATTTAACAAACTACCAGTAGTTGTGTTTACAGTGCATCTATTGTTCAAATACGAATGGTTGTGACGTACTTTTCAACCAAGCAAATGATTCATATTGTTTTCAACTCCTTTCAATAATTATTCCTTCATTTATAGATTCTGAAAACTTTAAGTGGGATGTTTTTCAATGTGGTTTGAAGCGGAAATGCTGTATGTGGAAAAGGGAGTGTCAAGAGCCTAATATAGGCATATCAGGTAATAGTCTATCAGATATTGCAACATATCGATAAATAAAGCTATAAGATATCTACGGTCAAGCATGGTTGTATAATAAGTTAATAACATTTGCTTAACCCTTTCCCTCATATACACGCTTTCCGACGCCTCTGCAGCAGACGGCTTTTTGAAAACATAGTGACAAAAAAAGAAATTGCACAAAACGTGCAATCTCTCCTTTTGCCACAATGTTTTCCACTTTTTGTCATAGGTTATCCATTCAATTATAGAGATTTTCCATTTTTTGATAAAATATGTTCAAAGTCGTCTGTTGCAGAATTGCCGTATGAGGGAAAGGGATAAAATAAGATTTCTATGTGAAAATTGTACAATGGCATGCCAGTTGTCTGATTTTTCATTCACTATAAAATTGACGTTTGATTTGCCAGTGATAAAAACAGTTTTGTTGGGGTTTTACGCCGTTTTCAACATTATTTCAGTTGAAACACAGTGACAGTTCACTTATTTATGATCCATGGGTAAAAAACCCAGTACTAGGCTAAGAAATGTGCCTTGCCCACAGGCACTCCACCATGACCATAGCACAGAGTCTGGGGATCGAACACTGGAGGCCCGGTTCCAAATCCCTGAAGCTAACCACTAGGCCAGGGCAGATAAAAACAGTATATGCAATAATCTGAATGATGAATTTGTCAAACAACTCATCTGTTACGTCAGTCTAAAAACTCCCTTGGGGTCAATCTTTTGGTCTCCTCCTAACCTTTCAGTCAGAAATAATTCAGACTAATTTGCATGAAGTCCATAACATGCCTCTTATCCCTTTCCCTCATATGACATTTCTGCAGCAGACGACTTTGAACGTATTTTGTCAAAAAATGGAATATCTCTATAATTGAATGGATAACTTATGACTAAAAGTGGACGCTTTCTGACGCCTCTGCAGCAGATGGCTTTTTGAAAACATAGTAACAAAAGAAGAAATTGCTCAAAACGAGCAATTTCTCCTTTTGCCACAATGTTTTCCAATTTTAGTCATAGGTTCATTCAATTATAGAGATTTTCTAATTTTTAGAAAATATGTTCAGTCGTCTGCTGCAGAATTGTCGTATGAGGGAAAGGGTTAAAGCAAGCTCTGATGGCATAAAAATGTTTTTTTTATACAACAGCCTATTTCTGCCTGTTTTTCTGATATTTAGAAAGACTATCAATAATACTGTTAAGATACATATTTTGATTGTGGAAAGAAATCTAGAATTAGGATTTAAAATGAAAATTTAATGAATTTATGATTCTAAAACAGGACAAAAAACAAACATGTATAATTAAACACCTTTGACCCAGTATCTCATACCATTGTGTATGTCTCTAGATCCGATGGCCTTTGAAAACATTAGTGGAAAAGAAACCTTGACCTCTTCCTATAATGTTTTACATTCTTTGTGAGATATAACTATTTCCATCAGAGGTTTTTGATAGGATACAACACTGAAATATCATGTCAGCTAAACAATTAAACAGTGTGTAGAATATTTTGCCTCCATCTGTGCAAACAAAGTCAAACCAGTATAGCTCAACTGCCAAAAGGCGAAATAACCCACATCTCATGTTGTCTATTTTTAAATCAATATGACTTAGAAGGTCACCAAAGGAATGTTTATGTACCACTTAGTATTTAAAAATAAAACATTTCATTTCTTAGCCCACAAACCCCAGGTGGCCATTTCTTTTGACCAATCACCATTGTTTGAACGAATAAGGAAGAGAGCCACCCAAGGACATGTCTATACAATTCATTTAAATTGGAGCAAGCAGTTTCTGAGACATAATTGTACACGAAAACGGTACAGACAGACAATCACCCACAATTAGACAAAGTGAAGGCTAAATGCTTTTTTTCTAAATGTTCTAAACTTGACCAAACAATTAGTTTTCTAAATATTATTATCCTAAACCAACATTCTTGATACCATTTTACATCTATGATTTCATATTGATAGGCACAGGTAAAGTGCAAATGAAATTCTACACACACAAAAATAAATTAAATACTTCCCTCATCTCATAGAAACAACTTCTGTCAACTCTCTTCATAAGGAAACTTTGGATTTGTATACAGGAATATAAGAACTTGCTCATTAAAATAGACAACATTTAAACCTTTTCCACATACAGACACTTTCTGCGGCAGAAGACTATTGAAATCATTGTGGCAAAAAGATAAATTGCTCATGATGAGCAATTTCACCATTTGCCAATGATTTCAACTCTATTTAATAATCATACAATCAATAATTGAGAATTTCTATATTTTATACCTGATAATTTCAGTCGTCTGCTGCAGATATTTTGTATGTGGGAAAGGGTTAACAATATACCAAAGATCACATCAATAGTTTGAAAATACCAGAGTAAAATATTGTACCATCTGAAAAAATGGAAGTACAGTTTAGATATATAGCTGAAAACATTGTGATAAAAGGAAAAATTGCTAGTTGAGCAATTCTTCCCTATTCCACAATATTTTCAAAAGTTGTCAATTGCTGAGGTGTCTAATGATGTCTGTATGATTTATCTTGATAAGCCCTGTCCCTTTTGCAGACGCATTTTGACGCATCTGCAACAGACGACGTTATGGCAAAAGGAGAAATTACTCATTTTGAGCAATATCTTCCTTTGTCACGATGTTTTCAACTTTTTTCAGTAATTATACCTACAATTATAGAGATTTTCCATTTTTTTGAGAAGACATTTTTAAAGTTGTCTGCTGCAGATTTACTGTAGGTGGGAAAAGGTTAAACCATTGAAGCAAAAGAAAAATTGCACATTCTGAGCTATTTCTCCTTTTTCCACAATGTTTTATTCAAAGATATTTTCAATACTTTTTCAGTCATCTGCTGCAGATTTGTTGTTATGATGGAAATTGTTATGCCACATACAACAACATCTAAAGCAAACGACTTTCAGAAAATATAGGCGAAAATATGGCAAGTCTCCCTTATAGTCAGAGTGTGTCATACATAGCTCTATAGCAAGGCAGTATAAGTGTCCCCTTATACATATACCTTGGCTACATTATGAATACCCTATCCTTTAGTAATGACTTTTACCCTTTCCCACATGCAGATGACCTTTGAAAACAGAGCGAATTTATCCAAAATTGGTCTGTGCCTATTTATTATAGAAGCATAAAAAGTATGTGCCAAGAAGCACATTATATTGTTTGCAAGAGTAACATTTATCTTACAATGCTTTCAATTAATAATTATTTTACCTGATGGGCTTAATTTGATTTCTTAATTTTTTTGAATGGCATTTTATACTGCCTTCAAAAGAAATTCAGATATATTTAGGTGTTTCCTGTGTAAATTTCCAGTACTACTGGTATTATTTATCCTGACAACAACACATTAGTCATCCTAGCAACCCTGATCACCAAGGAGGAAAGCCATCACTACCATTGATCAAGTCTTTGGTATAACTTGATCAGGGATCAAACACAGATCTCCGATACCTAATGTGATAGCTCTAACCACTACATAATGGAGACAGTTTATTCTAGACTTACAAATCTAATCTTTTGAAATTATATGAGAATCTCATGAGCAAGTCTTCATTTTCACACAAAATCTCCAACAGATAAACACTCTAGAGGCAGAAAAACACCTTTGTACCAAGGGAAGGATCAAAGGTCAATTGATTAATTGCTTGATGTTTAACGCCACTTCCAACATTTTTAAGCTAAATCATGCCGTTTTCTGGGTAAGTTGCCAGTATTACTGGTCCATTATTTATCCTGACACCAGCCAGTCAGTTGTAACGCTGACCCTGCAACCCTGAGCGCCAAGGAAGGCAGCCATTACTACCATTTTTAAAGTCTTCGGTATGACCAGCCTGGGATAGACCCATGACCTCCCGCATCCTAGACTGACGCTCTACTACACTACACCACCGAGGAAGTAATCAAAGGCCAAGATAAGGGGAAATAAACAGGTGTATTTGTCCAGCAACATCTTCTTCACCCTTTCTTCACCCGTTCCCACTTACAACTAATCTACAGCAGACATTTTTCAAACAAATCTGGACAAAAATATGAAAACTATATAAGCAAATATTTATTTACTGAATAGATTAGAAATCATTGTGCCAAAAGTAGAAAACTCTCTTTCTGAGCAATTTCTACTTTTGAACAATGTTTATAAAAGTCATCTGTTGCTCCCTAAAAATGTGTCTATATGTGGGAAAGGGTAAATTACCTATATAAACCCAATTTGTGGGTTCTCAAAATAACTATCTCACTTAGACAATTCTATTGAGAACCCACATAACAGATTGAACCTTTTCCCACACATAAGAAATCTGCAGCAGACGACTTTAACAACATTTAGTTAAAACTATCCAATATATCTATAAATGATGGTATAATTACTGAAAAAAGTTGAAATCATTGTGACAAAATGAGAAAAGTCGTCTGATGCAGAGGCATCGGAAAGCGTCTATATGTGGGAAAGGATTAAGTGAAGATCAAAGAACATGAAATTAGCCTCTGATTTGAAGTTCTGAGGGTAAAATGTCTCTGTCCGTAAACTTCAGGGAATAACAAGGATTTAAAACTAGTTTTATCACAGGTAAAGGCTAGGGCAGTTGCCCCACTCTTTTTTCTCTTTACAAGTCCAGTACATGTCATTGGACACGTACATTAGTTCACCAGTAATATCATCCACTTTACGTTCAAACCAAGCAGGCTTGTGGCAAGGAGGTTCTTCACCTGAAACAGAAAAAATGTTCAAACGGTAAAATTTATTCTACAATCAAAGTATTTCCATCATAAACTAGATGCACACAGGCAACATGTCGAGCCCGCTCCAAAGGTTTTGTGACATAGTGCTCTTCTATGCAATTGCAACACAGACTGACAAAGAGTTAACCTGATAGCAGTTAATTAATGGCCTTTTGCGATACCGAAGTGGTTGTAAAATGTCAAAAGTACAACATTTATTTTTTATTTTTGAGATACCATATTATTCTGAAGTTTAACATACATAATTTTTAGTACGTTTTGTGTATGAAAGGTTCAGACATATTTAACATAGGAATAATTTTACACACGACACATGTATTGAAAGACACATCTACTTATCCTCATTATAAAATAAATCCTTAAACTGAAAATCTTTTGAATAATGGAATATTTTGCGTTATGGTACTTCAATCCCACTTTTGGAATGTGGACATTAATTATGTAGAGAAGTGTTGTCAGTAGTGGACAAAAACATAGGAAACCATACTGCTGCATATGCGTCAAAACGCGTCTACAAGTGGGAAAGGGTTAACCCTTTCCCTCATATTGACGCTTTCTAACGCCTCTGCAGCAGACAGCGTTTTGAAAACATAGTGACAAAAGAAGAAATTGCACAAAACGTGCAATTTCTCCTTTTTTCCACAATGTTTTCCACTTTTTGTTATAGGTTATCCATTCAATTATGGAGATATTCTATGTTTTGACAAAATACGTTCAAAGTCGTCTGCTGCAGAATTGTTGAATGAGGGAAAGGGTTAAAAGAGAACAGTCTCCCTTTTTGCAAAATTTGTTTTCCCTTCTGCTATCAGCACCTCATCATGTTACCCAGTAACTTGAGAATCCTATGTTGCATGGTTTCTCAGCTTGACCTTTGACTTCTAAGTGTGACCTTGATCTTTAAGGAACAGGCCTGGTCTTATGCACGACACTTCACCTCATCGAGGTGATCATGTGTGCCCAGTAACTTGGGAATCCTATGATGCATGGTTGAGATGAGGGCCAGACAAGGTACAGTCCTATCGAACAGCGACATGCAGCATGATGAACATTTGTGCGAAGTTTCTTGGAAATCCTATGAAGAATGGTGCGGTCTGGACAAGGTACAGTCCTATCAAACAGTACTCATTTTGATCTTTGACCTTTAAGTGTGACCTTAACATTTGAGGTACAGGCCTGGGTTATGTGCACGACACGCTGCCTAATTATGGTGAACATTTGTGCTAAGTTTCTTGGAAATCATATGATGCATAGTTAATATGAGGTCTAGACAAGGTTTTGGACAGACGGCCACAGGAACGCATGCACATACATTTACCAAACCACCATTGTGACCGCTATGTCAAGCTCATCGCAAGCAGGCTGGACAAAAATGCAGCTTCCAGAGCGCAAACAAAATGTTCGATCAATTTAGTCTAGTGACCTTGTTTTTGACCAGACATGACCTATACATGTATTCACACTTGGCCTACATATCAACAAAGGAGCTCTAAATAAGAAAATTATTTCACATCCCTCTATCCTTTAATGATCCTAAAACCCTATCTTGTGGGTACTCAAAAGTATCGATCTAAGTGAGATTATTCTTTTCAGTACCCACAACATAGGGTTTACTAGAGTCATAAGAGAATATAGGTACAAAAAGACCACTTTACACCTGGTTATCTAGTCCTCTGCAAACATCTTGACAAAGTTTCAAGCTGCTGAAGTAAAAATAAAAATTACAGTCTCTTAAAGTGTTAACGAGATATTTCTCAAACTTGGCCAAGTGACCTAGGTTTTGACCGAACATGACCTATATTCGAAAATAGTCTAGATATCATCAAGACAAACATTCTGATAAATGTTCAAAATGCAGCTACAAATTTTGACGGAGATGTATGTTCTAATAAACTTTTATGAGGATTGTATGCCAAATGTTGCCTGTATATAGGGTGTCAACAAGGCCACTGTCGAAGACACATGGCGGAGGACAGACAGATCAAAGGCGATCACATTAGCTCATCTCGAGCACTTTGTACTCAGGTGACCTAAAAACTAGAGGCGAGGTCTGACAGGATTTATCTATATGATCGGCCTCTTTCTTACGCCAAAACAATTCAATAAGTCATCTGATAAAGCTCTGATGTTTTTGACTTCAAACTTAATTTATTGTTGCGATTAACCTACCCCTTTTTAAAGCTTCATCAGCCTCAGCTTCCATATGTTTACGCCTAGTTCTTTGTTTTTCTTCCAGGACAACTTTAACTCGATTCGCCTCATCCCAGTCACCGTCCTCCATGGCACGCTGATCTGGGCGATTCCTCGAGTCTGTTGGCGCTACTTCTGAATCCTTCTCATTCAACTCAATTGCCATTTGTGTAAAGAAATACATTTTCTCAGCATCTGACCTGCAACATTGGAAAGCTTGTTTAAATTTAAGCAACTATTTGTACCAAGTTTCATTAAAGAAACTATACAATTAAAATAGTTTCCTGCACAAAATTCATATCATATTGATAGAATAAGCAAGCAACCTTCCAAGGCAAACTTAGTTCAAAAGAAGTTAAAAAACACTAACAACAGTATTTCAGTTATATTGCAGAATTTCCTGGGTAATCTGCCATTTAATTTATCCTGGCACCGATACATCATTTATCATGCTATCGCATCAACTATGAGTGCCACTTCTTTTACTGAAGCCTTTGCTAAGACCTGACAGGGGATAGAACACTATCAAGTACACCACTTAGTCTTACTCTTAGTTTGCAGAGACCTGTGAACAGTTTAACTTTACTTTAATCAGTAAAGTGTCAAATATTGGTTATTTTTTAAAGTCATGTAGAGATCAAACTTTAATACTCTAACCAGAGGACTAGATACGGTCGAGTAAACTTGTCTTTCCCAACATTAACTCTCTTATGACAAAATTGAACCCTATGTTGTGGGTACTCAAAAGAATCATCTCAATGAGACGATTCTTTTAAGTACCCACAACATAGGGTTTAATGGTCAAATAAGGATTTGGGGATGTGAAATACTCTTCTAATCTAGAACTATGGTCTAACAGTTTCAACAAGACACTGAAACGACACCAATTAATCTGTATTATGGGAAGGGTTATAGGGTTGGGTAAGAGATCATGAAGAAAAGTACTTACGGAGGAAGCTGCCTTTTCCAGATAAGTCTTTTTGGCCCGGTAGCGAAGACGGGTCGTTTGGCAGATTCATCGACATGTAATACCTGGGCTGTCTCTATAGTGGTATCCCAAGTACCTGTTATCACCCATTTGGCTGTGTCTGTATGGTCTGTTATAACACCAGTTACCTGTACAAATAGTGTAATGATTGGAGTTTAAAACCATTTTAAATAGTTTTTTCAGTCTATCATTGTAGCGTAGAAGCCTGTATAAGGCGGAGTTGACAGGTCTTTTTTGCCAGCAAATTATTCCCCTTATTACTCAAATTTTATGTTGTGTGAACTCCTGAGAATGACCTCAGTAAAACGAATTTCAAACAAAATTGCGACCACAATAGCATATAACATACCATGGATAGTCTACCTGGGTTAACACAAAAGAGTTTTAACTACACCTTGAAACAATGTTGTTAAAACAATCTTGCATGAAGCCCAAGAATTATCATCACATATAGGCAATTTGACAATTAAAAACAATTGAGGCTTAAATTCTAATTTGTGGGTTAAATGCTAGTACTACTGGTCCATTTATCCTGTCAGTCTTAATTCTAACCCCCAAACATCTTTAGGGCAAAGGAGGGAAAACCATTACTGCCTTTTTTTATAATCTTTGGTAAGCGCAGGACGGGGATATAACAAGTGACATCTTTGATATTTAACCATTTCCCTCATAGACGCTTTCTGGCGCCTCTGCAGCAGACTCCGTTTTGAAAACATAGTGACAAAAGAAGAAATTGCACAAAACGTGCAATTTCTTCTTTTGCCACAATGTTTTCCATCTTTGTCATAGGTTATCCATTCAATTATGGAGATTTTCTATGTTTTGACAAAATACGTTCAAAGTCGTCTGCTGCAGAATTGTTGTATGAGGGAAAGGGTTAATATGTATCCCTATTAAGTGTAAGTAGACTGTCAAGGATATGGAGCTTTCAGTCAAATAAAATTGTCCTACCTTTCTAGGCTTTTCCCTGGAGAAGTAACTATAGGGGTAGTATTTCAGGTGACACTTGTCTTTGGTTTTATGATTTACAATGTCCATTTCACCGTGATGATCTACCCACAGACGTCCGACAATGATATTGTGAACTGTTGTCGTAACCTTTCGCCACGTGTAATGGTTTCCAGACTTTTTAAACAATAAATGGGCAATACCTGAATGAAGAAAACTGACAATAATCATTTGAGCATCATTATTAACCCTTTCTCACATACAACAAATCTGCAGCAGAAGACTTTGAAAACATCTATGCAAAAACATGGAAATTCACCATAACTGACAGTATAATTTTTGTTGAAAACATTGTGGCAAAAAGGAGAAATTGCTTGTTTTGAGCAATTTCTTCATTTGTCACATTGTTCTCAAAAGTCTCCTGCTGCAGCGGCTTCAGAAAGCGTTTATATGTGGGAAAGGGTTAAATGATACGCAGCATTAAGGCAAAAGTATTTGACAAATACATCCCTGGCTTGCATTTATATGTAAAGGAAGGGGTATATTTTCAATACAGAATGCGCACATAATAATATAAAAGATTTAATAAATTATTATAAACATTGCCAGACGCTTTCTGACGTCTCAGCAGCAGATGACTTTTGAAAGCATTGTGATAACAAGAGTGCCAGTGCCGCTACAAAATATAAAGATCAAGATTGGTCCTTTTAATTATTGCTTTTAACATGTCTGTATACATAAGCTCAAAATGAAGTCTGTGAGACCAGTTAGCTTAGCTGAAAGAGACAGGGACCCGAGATCATGGTTGCCTGGGTAGTAGGTTCGATCCCTGCAGGGGCAGCCGGGTGTTTCCTTGAGCAAAACAGTTTATCCACACTTGTTCAGAGTTGAAAGTCTTACTCTGCTTACCAGCCTAGCTGACTTTGGTATTAACTAAAGAAAATAGGATACATATAAACAGATAGAACCCTATAGAGGCTTCCGATATGAAAGTAGGTCAAATGGCAGTGTTGATATGTATCCTTTTTTCCTTCTGAGCTGAACTCTTGCAAAAATCACTCTACCGGCTAATCCCTGCTTTATGCACTTCTACCTGTTTGGAAACTTGAGTTGCGTTCTCAAGTGAATATGCTATAGAGACCAAGTTTCGAAAGGCATAACTATTGCAAAAATTGCTGAACCGGAAAATCCCTGCTTTATGCACATCTACCCATTATAGTAATGATATTGACCAAGTTTTGAAAAGATTCAGTCAGAAACGTAGGAAGAGTTGCGTTCACAAGCCGCAATATCAATCAGCTACAGAGACTAAGTTACAAGGGACATAAACCTTGCAAAAATCAATGAACTGGAAAATCGCCGCTTCATGCACATCTACCCAATATAGTAATGACATTGATCAAGTTTTGAAAAGATTCGGTCAGAAACATAGGAGGAGTTGCGTTCACAAGGCTGCAATATCAATCAGCTACAGAGACTAAGTTACAAAGGACATAAATCTTGCAAATATCAATGAACCGGAAAATCGCCGCTTCATGCATATCTACACATTATAGTTATGACATTGACCAAGTTTTGAAAAGATACGGTCAGAAACGTAGGAGGAGTTACATTCACAAGAAATGGACGTACGGACGGACAGACGACGCCAATATACGACCGCCTCCGGCGGCGTATAAAAAGATATAAGGAATTTGATAAGACTCATCCAAGGAACATTTCTACAAAATAATTTGAAAATCTGCCAACCAGTTCGGGAGGAGCAGGAGTTTATTTTTTCGTTGCCATAGAATCCAGCATTTTGCATGGATCCAAAATATTTGAAGGAATTTAAGAGAAGACATTGAGAGAATGCTACCTAAAAAGTTTCATCCAAATTGGCCAAGTGGTTACAGAGGAGAAGCCTACAGCCAGTGAAGCTAAAAAACTTTAAAGGAGAAATTGCTCATAATACACAATATCCCCTTTCACCACAATGTTAAACAAGAGCACCACGTACGGCACAGACGCTCGACTGATAGGGAGAAAAAAAACAAAACAAAACGGACGACCACGCTGCCGACAACGGCAGGGTCATGACAATAGCTCTCGTTTTTTTCAAAAGTCGAGCTAAAAATGTTCTTTCATTTATAGATATTTTTTTCTAGATACTAGATACTTTCAAAGTCGTCTGCTGCAGATTTGATGCATGTGGAAAAGGGTTAAATATGTTAATAACGGTAGCAGGAAACTGTTTAATCTTTCAGAGCGTATCTTTGTTAATAACGCATGTTCAATATTTATTTAGTTTTCTTGCTAAAAATGTTGGACTGGGTGATATTTAGGATACATTACAAGTAGCAACTTATCCTTCTTATCTTTGTCCCTGTTTCATCTGACAGCAATGTACATTGCGCCTTGCATGTCTAACAAACATTGATTTACCTGTAGGTACAATTTGAAGATATCTCCCTCGAAATTTACTATTCATTGTAAACTCTTGCCATAATTTCCAGTCTTGTCCCTCGGTATAAAAAGCAGCCGTGGGCGGATGATGGCTCACCTGAAATATCAAGGGGAGGGGAAATTATAATACAATCAAATTGTCAATTTACCCATTCACACTTACATTAAATCTATATAAATGATAGTTTGATTATTAAATAGAGTTGACAACATAGTGGCAAATGGGCAAACTGCTTATAAAGCAATATATCCTTTTTGTCAGAATGATTTCAAAAGTAGTCTGTTGGTGATGCATTAAAATACATCTACATGTGAGAATGGTTTAACCCTTTCCAACATACAACAAATCTGCAGCAGATGACTTTGAAAACATACCCATACACAATTTGAAACTCCCTTCAAATGAAAGTTCAATTATTGAATAGAATTAAAAACATGGTGACAATTCGTCCCTTTAGTGCAAGAAGGTTGTAACTCCGTTTTTCATTATTTTACAGGAGAAGCAAAAAACTATCCTATTTTAAAGATAAAACATAACAAAGAACATCCTTTGGATATTTGTTTTAAAAATACATTTCAGGAAGCTTTAGAACTCTTACATTGAAAAATAATTTCATATAAATGAGTTTTAGTAGATGTGTCCAGTTACAACCTTCTTGCACTCAAATTACGGCACTTTTTATTATTTCTTGAGTGCAAGAAGGTTGTAACATTTATTTGTTTTCAACATTGAAAATAATTCATAACAAATATGCATAAGTATGAACTTATCAATTTAAATTATAAAAATGAAACACTTTCTTTGACACAGACAACTTTTGACACATCTGCTCAAGAAAGATTGCTCAATGAACCATTTTTCTTATTAGCAATGTTTTTTTTACTGTTTCAAAATTATTATTTTCCGTATTTAGTTAAAAAAAAGTTCTAGTTATCGAGAGGTCGAATTATCGAAAAGTTCGCGTTATCAAAAACTTCGAGTTATAAAAAGTTACGAGTTATGGAAAGGTCGAATTATGGAGAGGTCGAATTATCGAAAAGTTTGAGTTAAAACATAAGTTACCGAAAGGTCGAATTATCGAAAAGTTCGAGTAAAAAAAAAAGTTCGAGTTATCGAGAGGTCGAATTATCGAAAAGCTTGAGTTATCGAGAGGTCGAACATTTTGAGTTATCGAGAGGTCGATTATCGAAAAGTTTGAGTTATCAAGGTCGAATTATCGAAAATTTCAAGTTAAAAAAAAAAATTGAGTTATCGAGAGGTTGAATTATCGCCAAAAATCGAGTTATAAAAAGTTTGAATTATCGAGAGGTCGAATTATCGAAAAGTTCGAGTTAAAAAAAATGTAATCGAAAGGTCGGATTATCGAAAAGTTCCGAGTTATCGAGAGGTCGATTTATCATAAAAAAATCGTTTTCGAAATGTTCGAGTTCAAAAAAAATTTGAGTTATAAAAAGTTTGAGTTATCGAGAGGTTGAATTATCAAAAAGTTTGAGTAAAAAAAAAGTTCAGAGTTATCGAGAGGTTGAATTATCGAACATTTCGAGTTATCGAGAGGTCAATTTATCGAACATTTCAAGTTATCGAGAGGTCGAATTATCGAAAAATTCGAGTTATCGAGAGCTTGAATTATCGAACATTTCGAGTTATCAAGAGGTCGAATTATCGAAAAGTTCGAGTTATCGAATGTTCAAGTTATCAAAAAATTTGGGTTATCGAAAAAATTGAGTTATTGAGAGGTCGCATTATCGAAAAGCTTGAGCTAAAAAATAAGTTACCGAAAGGTCGAATTATCGAAAAGTTTGAGTAAAAAAAAAGTTATCGAGAGATCGATTATCGAAAAGTTCGAGTTATAAAAAGTTTGAGTTATCAAGAGGTCGAATTATCGAAAATTTCGAGTTAAAAAAAAAATCGAGTTATCGAGAGGTTGAATTATCGAAAAAATCAAGTTATAAACTATCGAGAGGTCGAATTATCGAAAAAGTTTGAGTTAAAAAAAAAGTTATCGAAAGGTCGAATTATTGAAAAGTTCCGAGTTATCGAGAGGTCGAGTTATCAAAAAATTCGGGTTATCGAAAAAATTCAGTTGAATTATCGAAAAGTTCGAGTTATCGAGAGGTCGAATTATCGAACATTTTGAGTTATCGAGAGGTCGAATTATCGAAAAGTTCGAGTTATCGAGAGGTCGAATTATCAAACATTTCGAGTTATCGAGAGGTCGAATTATCGAAAATTTTGAGAAAAAAAAAGTTACTAAAAAATTTAGTTATAAAAAGTTTGAGTTAACGAGGTCGAATTATCGAAAAGTTTGAGTAAAAAAAAGGTTATCGAGAGGTCGAATTATCGAACATTTCGAATTATCGAGAGGTCGAATTATCGAAAATTTTGAGTTGAAAAAAAGTAAGCGGAAAAATCGAGTTATCGAGATGTTGAATTATCGGAATGTTCGAGTTAAAAAAAAATTGAGTTATAAAAAGTTTGAGTTAACGAGAGGTCAAATTATCGAAAAGTTTGAGTTAAAAAAAAAAAGTTATCGAGAGGTCGATTTATCGCGAGGTCGAGGTATCAACAAAATTGTTTTATCGAAAAAAATTGAGTTATCGAGAGGTCGAATTATCAATAGGTCAAATTATCGAAAATTTCGAGTTGACAAAAAGGTAGCGGAAAAATTGAGTTATCGAGAGGTTGAATTATCAAAATGTTCAAGTTGAAAAAAGTTATCGAGAGGTCGAATTATCGAAAAGTTTTGAGTTAAAAAAAAAGTTATCGAGAGGTCGAATTATCGAAAAGTTCGAGTAAAAAAAAAAGTTTGAGTTATTGAGGTCGAATTATCGAAAAGTTTTGAGTTAAAAAAAAGAGTTATCGAGATGTCAAATTAGATGTACAGAATCTACAGAGTACAGAAATGCCTTTTTACTTTACTGTTTTAGACACAATCCTATGTAATTACACTGAGATACAACCTTCTTGCACAAAAAATTGTGTAAAAAAAAAAATCGCCGCAAGAAGGTTGTATCTCCCAGTTACAACCTTATTGTACCAAACAAATAGACACTTTTGAATTACAACCTTTTTGCATTAAACTATTTTGAAGATTTAGAATAAGAATATGAATCCAAAATTTTAATATGATGTGTATATATATATGGATATAAGTTTATAAGTTAATTTTCTCCAAAAAAGTTACTTTTGTGGAAATAGTGAGTTACAAACTTCTTGCGCTAATGGGACGAATTGAGCAATTTCTTCTTTTGTCACCATCTTTTCGAAAAGTCTTCTGCTGCAGAGGCATAACAAAGCATCTATATAAGGGAAAGGGATAACACACTATCTGGGGAAAACTACTTGAATCCCATCAAACCTCTGCCTGATAAAACAATTATACCCTTTACCGTAAGTTAACATGTATTTGTAGCAACAACTTTGAACACATCTACGCAAAAATATGGAAATCTCTATAAAATAAGAATTTTTTATTGAATTGAGTTAAAATCATTGTGACGAAAGGAGATATTGGTCATGATGAGCAATTTCTCGTTTTGATAGAATGTTTTTAATGTTTTTAAAAGAAGTTTTTCATAGCAGAAAACATTTGAAAGCAATAACTTTTAGCAAAAGGAGAAATTGTTCATGATAACAGATTTCTCCTTTTCCACAAATATTAAGACTGTCTGTCACTGTTTTACTCACACCATTGACCAAACATTTTTGGTTTCTCCCTTTCATATTTTTTTAAAGCAGCTCTTCTACCCTGTATCCACAGGAAACGCCTTTTAAAAACAAGAATTACATGTAAATATGTGTCTCGCTGTCTCACTGTCCCCAACTTTGACTTTTAATACAACTGTAAACAAGAGTGCCAGTGCCGCCACAAAATATAGAGATCAAGATTGGTCCTTCTAATTATTGCTTTTAACATGTCTGTATACATAAGATCAAAATGAAGTCTGTGAGACCAGTAAGCTTAGCTGGAAGAGACAGGGACCAGAGATCATGGTTGCCTGGGTAGTAGGTTCGATATCCTGCAGGGCGCGCCGGGTGTTTCCTTGAGCAAAACAGTTTATCCACACTTGTTCAGAGTTGAAAGTCTTACTCTGCTTACCAGCCTAGCTGACTTTGGTATTAACTAAAGAAAATAGGATACATATAAACAGAGATAGAACGCTATAGGGGCTTCTGATATGAAAGTAGGTTAAATGGCAGTGTTGATATGTATCCTTTTTTCCTTCTGATTGCAAAAATCACTCTACCGGATAATCCCTGCTTTATGCACTTCTACCTGTTTGGAAACTCGAGTTGTGTTCTCAAGGGAATATGCTATAGAGACCAAGTTTCGAAAGGCATAACTATTGTAAAAATTGCTGAACCGGAAAATCCCTGCTTCATGCACATCTACCCATTATAGTAATGATATTGACCAAGTTTTGAAAAGATTCAGTCAGAAACGTAGGAAGAGTTATGTTCACAAGCCGCAATATCAATCAGCTACAGAGACTAAGTTACAAGGGACATAAACCTTGCAAAAATCAATGAACCAGAAAATCGACGCTTCATGCACATCTACCCATTATAGTCATGACATTGACCAATTTTTGAAAAGATTCGGTCAGAAACATAGGAAGAGTTGCGTTCACAAGGCTGCAATATCAATCAGCTACAGAGACTAAGTTCCAAGGGACAAAAATCTTGCAAAAATCAATGAACCAGAAAATCGCCGCTTCATGCACATCTACCCATTATAGTAATGACATTGACCAAGTTTTGAAAAGATTCGGTCAGACACATAGGAGGAGTTGCGTTCACAAGGCTGCAATATCAATCAGCTACAGAGACTATTAAAGTTACAAGGGACATAAATCTTGCAAATATCAATGAACCGGAAAATCGCCGCTTCATGCACATCTACACATTATGACATTGACCAAGTTTTGAAAAGATACGGTCAGAAACGTAGGAGGAGTTGCGTTCACAAGAAATGGACGGACGGACAGATGGAGAAGATGATGCCAATATACGAAGAGGCGGTCATATTAAAATAAAGACAAAATGTATGTGAACAATTTAAGTCAATCTATCAAGATTCTCAAAATCATTTTTTTAACCTCAACAATAAGGTCACACTCAGCATTCTCATTTTTCAATATGAAGGGGGATATTAGATGCAACTATAGTTCAAGTTTGAAAGCCCTAGTACTAGCTATTATTGAGAAAACTTTAGAAACCTAATTTATATCTTGATTATGGTTCAACGCTTTTTCAGCCATAACACTGTGAACAGTTCAACCACTCATGCGTTTGCTGGCAAACTCACACCAATACTCAACACAACATACTTTTCAAGCAACTGGCTGCTTTTTCACAGACTGTTAGCCCATTGGTGAAAAACAAATGACGCATTTAGAAACCTAAACTTTAACGTTGAGCTAAAGATATGTTTGACACACTGGCTGTCGCTAAAAAGCAACACTTTAGTCATGCTTTCACTTCGAGAAAAAATATTCAAAAGGACGTCTTACTAATTTATAATAGGAGTAAGTCCTACTTTTGATGCAATATTTTCAATTTAATTTAAAACAAGAAACTTCTGAAGACGGTAAGGCCGGATTGTCGGCAATTTGACCTTAAAAATCGACAAACCAAGGTCAAGGTCAAAATAACCATAGAAATCAATAGAACTTGTTACTGGTTACCTACAGGCAAAGTTTCAAGTTTGTAACCCTTTCCAGTGCTGAGATTTTGCCTCAACCTGAAACTTTTACCGAAATGTTGACGGACGGACAGACAGACGGACGGACGGACGGACATCACCAATCTATAGACCGGAATTGCTAGAGCAATCCGGCCAAAAACTTATAATAAAGATTTTTTAAAGTGGTCTGCTGCAGATTTAGCATATGTGGGTTAACAATTACCCTCAAACAGACACTTTTTAAAACATTGTGGTAAAAGGATAAATTGCTCATAATGAACAATTTCTCCATATACCACACAATATTCCGACTTTAATCAATTTTTTTTTTTTATTATTAACCCTTTCCCTCATATAGACGCTTTCTGACTTCTCTGCAGCAGACGGCTTTTTGAAAACATAGTGACAAAAGAAGAAATTGCACACAGTGCAATTTATCCTTTTGCCACAATGTTTTCCACTTTTTGTCATAGGTTATCCATTCAACTATGGAGATTTTCTATGTTTTAACAAAATAAGTTCAAAGTTGTCTGCTGCAGAATTGTTGTATGAGAGAAAGGAGAGCTTCCATAGTTTTGATAAGAGTTTCAAATTCCTTGTCTGCTGCAGATTTGTTGATATGTTAAAGAATAAACTACCTGCTCTGCAAGCGACCTCCATCCCATATCATCCGTTCTATCACATTCATACGTTTCTCCTAATAATGGATTAAATGGTTTCGTAGTTCTGTTAATTGTCGTGGAATATGACGAGACAGTAAATGCTGTAACATAAGCCATCTGTTCTGTGGAATCTTCGCATGCTGCAGCCTCGTCCAGAATGGCCGAGTACTCAACATCCTCCGTGATTCTTTGTAACATTGATAACGGTTCACTAAAATTGACCTGAAAGGAAAATATTGTTTTTATTTAATGATAAGCTATGAGTTATCATAAAATATTAAGTGACCTATCAATAATGTATAATTTCATAAATGGGATGTTTTTTAATGACACAATGTTTTCTTTGCTCAGTCTGTTATCAAAATTATTTCAGACATAAGATAATTTATGTATTTTCAGAGGCGTTTTCAAAGCAGACAACTGTAAAAATATTGTATCATTAACCCTTTCCCTCATATAGACGTTTTCTGACGCCTCTGCAGCAGACGGCTTTTTGAAAACATAATTACAAAAGAAGAAATTGCTCAAAACGAGCAAATTCTCCTTTTGCAACAATGTTTTCCACTTTATAGTCATAGGTTATCCATTCAATTACAGAGATATTCTATTTTTTGTCAAAATATGTTCAAAGTCATCTGCTGCAAAATTGTCGTATGATGGGAAAGGGTTAAACAGTTTAACTTTCCCACATTGAACAAACCTGCAGCAGATGACACTGGAATCACATGGGGGAAAATATGGAAAGCATCTAAGACGGAAAGTACTTATTATTGTAGAATACAGCTAGACATTTAAGCAAATTGAGACAGTGGTCATTATTTATAAATTTCTCCATTTACCATTACGTTTTTTTATAAGCTATCTGCTGCAGATGCGACAAAATACAACATTTTTTAAACAAGTTCAACCCTTCCCCAAACGAAACATCTGAAGCAGACGACTTTGAAAACAACGATGAAAATATGGAAAACCTCTATAAATGAAAGTTAAATTATTGTAAAGACTTGAAAACATTGTGGAAAAAGGAGAAATTGCACATTTTAAACCATTTCTTCTTTTGCCACAATGTTTTCAAAAGTTGTCTGCTGCAGATGCGTCAAAATGCATCTGCTAGGTGGAAAGAGTTAAATACTTACTGGCATTGGAATTTTACTCAATTCCTTTCCTATACAATTCTTCATGATGCTCCATAGATTCAGGCTGTAATTTGGTCTCATGTTTATTATTGCACGCCTTTGTTTTTTTGTCAAGCTATTTGAGAAGCCTTTGAGTTTATGTAAACTGTCCTCACTATTTACACTTGTTACCGACTTCGACGATTGTTTCTTCCGTAATTTTTTCTGAAAAAAAAAATAGGAAAGAGGTTTTTGTTATCAATCAGAAAAATTAATACAGTACAGTAGTTAGGATATTTTAACCATACTTGTGTATCAGAGTATGTGTTATAGCACTCGCATATCGGTGTTAACCCTTTCCCTCATATAGACGCTTTCTGACGCCTCTGCAGAAGACGGCTTTTTCAAGCAGCGACAAAAGAAGAAATTGCTCAAAACGAGCAATTTCTTCTTTTGTCACAATGTTTTCCACTTTTAGTCATATTAGGTTATCTATTCAATTAAAAAGATATTCTATATTTTGACAAAATATGTTCAAAGTCGTCTGCTGCAGGATTGTCGTAATGAAGGAAAGGGTGAAGAACAAGGCAGTCAATCTAATATTTTTTATTTGCTAATTTAGATTAAATGGTTTAACTGGGGGTCTGAATTAATGTTTATCGATATGCCATGCTTCAATTATCTGATTAAACAACAACAAAACGAAATGACAGCTTGTGAATTTGCATTGAAGTGTCATAAACTGCAAGCCGGACAGGTACCCAAATTAAAGGAAAAGGGCACATTAATTTGATAAAGATTTACAAAGTAGCAAAAACCAAAGAGAAACCTGCTAGTAAAATTGTGAAACAATGTTTATCACATAAATACCCTTATTTTCAAGTTGAGAACAAATCACGGAACAACGTTATCATACACGTGTGATAACAAAAACACGTCATACACGCGACTACTGATGACGTCATTTTGACCTTTATCTTTATTATGTTTATTGTTAAGTTGTTAAATTTTACACATTGAAAAATGCAATAATACGTTATTTTGAATAAATAACGAGTCTTAATTGTTTAAAACATTGGTTTTTTTTCTTCTTCTTATTGAAAAATGATGAGGACTACTTTTTTATGCAGTGAATCACAAGTTCTTATGAAGAATATGTTATGCGGTCTTTGTTTTGATGTTGTCAATATTTTTCATTAAAACACACTGTTTAGGTGATAAAAAGAATCCATCACTCGTTTTTCTTTGGAGATGATTTCTTAAATTCGTCTCGAAAAAGAGAGTTATTAACCTCGCCAAGAGGCTCGGTTAATAACCGTCTTTTTCTACTCATTTAAGAAATCTTGATCTCCAAAGAAAACTCATGATGGATCCTATATTTCCCCATAACACCTAAACCTAAATTAAAACAAGAGGGCCATGAGGCCCTGGAATCGCTCACCTGAGAATTGGCTATTTAAGACTTAACGCTTTCAGCGCCAATGGCAATATCATCAAGACAAACTTTCTGACAAATTTCAAGCTGCTCAAGTAAAAAATGCAATCTCTATAGTGTTAACTAGATTGTTCTACAATTTTGCATAGTGACCTAGTTGTTGACCTTACCTGACCCATATTTGAACTTGACCTAGATATCACTAAGACAAACATTCTGACAAAGTTTCAACATGCTCAAGCCAAAAATGTGGCTTCCAGAGTGTTAACAAGAGTTTTCATAAATTTGACCAAGTGACCTAGTTTTTGACCGGACATGACCCAGTTTCGAACTTGGCCTAGAAATCACTTAGACAAACATTCTGACAAAGTTTCAACATGCTCAAGCCAAAAATGTGGCTTCCAGAGTGTTAACAAGAGTTTTCATAAATTTGACCAAGTGACCTAGTTTTTGACTGGACATGACCCAGTTTAAAACTTGGCCTAGAAATCACTTAGACAAACATTCTGACAAAGTTTCAACATGCTCAAGCCAAAAATGTGGCTTCCAGAGTGTTAACAAGATTTTTCATAAATTTGACCTAGTGACCTAGTTTTTGACCTGACATTATCCAGTTTCGAACTTGGCCTAGAAATCACAGAGACAAACATTCTGACAAAGTTTCAACATGCTCAAGCCAAAAATATGGCTTCCAGAGTGTTAACAAGATTTTTCATAAATTTGACCTAGTGACCTAGTTTTTGACCGGACATTATCCAGTTTCAAACTTGGCCTAGAAATCACAGAGACAAACAGTCTGACAAAGTTTCAACATGCTCAAGCCAAAAATGTGGCTTCCAGAGTGTTAACAAGAGTTTTCATAAATTTGACCTAGTGACCTAGTTTTTGAACGGACATTATCCAGTTTCGAACTTGGCCTAGAAATCACAGAGACAAACAGTCTGACAAAGTTTCAACATGCTCAAGCAAAAATGTGGCTTCCAGAATGTAAACAAGATTTTCTTTCAATTTGACCTAGTGACCTAGTTTTTTACCCCACATGACCCAGTTTCGAAATTGGCCTAGAGTTGATGGAGATATATGTTCTGATAAACTTCCATAAAGATTGGATGCAAAATGTTGCCTCTAGAGTATTAACAAGCAAATGTTGACGACGGACGATGGACGACGGACAAAAGGCGATCACAATAACTCGCCTTGAGCTGGTGAGCTAAAAAACATTCGCAATTCTGTTTTAATTTTTGCATTTGGGGTGTATGGGGAAGGACAGGGCGGGTCCTCGTGTACAATATAATGCTCTAACTTACAGCCTTTGCCTGATATACAACAGCCTCTGAATGTGGGCCATCATTTTCATCGAGCTCCGACTCTGTACTGTATACCTCGCCCTCAAATAACTGGGCTTCAAAACTCAGATCACTACCTGTCCTCCTGCAATGAATTGAGATAATTTACAATGAAAACATTAAGTCTTTCATTTCTCTGTAATTTGTATGTGAAATTTCTCCTTTTTGCAACAATGTTTCCAACTCATTTAAGAGTAATCATGTAAACAGATTTTCAATATGCTGCAGATTGTTGGCTCTTGGCCTTTCTGTTTTAGGCAAAACGATTTTCAAAGTGTTTCCCTATATATCTCTATGTAAAACAGGCGACTCCAGGGCCATAGTTTAAACAATCTTGGAAGAGGATTACTAGACAATGCTACACTCCAAATATATCTCTATGTAAAACAGGCGACTCCAGGGCCATAGTTTGAACAATCTTGGTAGAGGATTACTAGACTATGCTACACTCCAAATATATCTCTATGTAAAACAGGTGACTCCAGGGCCATAGTTTGAACCATCTTGGTAGAGGATTACTAGACAATGCTACACTCCAAATATATCTCTATGTAAAACAGGCGACTCAAGGGCCATAGTTTGAACAATCTTGGTAGAGGATTACTAGACAATGCTACACTCCCTATATATCTCTATGTAAACAGGTGACTCCAGGGCCATAGTTTGAACCATCTTCGTAGAGGATTACTAGTCAATGCTACACTCCAAATATATAAGCTTTATCTAAGTTTTTAAGAGATTTTAAAGCTTTTTGAATTTTATTTTAAAGTTTTTCATTTCAGTTGCCATGGTGATCAGAGTGCAGCATGGAAATAATTACTTTCAATAAATTTGAAAGGAGATTACCAAAGGATCATTCCTACTAAATTTAGTTAAATTCAAACAGCAGTTTAGGAGGAGATGTCATTTAACTGGTTCTGACCTGCAGATGCATTCTGACAGATCTGCAGCAAGATTGCAACGGGAGCCAAGTCTTCATCACGTTCTACTGGATATCGCGTTGTATCCTTTCGCAAATTATCCGCGTTCCAGTGTAGTAAGAATGGTGAGTTTTGTACCTACCTATGGGAGGCTGGATTACTGGGCAATGTGACAATTTCCTGATAATCAAGTGCATCTTCAAAATCATCGTCCTCTGAACCAGAACCTCCCCCTCCTGGAAAATTATTTTATTTTGAATTATTTTCTAATAATCTTACACAACCGACTCAATAGTGTATGCGTTTTTTAGTGTTTTGTACTATGACAGTTATATAACAGCGACAAAACGCTGGGTGACAAACCAGATCTTAACTTCTCTGCAGCAGCAAATGCTCATATAGATCAGATGAATGCCTATTACGGGTTGTCTCAGATTGACCTTTGTTTCAGCCAATCAAATTGTCTTCTACAAAATGGTTAGGTATCATCAGAAGAGATAACTCATATCAATAAATAAGTTAAATAAGTTAGTTTAGAGAAACAATGATTGCCGAGTGTTCCGATTGGTCAATTCAAGAATACCCTTAGTGAAGTGTCGTCGGATCCAATCAACGTACAGGGAAGTATTTTGGTCTGATATCAATGAGATTGACGTACCAGTATATGACTAGAATTGACTAGTGCCTTGTCCTAGGGCACTCCACCATGACTGCTCTGAGCAAAGATAAACAAGAGATGACTGGTCCCACATACACTCACTAATTACTCGACTATGGGAGATTCCTCCAGAGTGTATAAAAGATCACATGCACCATGCCAGAAAGTCAAAGAGTGATAGACGGACAAATGACAAAGTAGTAACCCGTTTGTCATACTGCAAAGGCAGCGCCACAAAAAATCATCTTTGTCATTTGCACTTACTTGTTATGAAACACCAGGACTCCGCGTCATATAATTATTTAATAAATTCAAACTTTCAGTTTGTTTCTTTGTTTTATTGGGGTTTAATGCCACTTTAAACAGTTTTTCATGGTCATAGCACTTATTCATGATCCCTGGGATAGAAACCAGTACTAGACTAGGAAATGTCTAATACATGTACAAGGGCACCATAACAGCCTGTGTTGATATCTGTTGTCCTGACTGACTGAGCTATCACTGCTACACAGGCTATAAGCACTTTCCCTCATATAGACGCTTTCTGACGCAGCAGAAGGCTTTTTGAAAACATAGCGACAAAAGAAGAAATTGCTCTAATTGAGCAATTTCTCCTTTTGCCACAATGTTTTCCACTTTTAGTCATAGGTTATCCATTATATCATAGAGATGTTCCATTTTATAACAAATAAGTCGTCTGCTGCAGAATTTCGTATGAGGGAAAGGGTTATATTGTAATGAATGAAGGTAATGAGGTATGTTTTAGACATTTGTTGAAAATATTGTCTAATGTTCCACATTTTCACATAAAGTTGTTTGCATAATATTGAAAAAGTCAATAAATTCCTCCTCAGCCTATAATCTTTTCGAAAGTAATATGCAGCTATGATATTAATTTGTGTCTGTATCAGGTAAAAAATGAACCCTATTCTCACATGCAGATGCATTAGCAGCAGAAGACTTTTGAAAACATAATGAGCAATACCCCGTTTGTCACTAGGTTTTCCCCATTTTTGCCTGCATGTTATTCTTCAGCTGAACAGAAGTCGAGATAAGGAGTATTAAGCCTTTCCCTCATAAAGACGCTTTCTGTCGCCTCTGCAGCAGACAGGATTTTCAAAACATAGTGACAAAAGAAACAAGAGGACCATGATGGTCCTTTATCGCTCACCGGATTTAATCAAACTTAAAAAGTTTTTAGTGTTCTTTCCCCTATATGATTCTATGAAAAACAAGTGACCCCCGGGGAGGGGTCATTTTTGAACCCAGGGCTATGATTTTAACAACCTTGGTAGAGGTCCACTAGATGATGCTACATACCAAATATCTTTTAGACAAGAAGGTTTTTAAAGTTTTTTCCCTAACTATCTTATTTGGACAATCTTGGTAGAGGTCTACTAGATGATGCTACATATCAAATATCAAAGGCCAGGGCCCTCTACTTTTAGACAAGAAGATTTTTAAAGTTTTACCCCTAATTGAGTATGTAAAACAAGGGACCCCCCCCCCCCCCCCCCCCCCCCCCGAAAGAGGTCATTTTTGACCCCAGGGCTATAATTTGAACAATCTTGGTAGAGGTCCACTAGATGATGCTACATACCAAATATCAAAGGCCTGGGCTCTCTTCTTTTAGACAAGAAGATTTTTAAAGTTTTTTACGTATATATATATATATATATATGAGTCCAGACATGTGATATTTTCCTGAAGCCAAATAGGGATATTTGGTAGGGAGATTGGTGTCCCAAAGAGGGAGCTTTTTTTTAGGCAAGATTTTCTGCGATCGGTCACACTTCTTTTCATTTGAAGCTAAAATAGGGTCAAAACAACTTGCAGGGTATAACTTGCCCTAAGGGAGTCTATGTAAAACAAGTGACCCCCGGGAGGGGTCATTTTTGACCACAGGGCTATAATTTGAACAAGCTTGGTGGAGGTCCACTAGATGATGCTACATACCAAATATCAAAGGCCTGGGCCTTCTACTTTGAGACAAGAAGATTCTTTAAGTTTTTTCTCTATATGAGTCTATGTAAAACAATAGACCCCAGGGGAGGGGTCATTTTGACCCCAGGGCTATAATTTGAACAATCTTGGTAGAGGTCCACTGGATGATGCTACATACCCAATATCAAAGGCCTAGGCACTCTACTTTTAGACAAGAAGTTTTTCCCCTATATGAGTCTTATGTAAAACAAGTGGGCCTTCTACTTTCAGACAAGAATTTTTTTTAAGTTTTGGTTAATTTCCCCTTTTTTGTTGCTGTGGCAACCAAGTTCTGCATGGAATAGAATTCTTTAAACAGGTTTGAAAGAGATCCACCAAGGAACATTCCTGTAAAATTATTTTGAATTTGGTTAATTGGTTTAGGAGAAGTTGTTTGTAGGAAAATGTGAACGGATGGACGACGCCGACGGACGTTGAGTGATCACAAAAGCTCACCTTGCACTTGGGCATAGGTGAGCTAAAAATTGCTCAAAACAAGCATTTTCCTTTTTGCCACAATGTTTTCTACTTTTAGTCATAGGTTATCCATTCAATTATAGAGATTTTCTACTTTTTGACAAAATATATTCAAAGTTTGAAGATCAAATAATTTAGACTTAAGCAAGTGCAATAAGCCATTTATCTAGAGATTTGGCTGAAGTTTTATTGTATTGTTAACCCTTTCCCACATACAACAAATCTGACGACTTTTAACACATCTAGGCAAAATATTGAAAATCTCTATAAATGACAGAACATTTATTGAATGAAGTCATAAACATTGTGGCGTAAGGAGTAATTTCTCTTTTTCAGCCGTTTCTCCTTTTGTAAGAAAGTTTTCTAAAGTCGTCTGCTGCAGAGGCATCAGAAATCGACTATATCTGGGAAAGGGTTAAATAATTCTCAATGTAGCCGGTACAGGCAACAAGTATTACGCCTTTCACAACTTCAAACCTACCTGCAGTGGGGGTTCCTGAGCCTACATGCATTGACTTCTTTGCTTTAATTTCCAGAGTGTTCTGGTCTTTTGCAAGCTGCTCTAACAGTTCTTGAAGCTTTAACTTTTGTGCATATTCATTTTCTAACATCTTGTGCCACCTTTTTCCATCTGTTTTGCAAAGATCTGAAAATTCTACACAAGCCTGAAAAAATATACATCATACAAATTTAAAATTAGTTCTTGAGAAATATATCACAGTATTGGATGTGTCCTATATCATATGAGATGGAAGTGGTAATCGCTGGTTACTAAGTGAATTATGAGGAATTCTTAAGATGAAAACTGTCAACTGAGTTATATCCCTTTAAATCCAGAACAAGAGGGCCATGATGGCCCTGGAATCGCTCACCTGATTTTTACTGACTGGTTACTGAGGAGAAGAAGTTGCCGGACGCCGGACAAAAGGCGATCACAATAACTCACCTTGAGCAAAGCTCAGGTGAGATAAAAAGTCAGATAACTCGGTAAGAAAAACTTAATATTTTTTGTTTTAGGTTTTGATTGATGAAGTCAGTGTTCAAACTGGCATTTCTTATTGATGTTTTTTACCCTAAAAAACCTGATATCTGTACTATGGTCACTTCAGAATCAGAAAGGGAGTAAAATTCTTAATAAATATTTGGCTTAAATATTCCTTAGTAGCCCTCATTTAAAATCTTTCAAGTTTGATGTATACAAACAAGACTGTCAAATGTCACTGTGATGCTCACCTGACCTGAGACATTTGTGTAGTAATCTAACCCACTCTTTTTCTGATGCAACCTGGCAGCCAGGTTTTTCAACAAATCAATATGGCTTAAACATTTTTGTGAAGGTCACCTAATTTACTTTCTGCCACAGTATCTTCAAGTCAAACAAGCATTTAAGAGAAGAAGAATTTTACAGTTTTTACAGTTTTGTCACTCAACAATTTTTAGAGGGTATCTTAGGAACATGTGTTGCCAAATTATCATAAAACCAGATAAGCACTTATACGGAAAAAATAATTTTAAATTTAACCATTTCCCAATTGCAGACACGTTTTAAAAACATTGAAGCAAAAGGAGAAGTTGCTCATGAAGTTCAATTTCTTTCCTACTTCCATTTATAAAGATTTTCTATATTTTTGCTGAGATGTTATCAAAATCACCTGCTGCAGGTTTGTTGAAGTTTGGAAAGGATTAATTCTTCAAATCACCGACTTCCCAATCAAAGTGAGCACTTTGTGTTCAGCTTAGCCAAAAAAAAATAAAACTATAATAACTATATTATGCAACTTCTCTAACCTATAGATGGTGTTAATGCTTTTCCTCATATACATGTGCATATGCAGCAGATGGCTTTTTTGTATACATAGTGACAAAAGAAGAAATTGCTCAAAACAAGCAATTTCTCCTTTTGCCACAATGTTTTCCGCTTTTAGTCATAGGTTATCCATTCAATTATAGAGATTTTCTATTTGTTGACAAAATATGTTCAAATTCGTCTGCTTCAGAATTGTCGTATGAGGGAAAGGGTTAACCCATTCTCAAACAAACATGCAGAAGACAACTTTGATCATGAGCAGTTTTGCCTTTTGTCACAATGTTTTCAAGTCGTTTGCAGCTGATGCATTGACATACGACTGTATGTGGGAAAAGATTAAATTGTATGATGTTTTACGTCACTTTCAACAATTTTTCGGTTATATCTTGACATTTCCTGGGTAAAGTTACAAGTACTACTGGGCACTTTATCCTGACACCAGCAATTACTCATGATGCTAGGACCAAAATACTGAGTGCAAAGGAGGGAAAGCCATTACTTCCATTACTTTACACATCGGTATGGCTCTGCTGATGTTCAAACCAACAACCTCAATACCCGAAGTGGACACTCTACCACTACATCGTCTTGGTCGGGGCTGTTAACTCTTTCCCTCATATAGACGCTTTCTGACGCCTCTGCAGCAGATGGCTTTTTGAAAACATAGTAACAAAAGAAGAAATTGCACAAAACGTGCAATTTCTCCTTTTGTCACAATGTTTTCCACTTTTTGTCATAGGTTATCCATTCAATTATGGAGATTTTCTATCTTTTGACAAAATGCGTTCAAAGTCGTCTGCTGCAGAATTGTCATATGAGGGAAAGGGTTAATTAACTCATTACCTTAATTAAATCAAAACATATCCAAGTACAATTTCTGACAATAAAAACACAGTAACAGCAAGAATCAGTAGCTACTGAGTACTTCAAAACTAAGTTTGGACTGTTATCAGTAACGAATGACCAATTATCATATCAACCCATCCTTTTAAAATTCAGACCCTTCATTAACCCCCCTTTCCCACATACAGCAAATCTGCAGCAGACAACTTTGAAAATGTCTTCTCAAAAATATGGAAAATCTCTATAATTGAAGGTATAATTACTGAAAAAAGTTGAAAACATTTGTCAAAAGATGAAACTGCTCGTTTTGAGCAATTTCGCCTTTTGTCAAGATGTTTTCAAAAGTCGTCTGCTGCAGATGTGTCTTTATGTGGGAAAGGGTTAAGTTCTCATAGCCTGTTTCTAAAATGATAGGACATTTAAACTAAATCTTCATCCTGTCCAGATATGAATTACTTCTTACACCTTGTGCAACAGATGACTTTTGATAATATTGTGGATGGAGGTGAAATTGCTGAAAATGAACATTTTTACTTGTGTCACACTTGGTATAAAAAAAATTCTTCCAATTCTACAATTTGTGCCTCAGATAATCTTAATCCTTTCCCACATGCAAATGCGTTTTCAGACTTTTTGGACATACTAGCAAGAGGTGAAATTTTCTATCGTCCTTAATGTTTTTAACTCTATTTATAAACTATACTTTCATTTATAGAGATTTGCCCCCAACAAAATCAAAGTAATCTGCTGCAGATTGTGTGCATGTTAGAAAGGATTAACCCTTTCCCTCATATAGAAACTTTCTGACGCCTCTGCAGCAGATGGCTTTTTGAAAACATGGCGACAAAAGAAGAAATTGCTCAAAACAATCAATTTCTCCTTTTGTCACCATGTTTTCAACTTTATTCAATTTTTGTAGTTTCATTTAAAGGTAGTTTCCAAATTTCTTCAGATATCTTTTCAAAGTCGTCTGCTGCAACGTTGTTGTATGTGGGAAAGGGTTAAACCATTCCCACATGTAGATGTATTTTGATGGAGTGAAGGGATTGATATACACTCACATTTATCATTGCATTTGAAGTAATACGAAACATGGTGGCCCTCTCATTGATGACCTTGACCTTGCTAGATACATCGGATGACCCCTCTAACTGTTCCACTTCACTAAGCGCCCTCTGCAGAGCATTTCCATGCTTTGCTATAAGATCATTACAAGTGTTCAAGTCCTCCAACTTAGAGGAGAGCGCTTTTATAGTGGTCTGTATATCGTTTTCTCCTTCTTCTTCATCACTGTCTGAATAAATGAATAAAACAAAATAAGACAAGAGAGTTTGAAGGATCACATGCTTTGCCAGCCAATATGTCCCTTATTAATGTGTTATCAAAATATAGGTCAGAGATCCAAACAAATTCTTGGTCACTTTACTGCTATGTCTTCCAAGTTATACTAATCATTTCTATTTCACCATGTTTTCAAAGGTTGTTTGCTGTAGAGGCATCAAAAGTCTTCTCCAATGGAGAAAGTGTTAACAAAACAATTAGTATTATAAAATCAGAGCTCTAGATAAGGGGCATTTTGCATGTTCTAAAATCCTTATATGACCTCCAAAACCTATGTTGTGGATACTCAAAAGAATCGTCTCAGTGAGTCAATTCCTTCAAGGTCCCATCTCAGTGAGTCGATTCTTTTGAGATCCGATATCATAGGTTTTAATGAGTGCTCAGAGATATCGTTGAAGGAAGACCTCTCTACTCTTCCTTATCTAGTCCTCTGTAAGTAGATTTGCTAGCATATAGATCCCAATCAAAAAGGGGTTTTGTGAACACATGATTGGACCACCATGGTAGTACCAGTTACTAAATCAAGAGGGCTCTGATGGCCCCGGATTGCTCACCTTAATTATACAATGTACTGCAATGCAAACACATCAAGACAATTATTCTGAATGCAACCTCCACAGTGTTAACAATATTTTCCTTCATTTGGCCTAGTATTCTATATTTTTTTACCTGATATGACCCATATTCCAACATGGACTAGATATCATCAAGACAACATTCTGACAAAGTTTCAACTTGCTCAAAGTAAAAATGTGGCCTCCGGAGTTTGAACAATATTTTCCTTTATTGACCTAGTTTCTGATCCAATATGACCAATATTCGAACTTGACCTAGATATAATTCAGACAAACATTCTGACCAATTTCAAGCTGCTGAAGCAAAAAATGTGGCATCCAAAGTGTTAACAAGACTTTCCTTCAATTTGACCTAGTGACATAGTTTTTGACCCAACATGACCCATATTCAAACTTGGCCTACATATCATCAAGAAAAACATTCTGATAAAGTTTCATCATGCTGAAATTAAAAATGCAGTATCCAGATTACCCTTCAATTTGGCCTAGTGACCTAGTTTTTAACACGGCATGACCCATATACGAACTTGGCCTAGATATCATTTAGACAAACTGAAGCCGCTGAAGCAAAACATGTGACTTCTACAGAGTTAACAAGATTTTCCCTCAATTTGGCCTAGTGACCTACTTTCTGACCCAATATGACCCATATTTTAACTTGACCTAGATATCTTTAAGACAAACATTCTGACCAAGCTGCTGAAGCAAAAAATGTGGGATCCAAAGTGTTAACAAGATTTTCCTTCAATTTGACCTAGTGACATAGTTTTTGACCCGGCATAACCCCTATTTGAACTTGGCCCAGATATCATTCAGCTCAACATTCTGACCAAATTTCAAGCTGTTGAAGCAAAAAATGCAGCTTCTACAGTATTAACAAGATTTCCCTTCAATTTGGCCTATTGACCTAGTTTCTGACCCATATTCGAACTTGACCTAGATATTTTTAAGACAAACATTCAGACAAAATTTCAAACTGCTGAAGCAAACATTGCGGCCTCTGGAGTGTTAACAAGATTTTCCTTCAATTTGACCTAGTGACCTACTTTTTGACCCGACGTGACCCATGTTCGAACTTGACCTACAAATCATCAAGACAAAAATTCCGATAAAGTTTCAACATGCTCAAGTTGAAAATGTGGCCTTCAGAGTGTTAATAAGATTTCCCTTCAATTCAACCTAGTGACCTAGTTTTTGACCTCATATGTCCCAGTTTCGAATTTGTCCAAGATTTTATGGAGATGAATGTTCTAATAAACTTTCATGAAGATTGGATGCAAAATGTAGCCCGTAGAGTGTTAACAAGCTCAAATGTTGACGACGCACGGACGCCGGACAAAATGTGATCACACTAGCTCACCTTGCACTTTGTGCATATGTGAGCTAAAAACATACTTAAAACATGCACTGCTTTAAACCTTTCCCCATTTATAGACGCCTTGTGACACAACTGCAGCAGAGGACTTATGAAATCATTGTTGCAAAAGAATTAAAGTTGCTCATGATAAGCAATTTCTCCCTTTGACACTATAATGTTTTCAACTTCATTTAATAATTACACCTTATTCATTAAGAAGTCAATAACTTTGCCTTCAGATTTTTTGATTGTCTGTCTTTTGGCGGAGGATTAAGTCAGATTTCTCTGATGGGAAAGTCTGTTAAATAAAGCCAGGTAAGTAAGAGTAAAAGATAAAACCTATATTTTGGTATATATCTTTTTTGATCTTTTTACTGAGTTTTTCTAATCTGGTAACTGGTGCATAACTTGATACATAAAATGATGTGTAAGGAAAATTATAGATTTGTGACAGCTTTTGCCTTTTCATGTACATTCTCCCTTGTTTTGTACAACACTGCGTGTTGAGATTTTCTGAGGGACCTTTCCCACATACAGGAAATCTGCAGCATACGACTTTGAAAAACATCTAGAAAAAAACTTCTATAAATGAAAGTTTAATTATCGGATTGAGTTGAAAACATTGTGGCAAATAAAGAAATTGATCATCATCTTCTTTTGCCACAAGGTTATCAAAAGACGTCTGCTGCAGAGGCGTCAAAAAGCGTAAAAAGATGTAAAGGGTTAATTAAACTAGGTTTATATGATATGTACAAGGAGCAATTATTCAAGGATTTGTTTCCAAAATTACAATCAGTGATTTTCCCTTCTATAATAGGTATGTTTACATAAACATCTGTCTGCCTGCTCAAGACTGGTTTCCATAGTTTATAAGGTCTAAAACATTTCCTAGGCTAATAAAGAACTTCAGTTTATTTATTAAGGTGCATTCAATTAGGAAATCCGAACAAGATTATATTGTGATAGCAAATGCATCCCTAGATACAGATCAATTTGGCAGCTCTGCTTTGTCCCTTGAAAACATTTGGATAAAAGGCAGGTTTATTTTCTTTTCTTCTGCAACTACACTGTTAAAGCTAGCTCACATTATTCATTCCGATATTTTAACCATATTCCACATACCCTAAATCTGCTGCAGACAACATTGAATACATACAGTCAAAATTATAGAAACTCTCTTAAAATGAAAGAACAATTACCGAATAAAGTTGAAAACATTTGTGGCAAAAGGAGAAATTGCTCATTAATTATGAGCAATTTCCCCTTTTGTCACAATGTTTTAATAAGAGGTATGCAGCAGACGTCAAAAAGTGTCGGCATGTGAGAAAGGGTTGACAGCAAGCAGAAATGGCATAGCAGGTAAACACAAAGATGTATTCCATGTCAAGCCGACATTCAGATGTATTGGTGAACCTTTTCCCCACATATAACGAATCTGCAGCAGACGACTTTTAAAACATATAAGCTGAAAATGTGACAAATTATTATTGAAAACATCCTGGCAAATGGAGAAGTTGCTCATTACAAGCAGTTTCTCCTTTTGCCACTAACGTTACAATTCAAAGTTGTCTGCTACAGATGCGTCAAAATGAGTCTCCATGAGTTGGTTAATGAACCAGACATTACACTTCAGAATGATCTGTTTTTGATAATTTCATAAAATTCATGAAACATCTGGCAATTTGGAAGAATAATTTCCATAAAGAATTGCTAACCATATATATGGGGAGAAAAAAGGAAAATTGACACCTGCTGCTACAAACAACACTTATTCAGATTGAATGAAAAGCATGTTTAATAATTTTTGATTCCGATGAAGGATCAAGCAAGTACCAGTTTATTATGATGCGCTATTCAGGACCCGTTCCTTCGGTAACTATTTTCGAAAGAAAAAAATGAAAATTGCGAAAGGCTTTTTTTGGCAAAATTGAGTGACTTGAACTTCATCTGGTGTGAAGGGAAAATCAATGTTTCATATCATATCAAACTTGATTCTCTATAGTTTTTTCAGTAACACATGATTAATTATACATTTTTTATTATATTTTTGGGTTTTAAACCATTTTCAACGTTATATCAGTTATATCGTCTAAAGGTTTAATTATTCAATATACATGGGTAACCAAACCAGTACTACGAAATATGCCCTGCCCAAGGGCCATCCATCATGACTGTTGCTACCATGGTAAAAAAACCTGGGATGCCTGGTTCAAAGTCCCTGACACTTACCACTAAGCCACAGTTGATTTTTTTTAGTCCATGGGCAATGTATATGAAATTTGTTATAATTGTGTCCAAAAAAGGTTAAAAGCACAATCATTGATACATTTTGATTGGATTTTTGAATGAAAAGAAAAAGTTCAAAATAAAAATTATTTCTAAAGCGAATTATAAAACTATTTAATACACTAAAGGATTAAAAATAAGGAATCAATATGTGATCATTTGAGTGTAATTACACCCCTTTCCTATTTTTAAAACAAGTGCAATATTACTGATAATGACAATTGCCATCGGACCGTATCGTTGAGGTGTACGTCGTAAATTCTACAATGTCATAAATACTATATAAATGCCGATGTAAATTTGTATGACATTGCAGAAATTACGAATATATCGAAACAAAAAGTATCTCTAGATGTTATGATAAAATAAGATAATACCTTAACTAAGTTCCAGCAGGCTTATCTAGGTCGATATATGAATTTGGTTCATTGGTTTAGGTGTTTTTTGTAGGAAATTGTGAATGGACAGACGACAAAGTTGAGTGATCACAAAAGCTCACCCTGCACTTCATGCTCAAGTGAGCTAAAAATCCAGAGCAAGCCCTGCAGTATTCACGAAAAATATTACATGTCCCGCCAATCATTTTTGCGGTTTCCAAATTTCCTATGCCATTCATGACCAAGCCCAGCAGAAACCCTAGGGACAGACTGTTTGTTTTGAACAATTTCTATTTCTCATCAATGATTCGACAGTCTAATAATGCAAAAGCTTCTAAAGCTTTCTGTATTAGGGACGGTCAAATCACTAGGTAACAAGCATCATCCTGACACTGCTTCATAAATCATTTACCCTTTCCCTCATACGACAATTCTGCAGCAGACGACTTTGAACTTACTTTGTCAAAACATAGAAAATCTCCATAATTAAATGGATAACCTATGACAAAAAGTGGAAAATATTGTGGCAAAAGGAGAAATTGCACGTTTTGTGCAATTTCTTCTGTTGTCACTATGTTTTCAAAAAGCAGTCTGCTGCAGAAGCGTCAGAAAGCGTCTATATGAGGGAAAGTGTTAAGAAAATTCAGTGCACATTTTTTGGCATAGATGCTTTCAGTTGTCTGATCCAAAAGCATCAGAATATATCTGCGTGGTGGAAAGAGTAAAGAGGCCCAAATATTTACCTGGCTCTAACATTCTCACTGCATCAGCTTTTGCAAGCTCCAAAGCTGTGACCCATTTCTGTCTATCCACTTCCGATGTGGCTTTAAGATGAAAGGTGTGGTTTCCTCCACTGGAAATCACTATAGTGCAGGAGTCGGCTATGTGGATAAATGCTGTAGCAAGGTTGATTGTACCCCTACAGGTATGGGTCATCTCTGCTTGATTGCTATGAAAAGAAAACAGTTACATGTTAATACATTACATGTTTACCCTAGAAATCTAAAATGTATAAAAAAAATTAACCCTTTCCCTCATAGACGCTTTCTGATGCCTCTGCAGCAGATGGCCTTTTGATAACAATGACAAAAGAAGAATATGCTCAAGACAAGCAATTTCTCCTTTTGCCACAATGTTTTCCCATTTTAGTCATAGATTATCAATTCAATTATGGAGATTTTCTATTTTTTGACAAAATATGTTCAGTCGTCTGCTGCAGAATTGTCGTATGAGGGAAAGGGTTAATTTGTGAAATGGGAAATATAAAAGTCCAGACAATGAAAGTAAAAGATAAGATACAATATCATGTCCTAGTATCCTTACAATGTGAGATCGTTCTGTAACTCCCAATTTAATGGGGTTTTTACAAGATGGTGAACAAAATCGCAACCCAAATATGATTTCAGAAATGTGATAACAAAATTCAAAGAAGCAAATCTAAAATCTAAAAATATGTGTAATGAATTAAATAGGTTTGCAAACATCTTTGGACAATTCAAATCAAGAAATAAAAAGCAAACATTCAATGCGAAACATTCTGAGCAACCACCGATTAATTCAATCGGTGTTGTCGACGTAATAATGTTTCACGTAACAATTTTTTCAAAGTCTCACAGCAATCGTTATCGACTCGCAAAGTTGACATACTCTGTTGTAAAACAGTTCAAACTTCAAAAAAGTAGTTTGATAGTTAATGCTGTAAATAAAACAGACAATATTATGTTTCTCCTTAGACGATAGATATAAAAAAAGTGTGACGTTACAAAAGACACAATTTTGATACTTAATATGTTGACTCAGTGTCAGAATAAAAACTTTGTGTTCGAGAACATCTAAAGGAATTTACAGGGTTTTGTTAACCCGTTCCCTCATAAAGACGCCTCTGCAGCAGACGATTTTGTGAAAACATAGTGACAAAAGAAGAAATTGCTCAAAACTAGCAATTCCTCCTTTTGCCACTTTTATTCATAGGTTATCTATTCAATTATAGTGATTTTTTATTTGCTGACAAAATATGTTCAGTCGTCTGCTGCAGAATTCTTGTATGATGGAAAGAGTTATCATTGAAAAACCAGTTCTCAAACCTCTTTTAAAACATTTATCAGGGCTCATGGGAATACTTATGACTCACGTCAAAAACCAACAATACTGACAAATAAATTCCAACAATTTATTTTTAAGTAAACAAAGCGTTGGTTCACTATAAAATTTATTACGTATTATGTGTTTTTGAAAATATGTAAACAGTCCTTGAACTAAAGGTTCGAGAACAGGGACCTCCACGATAAAGGTTAATGTGAATGCGATGTAACACAAAATCCAGGACTCCATATTATGACTTGTTTGTTTGCATATATACAATCAATCTTTCTAGGTACATAATATATTACAGACATGCAGTTGAAAACACTGTTTTCAAGTCTTCTGCTGCATCTGTAAAATATATCAGAGTTAAGGGGGTATCACTAAATTTACAGAGTCTGGAGGTCATATCATATATTCCAGTATTATATCAATGTTTTGTTGTGTTTTTGTATTGAAATGAATAAAATAAAGTGTTATTGTATCATATAAATAAAATATAATAATGTATTTGCCTATTTTAGTTCATTTTCGTATGAACATATCATATTTCTATATTCATACGAAAATGAACTAAAATAGGCAAATACGTTATTATTTATAAGATACAATAACACTTTGTTTTATTCATTTCAATACAAAAACACAACAAAATATTGATATAATGGAATATTTGACCACCAGACTCTGTTTAGTGACACCGGAGTTAGGAGGAGTAAACTTCGGGTATAGCTAGATACCGAAAACAACGTTGTTTTCGCGGAAACAACATTTCTTTACGAAAACAACTTTTTATATGACTATAAAGCCCATATAACCCTATTTTTTCATCAAATATCATTTAAACAACACATGCCAAATACATTTTTAACAAAAAAAATCCATTTTTTAACATTATTTTGTACTTATTATAGAAAAATATGTATTTCGGTTTCGGCATAGGCTAAAACCCATATAAATGCGTAGATTATGCTGGTGGAACGGAAATATGTTGTCTCAATGTCGACAGGTTAAATATGGTGAGTGAATAGTTTTATATTAATTGCCGTTAAAATGGGAACACATTATTTATTTCATAATTATTATTTGATTAAGTGTAGTTTTTTATGTAAGAACAGACGTTTCACGTTTAATCCGAATCACGCCCATCAGCCTACGAAAACATCCTAGCAGCCCACGAAAACAACATTATAATGATCTAGGAAAATGACTTTAATAAATTTTATTTAACAAATGTATTAAGATTAATACTTACTTACTTGTTGTGTTGGTTATCGTTGGTTATCTTTTATAAAAATTAGTTACAAGCCTACGGAAACCGCATTGTTTTTAAGAAAATAAATTGTCGTACGCAAATGACTTCTGTGAATATGTTAAACATATTTTTTTAAATCATAAAATGTTCTATGAACATGTTCTCACAATGTTTTCAACTCTTACAACGTTCTATCATTGATTATTTTCTCACAACTCTTTAACTGCTATAACCCATATTTAAGATAGCTAGCAACTAAAGTATTTATTGGATCGCTAAATCATGGCGTTGAATATACCTAGTTGCCGTGATATGACTGAAACATTGTTGAAAACAACGTTGAGCCCATATTTAAGATAGCTAGCAAGTAAGTTCCTACAGGGATCGCTAATTTAGATAGCTAGCCAGTGAAGTATTTATTGGATCGCTAAAACATGGCATTGAATATACCTAATTTCCGTGATATGACTGAAACATTGTTGAAAACGACGTTGAACCCATATTTAAGATAGCTAGCAAGTAAGTGCCTACCGGGATCGCTATTTTAGATAGATAGCCAGTAAGTATCTACCGAGATTTCAGATAGCTAAAATTGCGATAAATCTTACATTGTGATAACATGAGAAATTTCACATTTTTATCACAATGCTTCCAACTCTTCAACTGATAAATCTTACATTGCGATAAAATGAGAAATTTCACATTTTTATCACAATGCTTCCAACTCTTCAACTGCTACATCTTACATTGTGATAAAATGAGAAATTTCACATTTTTATCACAATGCTTCCAACTCTTCAATGGGAATGCTAAATCTTACATTGTGATAACATGAGAAATTTCACATTTTTATCACAATGCTTCCAACTCTTCAACTGCTAAATCTTACATTGCGATAATTATTACAGCACGGGAATTATATCACATTCAGTCACTCGTCAATTCTTAGAAGAAAAGTAGAACTCGTTAAGAATTAGCGAAGACTCCTTTTCTTAAAATAATTATACATTTTTCAAGTTTTCAATTCAATCAACAGCACGGGAATATAATCAGTATATCACATTCAGTCATCTTGAAAACATAGTGACAACATAAGTCATTTCTCAAACGAGCAATTTCTCCTGTTGGCACAATGTTTTCATAGGTTGTCCATTCAATTTTCTATTTGTTGACATAAAATATCGTCTGCTGCAGAATAGTCATAAATGGAAAGGGCAATACAAATACAAAGAAAACACTTACCTCACAAAAAATGCAGTGGTCTTCACAATTCTCTGAACACATACAGCATGGATAAAATTCCGACATTATTATCATATAACATGCACGTGATTACACAAGAATAAATGAAAATAAAAACGAATATTACGTGTGACACAGAATAACGTTTTGTAATAAGAATCGTAGATGTTACCTTTATATATCAAGACCTTTCATTGATGCAGATGTGTCAGGTGTAAGGTGAAACTAAGCTGTATATTGCTGGAATATATCTGGCTTTCTGACATATGTCAGGTAACACACTGTAGGGCCGACAGAGTGTCTGCCACCCTCTTTCGATGCGTGTCAGGTGAAACCACCCGTTCAAGAGATATTGAAACACTTTCAAATTGTTAAATTGTATCGTAACATGCTCGTGAATGTGCTTTTAAATTAATTAATATCAAAATATGGTTATAAAGTCATATATAAAGTTGTTTTTGTGACAGCCAAGTTGTTTTCGTGAGCCGATTCTAAACATGGATTTTAGCCTTTTTCACTATGTAATTTATCTAATTTGCGATTGTAAGTACTAAAACACATTTACAAACAGTTAAAACGTATCGCTAAATGTGCGTGGATGTCCGTGAATGTCCGAACATTGTCATAAATTAAGTTGTTTTCGTGAGCAGATTCTATTCATTTTTCTCTAATTCGCGAATATAAGTATAAATACACTATAACAAATTGTTAAAATGTATCGTTATATGTTCGTTCATGTCCTTTTAAGTTAATGAATATGAAAAAATGTTGTTATAAGGATAATATTGTCATAAATAAAGTTGTTTTCGTGACAGCCTAGTTGTTTTCGTGAGCCGATTCTAATTATTTATACGGGTTTTAGCCTATGCCATTATGAAATTTATCTATTTCGCTATTATAAGTACAAAAATAAGATTTTAAAGTGTTAACATTTATCTTTATATGTTCGTAACGGTGCTATTGAGGTAATACTTATAATAAAATATGGAAGTATGGGCTTTATAGTCATATAAAAAGTTGTTTTCGTAAGAAAATGTTGTTTCCGCGAAAACAACGTTGTTTTCGGTATCTAGCTATACCGGTAAACTTCCTTATAACATTAACTTAACAAAACCCTAGGCTATGTTGTGGTTGCTCTCAATATAAGTCAACAACATTTTCGAGCATTGAATACATATCTTTAGTATCTACAACTCTGGTTGGACAGTATTATTAGAGGAAAGCAGTGAAACCTGTATCTTATGACAAACAGGCAACAATTAGGTGTTTGTTAAAAGTGCTGTCAATGATGTGCACGGTTCGAGTGTTAATGGACATATTACTCCACCCACATATTTTGCATTAGTTTCTTACCGGTAGTATGACAGTAACCCGTTCTGCAGGACAAACCATCGCTTTTGGTACCCTTTCAAATAGTTCGTCCATTTATACAGCCAACCTTTGTATGTTGACTGCTGCTGCTTTCCTTCCGCCATTGCAATCTAGTCTTTAGTCGGCCTAATTTGTTTTTACTTCATTTCTGAGTCAGAGATTTTCCTGAACACACGTCAGTCACTTCCGGGAACTACTTTTTATCCAGAATTATCAAAAATTACGAAAAGAAAAGAAAACTGTCTGTTTGTTATTACTAAAATAATAAAAAGTTCAATGAATTGTCTTTCCTTTACGTTTTGAACGATAAATGTATCTATCAGGGCCAGAGATGTCCTGATCGTACTACTTTTGATGTGTGTGAATTTACTGGTTCCCGCTTTTGATTTTTCATCTTTTGTAATCGGATACCATTTCCGCGTAAAACTTCATACCTTGCATTGAGGAATAAATCATCAATTGTTCTTTATAGACGTAATTTGATAAACAGGTTTCTAAATTATTCGCTCATTCAAATGAAAGAAGCAAAATATGCAATTTACTATGTTGATTGAAAAGTGTAGGGTTTTTTTCTCTAAAGTCTGAAAAAATAATTGGCAAAAAACTGTGCCTTACTACCAGGTAATTTGCTCATCGGAAATGTGTTCGGTTCTTTCCGTAGAAATACGGGAACTATCAATAGATTTCCGAAGTCACCGGTGAACTTGGAAAACATGGTTTATAGCTATTAAGTCGTATTATAGAAATATAACAGACAGTATATAACGTACACTATCGTTGAGAGATGGTTTGATTGACGGAGAATGAGTGACACGCTCGTGGATTCGTTATAACACTAGTTTGTCATTAGTGTACTGATAAGTGATGTGCATTCGTACCAGACGTTTTTCGAGATCTGACATGCAACCGTGCACATGATTCTACTGTGAGCTCTTGGTATGTAACTTAATGAATACCATTAAATATGTTTAATCATATGAAACCCTCCCCCCCCCCCCCCCCCCCCCCCCCCTTACAATAAATCTACAGCAAATCATCTTGACAATGTTTTGGTAAAAAATCTATATTAAAAAAAAAATATTGAAACAAATATGAAAACATTGTGGCAAAAGGAGAAATTGCTCAAAAGTCGTCTGATGTAGAGGCTTCCGAAAGCATCTGTATGTGGGAAAGGATTAATGTTGTTTATGGTATGGAACTTAATGATTTTTACTGATTTTTTTTCATTTGAAATCATTTTAAGAGAAAAATATTTAACATTATTGTGAATATACAGTACTATTATGTTGATACAGAGCTGTACTTCTTTTCAAAAAATTTCTTTTTTTCATAATGTTTTGAAAAGGGTCCGATGCAAAATTTATCATGTTGCATGTAGCTTGGCTTGAAGACTAAGTTTTAGGGGGACTCTGGATCACGTACCTCTAATATATTTGAGCTTAAAATTTTAGAATGAAGTAGTATTGAGTGGATATATATTTTTGTATTGGTATTGGTACATAATTTAATGAACAGAACCTCAAAATCTTTGCATTTAGAAATAAAACAAAAAGAAACTACTATTTCTTCATAATAATAGAGACCCTCTAGAACAGATTTCTGTTCTTGATTGCTATTTTAACTCTTTCCCACATACACAAAGTCTGCAGCAGACAACTATATATAAATATATTTGGACAAAAGATGTATGGAAAATTGATTCTATAAATAAAGGTATAATTATTGAAAGAGTTCAAAACATTATGACAAAAGGAGAAATGTTTCAAAATCTGTCACCTGGTCTGTTGTAGATGCTACAAATGTATCTGTAAATGGGAAAGGGTTATACTTTGACTGGTCACTTTCCATGTAATATAAATGTACAGTAACATATCAAACTCCACTTTTGAGACTACTCTTTAGAGTTAAACCATTGAACCTTAACACAATTATGGCTCAGTGTAGACAGTGACTCATAGCCAATCTGATCAGAATCTGCACTGTTTGCAAATGATTTACAAAAACATTGGAGAAGTCTTAGCAAATAGTAGCATTTGGATTAATATGCATGTTGTGGTTTCAGACTTTAACAAATGCCTTGGTTTGTTTATCCTAAAATATTTTGGCTGTTGTCTAAAAGTGAATACAGAATGAGATTGATGCAATTTCTCCTTTTGCCACAAAGTTTTTAAACAACAATGTTAAATAATTATATTTTTATCTATAGACATTTTTAGCTTGACTATTCGAAGAATATGGAGAGCTATTACAGTCACTTGACATACATACATGTGCGTCGGCGTTGCAACTTTGGTTTAAGTTTTGCATGCAAGGCTTTTTCTCACAAACCACAGAATGATGCTATTGCTTTGAAACTTTACACACTCGTTGGACATCATCAAATGAACTTGCAGGACAAGTCCCAAAACTCTATATCTGATTTTAACACAATTAACACAATTATGCCCCTTTTTTTACTTAGAAATTCTGGTTAAAGTTTTGCATGCAACTTCATTAAGAGTCCATATCTTAGTAACTATGTGATGCATTGTATTGAAACTGTATACAACCTTTCCCAACAATCACACCTATGTAAAGTATGATAACTCTATCCAGCATATAATGCAAATTATGGTCTTTTTTGTCTTGCCCGCGATAGTGGAGTGAGACATCGCAGTCACTTTTCCGGCGGCGACCCCTTTTACTAATAACTATATCTCAGCAACCCCTGCTGGAATTTTTCTGAAACTTTGTCAGATGTATTGTAGAGTCATAGGACATCAATCAACGTCAAAATTGTCAAGGTCAAGGTCATTATTTTGCAGAACTTGAACTTGGTAAGGTAACTTTACCTTCGTTATATCTCTGAGCAACCCCTGCTGGAATTTTTCTGAAACTATATCAGATGTATTTTTGGGTCATAGAACATCACTCAACGTCAAAATTATCATGGTCAAGGTCATAATGTGCCAGAACTTGACCTTGGTTAGGTAACTTAACCTTGATTAGGTAACTTAACCTTGGTTATATCTCAGCAACCCTTGCTGGAATTTTTCTGAAACTTTGTCAGATGTATTGTTTGGTCATGGGACATCTTTCAACGTCAAAATTGTCAAGGTCAAGGTCATAATTTGCCAGAACTTGAACTTGGTTAGGTAACTTAGCCTCAAAACGTAACCTTGGTTATATCTTAGCAACCCCTGCTGGATTTTTTTTCTGAAACTATGTCAGATGTATTGTTGGGTCATGGAACATCATTCAACGTCAAAATTATCAAGGTCAAGGTCATAATTTGCAAGAACTTGTCCTTGGTTATATCTCAGCAACCCCTGCTGGAATTTTTCTGAAACTTTGTCAGATGTATTGTTTGGTCATGGAACATCATTCAACGTCAAAATTGTCAAGGTCAAGGTCATAATTTTGCGGAACTTGACCTTGGTTAGGTAACTTAACCTCAAAACTTAACCTTGGTTATATCTCGGCAACCCTGCTGGTATTTTTTTGAAACTTAGTCAGATGTATTGTTGGATCGTGGAATATCATTCAACGTCAAAATCATCAAGGTCAAGGTCATAATTTGCCAGAACTTGACCTTGGTTAGGTAACTAAAGCTCAAAACTTAACCTTGGTTATATCTCAGCAACCCCTGCTGAAATTTTTCTGAAACTTTTATCTGATGTATTGTTGGGTCATGGGACACCATTCAATGTCAAAATTGTCAAGGTCAAGGTCATAATTTTGCAGAACTTAACCTTGGTTATATCTCTGAGCAACTCCTGCTGGTATTTTTTCTGAAACTATGTAAGATGTAACAGTATTTTTGGGTCAAGCAACATCATTCAACGTCAAAATTATCATGGTCAAGGTCATAATGTGCCAGAACTTGACCTTGGTTATATCTCGGCAACCCCTGCTGGAATTCTTCTGAAACATTTATCTGATGTATTGTTGGGTCATGGAACATCATTTAAGGTCAAGGTCATAATTTGGCAGAACTTGACCTTGGTTAGGTAAGTTAACCTTGGTTATATCTCAGCAACCCCTCCTGGAATTTTTCGAAAATTTTGTCAGATGTATTGTTTGGTAATGTTACATCATTCAACGTCAACATTTTAAAGGTCAAGGTCATATTTTTGCAGAACTTGAACTTGGTTAGGTAACTAAACTCAAAAATTAACCGTTGTTAACTTTGACTGTAGAGCCCACATTTTTCATTTAATCTTCATGAAAGTTTATCAAAAAATTTGTTTCCATCATTCAACATCAAAATTATCGAGGTCAAGGTTAGAGTTTGCCAAAATTAAACCTTAGTTAACTTTGACTGTAGAAGCCACTTTTTTCATTCATTGTTCATGAAAGTTTATCAGAATATTTATCTCCATCAAATCTTGGTCAAGTTCAAAACTAGGTCACAAGGTCAATTGTAAGAATAACCTTGTGAACACTCTAGAACTCACTTTTGATATTCAATCTTCATGAAATTTAAACACAACAATTGTCTCCATCAAATCTCGGTCAAGTTTTTAACTTAGACATGGGGTTTCAAGGACTAGGTCACTAGGACAAATGTTGGAATAATCTTCTGAACGCTCTAGAAGTCTCTTTCTTTATTCAATCTTCACAAAATTTAACCACCAGATTGTCCTTTATCAAATCTAGCCCAAATAGATCATGAGGGATCAAGAACGAGGTCACTTAAGTCAAATGTTAGAAACACTCTAGAAATCACATTTTATATTTAATCTTCATGAAAAGTTATTAGATCACATCTTGTTCAAGTTCAAAAGTGGGTAATGGGATAGGTCAAACACTAGGTCACTAGATCAAATTTCCTAGACATGCATGACACCCTCAGGCCGAGGTCTTGTTTTAACTTAGACATTCTGGTTAAAGTTGTGCGTGCAACTATATTAAGAGTCCATATCTCAGTATTTACCTGATGCATTGCATTGAAACTTTATACAACCCTTTCCATCTATCACACCTATGTAGACTATCAGGTTAGATAATTCTATCCTGCATTTAATCCAAGTTATGGCCCTTTTTAGCTCACCAGAGCACAAAGTGCTCAAGGTGAGTTTTTGTGATCGCCTTTTGTCCGTCGTTCGTAGTCCGTCGTCAACATTTGCTTGTTAACACTCTAGTGGCAACATTTTGTATCCAACCTTCATGAAAGTTTATCAGAACATATATCTCCATCAAATCTAGGCCAAGGTTGAAACTGGTTCATGTCGGGTCAAAAACTAGGTCACTAGGCCAAATTTAAGGAAAATCTTGTTAACACTCTTGAAGCCGCATTTTTGGCTTGAGCATGTTGACACTTTGTCAGAATGTTTGTCTAGTGATAGCTAGGCCAAGTTCAAATATAGGTCACTAGGCCAAATTTAAGGAAAATCTTGTTAACGCTCTGGAAGCCGCGTTTTAAATTTGAGCATGTTGAAACTGTCAAAATGTCTGTTTTAGTGATATATAGGTCATGTCAGGTCAAAAACTAGGTCACTGGCCAAATTGAAGGCATATCCTGTTAACACTCTGGAAGCCACGTTTTAAATTTGAGCATGTTGAAACTTCTAGGCTAAGTTTGAATATGGGTCATGTCCGGTCCACATTTTTGGCTTGAACATGTTGAAACTTTGTCAGAATGTTTGTCTTAGTGATATATAGGTCATGTTGGGTTAAAAAATGGGTCACTAGGCCAAATTGATGAACAATCTTGTTAACACTCTTGAAGTCGCATTTTAAACTTAAGCATGCTGAAACTTTGTCAGAAAGTTTGTCTTGATGATATCTAGGCCAAGTTCAAAAATGGGTCATGTCCGGTTAAAAACTAGGTCACTAGTCCAAATGTAATGAAAATCTGGTTAACACTCTGGAAGCCAATTTGTTTGGCTTTCAGGAGCATGTTGAAAAATCTTATTAACACAATAGAGATCGCATTCTTCACTTGAGCAGCTTGAAACTTTTTCAGTAAGTTTGTCTTCATGATATCTAGGCCAAGTTTGAATATGGGTCATATCAGGTCAAAAACTAGGTCACAAGACCAGATTGAAGACCAATCTTTTTATCGTTCTTAAAGGTGCATTTTTGGCTTGAGCATGTTGAATATTTGTCTTGATGATATCTAGGCTATGTTCGAATATGGGTCAGATCAGGTCAAAAACTAGGTCACTAGGCCGAATTGTTAACACTATAGAGATAGCATTTTTAACTTGAGCAGCTTGAAATTTTGTCAGAAAGTTTGTCTTGATGGTATTGCCATTAGGGCTGAAAGAGTTAAGTCTTGAATTGCCCATTCTCAGGTGAGCGATCCAGGGCCTCATGGCCCTCTTGTTTGCTTCATTAGCTTCACATTTGGTCAGAATGTTTATGTTAATGATATCTAGACAAAGCTTAAATACGGGTTTGACTTGGTCAAAAAGTTACTTAGGTTACTTAGGCCAAAAGCTGTTGAAAGCGGCGTTAAACTCCAAACAAACAAACAAACAAATACTTAGGCCAAATTGATGGAAAATCCTGTTAACACTCTGGAGGCCACATGTTTGGCTTCAGCAGCTTGAAATTTTGTCAGAATGTTTGTCTAAATTATATCTAGATCAAGTTTGAATATGGGTAATATTAGGTCAGAAACTAGGTCATGCACTAGGTCAAATTGAATAGAAAACTTGTTAACACTCTGGATTCTGCATTTTATTTTGAGCATGTTAAAACTTAGTCAGAATGTTTGTCTTGATGTATTAAACAGCACAGCAGGAGTTTCGATTACCCCCCTTGACAAGGCGAATTCCCTTGTCTCACACTACGCAAAAGTATCTAGTGATGAGAACCTAGACCCATCAGTTTTGGCCCATCAAAATAAAATTGAACAAGATCACCAAGAGTTCTTAGACTCTCCGCTTTTAGAAAATGAAAACTTAACCCGTAACACCGACTTCACTCTTCAGGAACTAAAAGACTGTATCAGGAGCAGAAAAAACTCCGCCACGGCTCTCGATAGAATTGCATATCCAATGTTTAAACATATGTCTGAGACAGCTTTAAAAATATGGGTAATTTTTTTCAATAAGGTATGAAGTGAAGGCAAGCTTCCGGAGGATTGGAAGCTAGCCTGCGTGATTCCTCTGCATAAAAAAGTACCTAAATCATATAGACCAATAAGCCTGACATCTCACCCTGGGAAATTGCTAGAGGGGATGGTCAAGGCACGTTTGGAATGACTTTTAGAATCGAAAATTATCATAAATCCCCTTCAATCTGGTTTTAGAAAGGAACGTAGCACGCTCGATCACCTAGTGCGGCTTTAACATGATGTGCTCAAATCTAAAAATAGAGGGCACCATGTTCTAGCGATTTTTCTTGACCTAGATCTCAGGGATGGTTATTAGCCAATTTGCCGACGACTCAGGCAGTTGGCTCTGTGGAGGCAATATTAAATACTTAAAAAGAAAGGCACAGCTAGGACTTTACTCCATTTAGCGCTGGTCCCAAGAGTGTGGCTTCCAAATTAGTCAGGCAAAAACAGTAGGGGTATTATTTGGTCACAAAAACTCGCACCAAGTGGACGTATCTTTAGGAAACACAAAAATACAATTTAAGAAGACTGTAAAAATTTTGGGCATGACTCTTGATAAAAGGTTTACTTTACAGTCACATATAAATGAACTGGTCACCAAATGCCAACAGGACTTGAACTTAATGAGAATGCTAAGGGGCACAAACTTTGGATCTGATAAAAAGTCGCTCCTCCTTCTCTACAAGTCCTTAATACGTCCAAAGCTAGACTATGGTGCCTTAGTCTATGCTTGTGCATCAAAATATAATTTAAAGCGGTTAAGTACTGTCCTACACAAGGCCTTAGTTATAGCTCTGAGAGCTCTACCCATCACTCTATTAACCCTTTTTCTCATAAAGATGCTTTCTGACGCCTCTGCATCAGACGGCTTTTTGAAAACATAGTGACAAAAGAAGAAATTGCACAAAACGTGCAATTTCTCCTTTTCCACAATGTTTTCCACTTTTTGTCATAGGTTATCCATTCAATTATGGAGATTTTCTATGTTTTGACAAAATACGTTCAAAGTTGTCTGCTGCAGAATTGTCGTATGAGGGAAAGGGTTAAGCATACTTGAACAAGAAGCTGGGATTGAGCCTCTTAAACTGCAACGCGAAGAGCAATCCCTACAGTACCTGGCTAGAGTAAAGAGTAGACCATGCAACCCTGTTAATGCTATCATTGGAGACGATTTCTTCGTCAAGGCGAAATACAAAACAGAATGTTTGTCTTGATGATATCTAGTCCATGTTGAAATATGGGTCATATGAGGTAAAAAATATATAGATTACTAGGCCAAATGAATGAAAATCTTGTCCTCTTGTTGTTTACTTTGGTCCGTTTAGTTTGACCTACTTTGAGAGTTTTGAAAATTGTATGCGTATCACATACCAGGAATGAATTGTGGGAAGCATCGAGAGCTGAGTGTATCTGTTGTTTGTTAACACCTTATAACAGCGATCTTCCAGTACGATAAAACAATCAGTACGAACAGTACCCACTACATACTAACCAGGGGCTGTATGGTTGAAGAATACTTGTATTTTACGATATTTTAGGCCATTCTTTACGTCTCCATACTTAAATAATCAAAGTTTTCTTGTGTGAGACGATTTTTTAAGAGGTAATATAGCTTTAAAGGTATCAAATGTGGCCCTTGAAGTTTTAAATTGGGTTAAAGTTTTGCATGCAAGGCCTTTTCTCACAAACAGCACATGCTATTCAAACAAGACTTATCCAACTTCATTTATAGTACTATACTATCAAGCCACTATCTCGGTAACAATTTTTGACTATAGTATCAAATGGCCAAATAGTCGAGCATGCTGCCTTGCGGACAGCTCTTCTTCATCTGCCAAAGATTTGTCTTTGTGGGAAAGGGTCAATTATATAGGAACCTTAGTGCACTGGCTGAACGTCTGGTTTGAGAACTTAGAGTGTCAAATCTAAATGTGTATCTCAGGACACTGCTAATGTCAAACACTTAAGATAGGAGGTTTTCTAAAGTACATGTTGTGTGTATAACTTCTTATACTTTTCTTTTCAGTTCAACTTGGGTGTCTATAAAGTTACACAAAGCTAAGTAACCTAGGTAACCTGCAAACAATGTTAGCGGTTCTGCGCCAAGGCGTGCGTAAATGCCACACACTTGCGAGTAAAACTCGACTGACCCAACCTCTGTCAAAGATTTGCCATAAAGTCTTGGTTTCAAAATCTGACGACATATTTGAGAATCTCGCCCTTGAGGACTGGTTGCATGAAAAGGCAGATTTTGAGCATGAGTCAACACTTTTGATGTGGAGGAATAAGCCAGTGGTTGTGATTGGGCGACACCAGAACCCATGGGTGGAGTGTAATGTTGCAGCCATTAGTAAGGTCCATGTTGCCCTGGCTAGGAGAAGAAGTGGAGGTACTTTCCCTTTCCCTTATACAAGAAGTCTGCAGTGTACAACTATTAAAATATCTATGCAAAATATGGATAATCTATCTCTGTAAATGAATATATTATTAATACATGTATATAAAATTGGAAACATGTTGCAAAAAGGGAGAAATTGCTCAATATGCCACAATGTTTTCAAAAGTATTCTGTTACAGTTGTGTGAAAGTGTTTCCACATTCAAGTCACTTAACCTTTTGTCGAATATAGACGCTTTCTGCCCCCTTTACAGTAGACACATTTTGAAAACATCAGGGCAAAAGGAGAAATTGTTTAAAACAAGCAATTGTTCTTGAAACACAATTTTTCAATTTAAATCTATTAATTAATTCTACTTTTCGTTAATACAGATTTGCCTAGATGTCTTCAAAGTCTTCTGCTGGTGATTTGTTGTATGTGGGAAAGGGTTAAGATAGTGTAATCTTTTTAGACTCTTGCAACCAAACTCATAGCAAGACGAGCGTTCAAATTCCTGGTCTGGTCAGTTCATACTGACTGCAAACTTAGCAAAATCTTTTGAAACCTGTCAGTCCAGAAGCTCATTTGTTATCTATTTTTGTCATTGTTTAACCAATTTTTAGCTCAAGGTGAGTTATTGTGATTGCCTTTTGTCCGTCGTCTGTCAACATCTTTTTCTATGTAACCAGTGGGTCAATTGAGATGAAACTTCACAGAAAGCATCCTCTCAATGACCTTACCAGAATTTCTTTAATTTTTTGGGATCCATGCAGAATTCTGTGCTATTTTGCCTTATATATGGCTATAGTGAAAACTTAAAAAATCTTCTCCTCCAAAATGGTCTGGCTGATTATCAAACAATTGTGTACAAATGTTCCTTGGATGACCCTCTATCAGATTCCTTCAAGCCATTTTGATTGGTCGAAAAACATGGCCGCCAGTGGGAAGGGCTATTTTGCTTTATATGGCTATAGTGAAAACTTAAAAAATCTTCTCCTCCAAAAGTGTCAGGCTGATTATCAAACAATTTTGTACAAATGTTCCTTGGATGACCCTCTATCAGATTCCTTCAAGCCATTTTGATTGGTCGAAAAACATGGCCACCAGTGGGAAGGGCTATTTTGCCTTATATGGCTATAGTAAAAACTTAAAAAATCTTCTCCTCCAAAAGTGTCAGGCCGTATTCAAATAATTTTGAAGAAATGTTCCTTGGGTGACCCTCTATCAGATTCCTTCAAGCCAAGTTGATTGGTCGGAAACTATGGCCGCCAGGGATAGGGGTTTATATGGCTAAAGTGAAAGAAAAAAAATCTGGTGAGCGATCCAGGGCCATCATGGCCCTCTTGTTGCATTAATATTTTAATATTTGTCAGTCCAAGAGAATTTTTGTCAGTCAATACTGAAGACTCACAAAGACTGCTGAGGGCAAAACAAAATTGTGTCGTTAGCTTCCCTCCTTGGCACACAAATTGTGTGGATAGCATTAAGCTCTCAGGATAAACTTACCAGTAGCTGCAGTTAACTCCTGCCACAATGTGATGTACATGAAATTCTATTGGAAGTTGCACAAGAAACTTTTCAAACCTTTTTAGATCATCTGATCACTATCTGTCAATCGGCTTAGACCGTCTTGTCATTAAATTTAAGCTACATTACTTCTATGTTGTCTGTATGTCTGTCGCACTACAGTACATAGGGATGGATTACTTCTATGTTGTCTGTATGTCTGTCGCACTACATTACATAGGGATGGATTACTTCTATGTTGTCTGTATGTCTGTCACACTACAGTACATAGGGATGGATTACTTCTATGTTGTCTGTATGACTGTAACACTACAGTACATAGGGATGGATTACTTCTATGTTGTCTGTATGTCTGCCACACTACAGTACATAGGGTTGGATTGCTTCCATGTTGTCTGTATGTCTGTCACACTACAGTACATAGGGATGGATTACTTCTATGTTGTCTGTATGACTGCCACACTATAGTACATAGGGATGGATCACTTCTATGTTGTCCATATGTCTGCCACACTACAGTACATAGGGATGGATTACTTCTATGTTGTCTGTATGTCGGTTACATTACAGTACATAGGGATGGATTACTTCTATGTTGTCTGTATGTCTGTTACACTACAGTACATATGGATGGATTACTTCTATGTTGTCTGTATGTCTGTTACACTACAGTACATATAGATGGATTACTTCTATGTTGTCCGTTTGTCTGCTAAACTACAGTACATAGGGATGGATTGCTTCCATGTTGTCTGTATGACTGCCACACTACAGTACATAGGGATGGATTACTTCTATGTTGTCTGTATGACTACCACACTACAGTACATAGGGATGGATCACTTCTATGTTGTCCATATGTCTGCCACACTACAGTACATAGGGATGGATTACTTCTATGTTGTCTGTATGTCGGTTACATTACAGTACATAGGGATGGATTACTTCTATGTTGTCTGTATGTCTGTTACACTACAGTACATATGGATGGATTACTTCTATGTTGTCTGTATGTCTGTTACACTACAGTACATATAGATGGATTACTTCTATGTTGTCCGTTTGTCTGCTAAACTACAGTACATAGGGATGGATTGCTTCCATGTTGTCTGTATGACTGCCACACTACAGTACATAGGGATGGATTACTTCTATGTTGTCTGTATGACTACCACACTACAGTACATAGGGATGGATCACTTCTATGTTGTCTGTATGTCTACCACACTACAGTACATAGGGATGGATTGCTTCCATGTTGTCTGTCACACTACAGTACATAGGGATGGATTGCTTCCATGTTGTCTGTATGTCTGCCACACTACAGTACATAGGGATGGATCAATTCTATATTGTCTGTATGTCTGCCACACTACAGTACATAGGGATGGATCACTTCTATGTTGTCTGTATGTCTTCCACACTACAGTACATAGGGATGGATCAATTGTATGTAGTCTGTATGTCTGCCACACTACAGTACATAGGGATGGATCACTTCTATGTTGTCCGTATGTCTGCCACACTACAGTACATAGGGATGGATCAATTCTATGTTGTCTGTACGTCTGCCACACTACAGTACATATGGATGGATTGCTTCCATGTTGTCTGTATGTCTTGTCACAATACAGTACATATGGATGGATCAATTCTATGTTCTTTGTATGCCTGTCACACTACAGTACATAGGGATGGATCAATTCTATGTTGTCTGTATGACTGCCACACTACAATACATAGGGATAGATCAATTCTATGTTGTCTGTATGTCTGCCACATTACAGTACATATGGATGGATCAATTCTATGTTGTCTGTATGTCTGCCACACTACAGTACATATGGATGGATTGCTTCCATGTTGTCTGTATGTCTTGTCACAATACAGTACATATGGATGGATCAATTCTATGTTCTTTGTATGCCTGTCACACTACAGTACATAGGTATGGATCAATTCTATGTTGTCTGTATGACTGCCACACTACAATACATAGGGATAGATCAATTCTATGTTGTCTGTATGTCTGCCACACTACAGTACATATGGATGGATCAATTATATGTTGTCTGTATGTCTGCCACACTACAGTACATAGGGATGGATCACTTCTATGTTGTCTGTATGTCTGCCACACTACAGTACATAGGGATGGATTGCTTCCATGTTGTCTGTATGTCTTCCACACTACAATACATAGGGATGGATCACTTCTGTGTTGTCTGTATGTCTGCCACACTACAGTACATAGGGATGGATCACTTCTATGTTGTCTGTATGACTGTAACACTACAGTACATAGGGATGGATCACTTCTATGTTGTCTGTATGTCTGCCACACTACAGTGCATAAGGATGGATCACTTCTATGTTGTCTGTATGTCTGCCACACTACAGTACATAGGGATGGATCAATTCTATGTTGTCCGTATGTCTGCCACACTACAGTACTTATGGATGGATTGCTTCCATGTTGTCTGTATGTCTTGTCACAATACAGTACATAGGGATGGATCAATTCTATGTTGCCTGTATGTCGGTTACACTACAGTACATAGGGATGGATTACTTCTATGTTGTCTGTATGTCTGTTACACTACAGTACATATGGATGGATTACTTCTATGTTGTCTCTATGTCTGTTACACTACAGTACATATGGATGGATTACTTCTATGTTGTCTGTATGTCTGTTACACTACAGTACATATGGATGGATTACTTCTATGTTGTCCGTTTGTCTGCTACACTACAGTACATAGGGATGGATTGCTTCCATGTTGTCTGTATGACTGCCACACTACAGTACATAGGGATGGATTACTTCTATGTTGTCTGTATGACTGCCACACTACAATACATAGGGATGGATCACTTCTATGTTGTCTGTATGTCTGCCACACTACAGTACATAGGGATGGATTGCTTCCATGTTGTCTGTATGTCTGTCACACTACAGTACATAGGGATGGATTGCTTCCATGTTGTCTGTATGTCTGCCACACTACAGTACATAGGGATGGATCAATTCTATGTTGTCTGTATGTCTGCCACACTACAGTACATAGGGATGGATCAATTGTATGTAGTCTATATGTCTGCCACACTACAGTACATAGGGATGGATCACTTCTATGTTGTCCGTATGTCTGCCACACTACAGTACATAGGGATGGATCACTTCTATGTTGTCTGTATGTCTTCCACACTACAGTACATATGGATGGATTGCTTCCATGTTGTCTGTATGTCTTGTCACAATACAGTACATATGGATGGATCAATTCTATGTTCTCTGTATGCCTGTCACACTACAGTACATGGGGATGGATCAAATCTATGTTGTCTGTATGTCTGCCACACTACAGTACATATGGATGGATCAATTCTATGTTGTTTGTATGTCTGCCACACTACAGTACATAGGGATGGATCAATTCTATGTTGTCTGTATGTCTGCCACACTACAGTACATATGGATGGATCTATTTTATGTTGTCTGTATGTCTGCCACACTACACTACATAGGGATGGATCAATTTTATGTAGTCTGTATGTCTGCCACACTACAGTACATATGGATGGATCAATTCTATGTTGTCTGTATGTCTGCCACACTACAGTACATATGGATGGATCAATTCTATGTTGTCTGTATGTCTGCCACACTACAGTACATATGGATGGATCAATTCTATGTTGTCTGTATGTCTGCCACACTACAGTACATAGAGATGGATCAATTCTATGTTGTCTGTATGTCTGCCACACTACAGTACATAGGGATGGATCAATTTTATGTAGTCTGTATGTCTGCCACACTACAGTACATAGGGATGGATTGCTTCCATGTTGTCTGTATGTCTTCCACACTACAATACATAGGGATGGATCACTTCTATGTTGTCTGTATGTCTGCCACACTACAGTACATAGGGATGGATCACTTCTATGTTGTCTGTATGACTGTAACACTACAGTACATAGGGATGGATCACTTCTATGTTGTCTGTATGTCTGCCACACTACAGTACATAAGGATGGATCACTTCTATGTTGTCTGTATGTCTGCCACACTACAGTACATAGGGATGGATCAATTCTATGTTGTCCGTATGTCTGCCACACTACAGTACGTATGGATGGATTGCTTCCATGTTGTCTGTATGTCTTGTCACAATACAGTACATAGGGATGGATCAATTCTATGTTGTCTGTATGCCTGTCACACTACAGTACATAGGGATGGATCAATTCTATGTTGTCTGTATGTCTGTCACACTACAGTACATAATTATGGATGGATCACTTCTATGTTGTCTGTAGGTCTGCCACACTTTGACTTATTGGTGACCTCCTCTTTGGTGTGGTGGTCAGCGTCCCCTTGGGTTCAATCCCCAGCCATTCATCCAAAAGACATTACAAAGGGTAGTAATGTTTACCCTCATTGGCACTGAAGATTGAGGGTTAGCATTATGACTAACTAGATAGTTTCAGGGTAAAAGGACCAGAAGTACTAGTTACTCACCAAGGAAATTTAAGGTTGTGTTATAACAATGTAAAATTATGGCAAGTGGCATAAAACACCATGAAAACAAACAAATTGACTTATTAGTGGCCTAAACGGGCGACACATGTATTCCTTCAAAGGTTCTTGTATTGACTGTAGGTGGTACAGTGTACCATGATGAGGGTAATCTAAACTGTTCGTTTCTGATGAAGACACAGCTGTACAACCGAAAACAGAATCTACAACTTGTGGTTGATGCCATTAAGTCACAGTGGAATGTGAATTTAACAATAAACAAGCGAGAGGACATAGTGCTTGATGATCAATACAAGGTATCTTAACCTTTTCACACATACAAACAATTTAAACCAACTGACTTCAAGTTCATCTACTTAAAAATACAGAAAATCTCAATAATTGAAACTATAATTAATGAATAGAGTAGAATGCATTGAGGCAAAAGGAAAAATTGTTCATTACAGGTTGGAAAGGGTCATTGAATAACTTCTACTTTAAGTGTAATGCATTGAAAAATTCAGTTAATGGTGCATGAATTATAACCTTGAAAGAAGTATGTTTAAGTGTAATGCAATAAAAAATTAAGTCAATGGTGCATGAAATATAACCTTGAAAGAAGCATGTTAATAATAGCTACAATCATGTATTTTTACCATTTTAACCCTGTCCAACCTGCAGACACATATTGACCCAACTTCTGCAGATTATAAAAAACCTTAATTTATAGAGATGTTCCATATTTTTGCTGAGATGTTTTCAAAGTAATCTGCAGCTGATTGTATGTGGGAAAGGTTTAACTCTTGCCCTCATATGACAATTCTGCAGCAGATGACTGAACATAGATTGGCAAAAAATCTCTATAATTGAATGGATAACCTATGACTAAAAGTGGAAAACATTGTGACAAAAGGAGAAATTGCTCGCCTCTGCAGCAAACAGCTTTTTGAAAACATAGTGACAAAAAAAGAAATTGCTCAATTTTGAGCAATTTCTCCTTTTGCCACAATATTTTCCACTTTTAGTCATAGGTTATCCGTTCAATTATAGAGATTTTCTATGTTTAGACAAAATATGTTCAAAGTCGTCTGCTGCAGAATTGTCAAATGAGGGAAAGGGTTAAACTATAAGAATTATATTTTCACATTAGTTGAATGCAAATGTCAATTATGAAAGGACAAGTCATTGACAAAACACCAGAGCCTGGGTAGGTGACTTAGGTCAGTCTGTAATTGTGACGGCTGTCAAACCAATGGTTCTGAATTTAATCTCTAGCTTGACCAACATTCTTTCAGAAAATTTGCCAAAAGTCACAGAAACAAGGATCATTCTTCTTCCGACAATGGGCTAGAAAAGTTTACAGAAAAGCAGCCAGTTGCTTGAAAAGACTGAACAATTATCGAGAATGGCTTTAAACACTAATCACTCAATCAATGACTGACAAGAAATTTTGGCCTCAGTATACATGGTCAAGAAAATGTATCTGACTTAACTTCTTGTGTTGAGGAAGATAAAGAATTCATTGTCTGCTGCAGGGATGTTCAAAATTTTAAAACCCTTTCCTACATACAAACACTCTGCTTCTATAGCAGATGACGTTTGAAAACGTTTTTGCAAACAGACTAATTGCTCATAATGAGCAATTTTTAGCTCCACTGGCTCCAGCCAGTCAAGCTTATGTCATGGCGAATTGTGTCAACTTTTTGCTTCAAACAACTTCTCCTCCCTAACCACTTGGCATATTGGGATGAAACTTCATAGATAGCATCCTCTCAATGTCTTCTAATAAATTCCTTTAAATTTGTTGGATCCATGCACAATTCTGGTTCCCATGGCAACCCAAAGAAAAAAAAAATAGTGAAAACTTAAAAAATCTTCTCCTCCAAAAGTGGAGGGCCGATATTCAAATTATTTTGTAGAAATGTTCCTTTGATGACCCTCTATCAGATTCCTTCAAACCATGTTGATTGGTCAAAAACATGGCCGCCAGGGCTATAGTGAAAACTTGAAAAATCTTCTCCGATGAAAGTATCTGGCCGATTTTTAAAATAATTTTGTAGAAATGTTCCTTGGGTGACTCTCTATCAGATTCGACCAAGCCATGTTGATTGGTCTTAAAATTTAGCTGCCAGGGGTGGGCTGTTTGCCTTAAATTGGCCTTACTGAAAACTTTAAAATCTTCTCCGCTGGCCTGATTCCCAAACAAGCCACTGTGATTGGTAAAACAAACATTGCCACCAGGGGGCGGGCTGTTTGGAGATTTAATTCTTGCCTTATTGCAGTGGAGCAATACTGGCCCTATTGGGCCTCTTGTTTTCTTTGTCTCAATGTTTTCCAACTTTATTCGATGATAAAACTTGCATTAATTGATGTTAACCATATTTTTAACCATATTTTTTATTAGCTCACCTGAGCTTTGCTCAAGGTGAGTTATTGTGATCGCCTTTTGTCCGGCGTCCGGCGTGCGTCGTGCGTCGTGCGTCAACTTCTTCTCCTCAGTAACCAGTGGGTCAATTGGGATGAAACTTCACAGAAAGCATCCTCTCAATGACCTCACCAGATTTTCTTCAAATTTTTGGGATCCATGCAGAATTCTGGTTTCCATGGCAACGAAATGAAAAAAACTTCAAAATTCTTCTTCTCCCAGACTGGTTGGCAGATTTTCAAATAATTTTGTAGAAATGTTCCTTGGATGACCCTCTATGAGATTCCTTCAAGCCATGTTGATTGGTCGAAAAACATGGCTGCCAGGGGGGGGCGGGGCTATTTTGCCTTATATGGCTATAGTGAAAACTTAAAAAATCTTCTCCTCCGAAAGTGTCAGGCCTATTTTCAAATAATTTTGTGGAAATGTTCCTTGGATGACCCTCTATCAGATTCCTTCGAGCCATGTTGATTGGTCGAAAAACATGGCCGCCAGGGGGGCGGGGCTATTTTGCCTTATATGGCTATAGTGAAAACTTAAAAAATCTTCTCCTCCGAAAGTGTCTGGCCGATTTTCAAATAATTTTGTAGAAATGTTCCTTAAGTGACCCACTATCAGATTACTTGAAGCCATGTTGATTTGTCGAAAAATATGGCCGCCAGTGGGCAGGGCTATTTTGCCTTATATGGCTATAGTGAAAACTTAAAAAATCTTCTCCTCCGAAATTGTCAGACCGATTTTCAAATAATTTTGTAGAAATGTTCATTGGATGACCCTCTATCAGATTCCTTCAATCCAAGTTGATTGGTCGAAAAACATGGCCGCCAGGGGGGCGGGGCTATTTTGCCTTATATGGCTATAGTGAAAACTTAAAAAATCTTCTTCTCCGAAAGTGTCCGGCCGATTTTCAAATAATTTTGTAGAAATGTTCTTTTGATGACCCACTTTCAGATTCCTTCAAGCCATGTTGATTGGTCAAAAAACATGGCCGCCAGTGGGCAGAGCTATTTTGCATTATATGGCTATAGTGAAAGCTTAAAAAATCTAATCCTCCAAAAGTGTCGGGCTGATTTTCAAAAAAAATTGTAGAAATGTTCCTAGGGTGGCCCTCTATCGGATTCCTTCAAGCCAAGTTGATTAGTCGGAAACTATGGCTGCCAGGGGGCGGGGCTTTTATGGCTAAAGTGAAAAATAAATAAAATCAGGTGAGCGATTCCAGGGCCATCATGGCCCTCTTGTTTTGTGACAGATCTCTGGAACTGCCTCCAAACTGACAGGGAAAAGGACATATCATCACTTCACGTTACTGTACGATGTGGACAAAGATCGACTCACGGATATTCTCAATTCAAACATGGTATAAATTTGGTAAAAAGGGGTCTAGAGGCATATGAATACATTAACCCTTTCCCTCATACGATAATTCTGAAGCAGACAACTTTGAACATATTTTGTCAAAAGATAGAAAATCTCTATAATTAAATGGATAACCTATCACTAAAAGTGGAAAACATTGTGTCAAAAGGAGAAATTGCTTGTTTTGAGCAATTTCTTCTTTTGTCACTATGTTTTCAAAAAGCTGTCTGCTGCAGAGGCGTCAGAAAGCATCTATATGAGGGAAAGGATTAAGCCTTACACTACACACATACAATAAATCTGTATCAGCTGACTTTTAAAACATCTATATATAGGATAATTTTTAAATAGTGTTGAAAACATTGTGACAAAAGGATGAACTTCTCATTTTAAGCAATTTCTCCTTTAACCACAATGTTTTCACAATTCGTCTGCTGCAGATGCCTAAAAAGTGACTGCAAGTCAGACAGGGTTAAAGCCTCAGGCACCGTCTCTAAAGAACCTTGTTAACCCTCTCCCACATACACATTTGAAAACATTTTTAGAAAAGGAGAAATTGCTCATAATGATTTAAATGTTTTTAGCTCAACTATTCGAAGGATATGAGAGCTATACTACTCACCCTGGTGTCGGCGTCGGCGTCCACGTCACACCTTAAGGTTTTGCATGCAAGTACTTAAATACTACATGTATTGCATTGAAACTTTCTACAACCCTACCAAACTATCACACCTATGTAGAGTATCAAGTTAGATAACTCTATCCTGCATTTTATGCAAGTTATATGGCCCTTTTTAACTTAGAAATTTAACTTAGTAACTGCTTGATGCATTGCATTGAAACTTTATACAGCCCTTCCCAACCATCACACCTATGTAAACAATCAAGTACGATAACTCTATCCAGCATGTTATGCAAGTTATGGCCCTGTTTGGACTTAGAAATTCTGGTTAAAGTTTTGCAACTACATTTAGAGTGTAATCTTAGTAACAACTTGAAGCATTGTATTGAAACTTTATACAACCTTTCCAAATTTCACAACTATAAACACAACCAATTAAGATAACTCTATCCTGTATATGGTTCAAATGGTTGCCCTATTTTTACTTAGAAATTATGGTTAAAGGTTTGCGTGCAACTACATTAAGAGTCCATATCTTATTAACTACTTGATGCATTCTATTGAAACATTATACAACCCTTCCTAACCAGCACACCTATGAAAATAATCAAGTTAAATAACTCTATTCTGCATATAATGCAAATTATCCCCCTTTAAGAAATTGTGGTTAATGTTTTGCATGCAACTACATTAGAGTCCATTATCTAAGAAACTTAAATAATCGGTGGAATAGTCAAGCGCGCTGTCCTCTGACAGCTCTTGTTAATAGTTATAGTTATTATTATCATTTGTAGCAATTTTCGATATTTTAAAGCTCACCTGAGCTTAAGTGCTTAGTGGTGAACTATTGTGATCATTCTCCATCCAACGTCTGTTAACAGTTGCTTCAAACAACATCTGCTCCTTAACCACTTGTCCAATTTCGATGAGACTTCACAGGGATGTTCCTTGAAGGGTGCCCTTTCCAAATTGTCCAAAGAAATTAATTCAATGGAGAACTATGGTAGCCATGGAAACAGAAAGGAAAAACTTTAAAAATGTTCTCTACAAAAACTTAAAGGACTAGAGGTTTGTTGCAGAGGTGGTAAAAATGAACCCTATCCCATATACAGAAACTTTCTGACACCTCTGATGCAGGCGACTTTTGAAAACAATTTTAGCAAGCGGAGAAAATGTTCATATTAAAGAACAATTTATCTTTTTGTCTCAATGTTTTGACGTATCTGCAGCAGACGACATTTGAAAACATTTTTGAAAAAGTGAAATTGCTCATAATGATATAAAAGCTTTCAATAATTAAAATTGTTATTATCATTTATAGCAGTTTACCATATTTTTAACTAGCCTTACAAAGTGCTCACTGGTGAGCTATTGTGATCATATTCTTGACAAAAACTGTAAGAACTAGAGCTTGGATATGAAGTGTGTATTATTGTCTAGTGGTCTTACACAAAGATGGTTCAAATCATGTCCCTGGGGTCAAAATTACCCACGCCCTGGGAGTCACCTGTTTTACATATATACATTGGGGAAAAACTAGGTAAAACTTCTTGTCTAAAACAGAAAGGTCAAGAGCTTAGGTATTTTAAATACTTTGATGCGTAGCATTGGCTAATGGTCATTTACCAAAATTGTTCAAATTATTCCCCTGGGGTTAAAATTGGCCATGACCCAGGTGTCACCTGTTTTACTTAGATATATAGGGAAACTTTTTGTCTGAAACAGAAAGTTCTAGAGCTTAGGTATTTGGTGCGTAGCATTGTCTAATGGTCATCTACCAAGATTGTTCAAATTATGCCCCTGGGGTCAAAATTGGTCACGGCACAGGTGTCACCTGTTTTACATAGATATATAGGAAAACTTCTTGTCTGAAACAGAAAGTTCTAGAGCTTAGGTATTTGGTTTGTAGCATTGTCTAATGGTCATCTACCAAGAATGTTCAAATTATGCCCCTGGGGTCAAAATTGGTCACTGCCCAGGTGTCACCTGTTTTACATAGATATATAGGAAAACTTCTTGTCTGAAACAGAAAGTTCTAGAGCTTAGGTATTTGGTTTGTAGCATTGTCTAATGGTCATCTACCAAGATTGTTCAAATTATGCCTCTGAGGTCAAAATTGGCCATGGCCCAGGTGTCACCTGTTTTACATAGATATATAGGAAAACTTCTTGTCTGAAACAGAAAGTTCTAGGGCTTAGGTATTTGGTGCGTAGCATTGTCTAATGGTCATCTACCAAGATTGTTCAAATTATGCCCCTGGGGTCAAAATTAGCCACGGCCCAGGTATCACCTGTTTTACATAGATATATAGGAAAACTTCTTTTCTGAAACAGAAAGTTCTAGAGCTTAGGTATTTGGTGTGTAGCATTGTCTAATGGTCATCTACCAAGATTGTTCAAATTATGCCCCTGGGGTCAAAATTGGCCACAGCCCAGGTGTCACCTGTTTTACATAGATATATAGGAAAACTTCTTGTCTGAAACAGAAAGTTCTAGAGCTTAGGTATTTGGTGTGTAGCATTGTCTAATGGTCATCTGCCAAGATTGTTCAAATTATGCCTCTGAGGTCAAAATTGGCCAATGCCCAGGTGTCGGCTGTTTTACATTTTCCAGTTAGTTTGTATAAGTCGTTGGCTGCAAAGGCGTCAGAAAAAAGAAAGGGTTAAGGCACCATATTGGCCCTATTTTAAGCTCGCCTGAGCATTAATTGCCGGTTGAACTATTATGACCACTCATCGTCGGGCATCATCGTTGTTATCTTAACAATTCACATTTTCACAATTATTTCATAGGAATTGTTCTTCAGTGGTCCTCTTTCAAAGAATTTAAATCCATGCAAATTTTTGGTTGCTGCAGGAGCATCAGAAAGAAGGTAAAATGAAAAAAAAATATATATATATTTTGTCAGGCCCGATTTGAAAATTATTTTGCACCAAATGTTTCTTGGGTGACCCTCTACCAAGATTGTTCAAATTATTCCAATCCATAGAGCTTGTTTTCCTTACATATGTGTATAGTGAAAACTTTAAAAATCTCCTCATACAAAAGTATAGTCCTAATTAATTATAATTTGGTACAAATTTGCTTAGTTAACCCGCTGCCAAGATTATTCAAATTATTCCGATCCATTGATAAATAGGGCCACCATGGGGAGGGAATCGTTTTTCTTATACATGTATGTATACAGTTGGAACATTGAAAGCTATTTCAGTTCTGTTAAATCATGTGTGGATTATAGGACTGCATGGTCCTCTTGTTTTGTTTTTCAAACAGATATGCTGGTGCCAACGAGTATTGTATTAAAATAATGTAACCCACAAATCTTGGAAAAAAACCAATGGAAAGCGCTACACGTTTTTAGCTCGACTATTCGAAGAATATGAGAGCTTTACTACTCGCCCCGGCGTCGGCGTCTCCGTCGGCGTCCGGTTAAAGTTTTAGGGCAAGTTGGCATTTTCATTCATAAGTATTTGTGCTAGGGCTTTAATATTTGGAATATAGTTACATCTTATACCTTTCTTCACATTGAATGTTAAAGGTACTGAGTGTGACCTTCTTTTTGGGGTAAAAAACATGATTTTCTGTGGTTAAAGTTTTAGGGCAAGTTGGAATTTTTTTTTTTATTTTTTTTTTTCTCAATAGTTACTTATGCTAGGGCTTTTATATTTGGAATATAATTACATCTAATACCTGTCTTCATATTGTATGCTGAAGATTCTGAGTGTGACCTTCTTTTTGGTGTAAAAGATGTGATTTTGGGTGGTTAAAGTTTTAGGGCAAGTTGGCATTTTCATTTAATTTTTTAATTTTTCTCAATAAGTATTTGTGCTACGGCTTTAATATTTGGAATGTAGTTACATCTTATACCTTTCTTCACATTGAATGCTGAAGACGCTGAGTGTGACCTTTTTTTGGGGGTAAAAAACATGATTTTGGGTGGTTAAAGTTTTAGGGCAAGTTGGATTTTTTTTTTTAATTCTTTTTTCTCAATAAGTACTTATGCAAGGGCTTTCATATTTGGAATATAATTACATCTAATACATTTCTTCATATTGTATGCTGAAGATGCTGAGTGTGACCTTTTTGCGGCAAAAGACATGATTTGGGGTGGTTAAAGTTTTAGGGCAAGTTGGCATTTTCATTTAATTTTTTATTTTTTCTCAATAAGTACTTGTGCTAGGGCTTTCATATTTGGAATATAATTACATATAATACCTTTCTTCACATTGTATGTTGAAGATGCTGAGTGTGACTTTTTGGGAATAAATAACATGATTTTTGTTTGATTTTGAGAATTTTAGATAAATTCATAATTTTTGGTTACATTCCTTTCTAATTGTGATCATTCATTTATCAAATATAATTCTTCAACATATCAAACGGGTTTTGCATGATGTCAAACATTTGGTAAACCTTTTTTTTAGGTTTTTCTATTTTTAAACTCGGTCAGTTTTAACATTTGCGTTAAAGTTTCATAATTCAAATCACATTTGTTAAGGACCATCGTACAATTAGGTTAGATAACTCCATTGCATCCTAAATATGGAGTAATGGCCCTTGAATTACTTTTTGTCATAGGTTATCCATTCAATTATGGAGATTTTCTATGTTTTGACAAAATAAGTTCAAAGTCGTCTGCTGCAGAATTGCCGTATGAGGGAAAGGGTTAATAGTACTTAAGTGCAATATAATGAAATAGTGCTTTATGTGAATAAGCGGCATATAGTCGAGCGCGCTGTCCTCCGACAGCTCTTGTTATCCTGGGAAACATTAATGAAGGAGGGTAGGCAAGTTCGCAACGTTTTACACAAATATTGCGACTTTAGTGTCAAAATTAACTTCACAATGAGTAAAGAAAAGCCAAGCATTGCCATTGATATAGTAAATCTGCATGAGACTATGAAAATAAATAGGCAAATATATGGAAAATTTCCTAAGATGAAAGAGTAATCCTTGAATGAAGTTGAAAACATTGTGGTGAAAGAAGATTTATCCTTGTCCAACAGTGATTTCAAAAGTTGTCTACATATTAAGCATTAAAAACCACTTGTATCACAGGCTTATTCAGATCATCCCAATACATTGTGCACTACGACATGTTCTAGTCGACCAAAATGTAGACACTAATGATTCCTCTGCAGCAGACGACAAGTTCTGCATTTGCAATAATGTTTTCCACTTTTCCGCAATTATTTTCAAAGTCATCTGCTGTAGACGTGTTGTATGTGGGAAAGGGTTACATGTTAAAGCTGTACTTTGATTGATGGATTCCGCTAGGACATTCACAAGTAGTTGGTGTGTTAGGACATTCTAAACACATTTGGGTTCATGTTTGTCTTTATGTTTTACAGAAAGGAATTATTAGCAAGGCTACAGAGAGTGTCAAAATGCCTGTGGGTAATCTTAAAGATCAGCTGCAGGAGATGAACTTTACAAGCCTTGTTGATGTTATTGCAGCACAGTTTTTCAATACACTACAGGTAGTACTGTGCTTAAAATGTATTTTAACATAAACATCATAAATCTTAATATGCAACAGACTTTGAAAAACATCAATGTAAAAAATGGATTTTCTATGAAAGAAATTAATTATCATAATTTAATTCAGATGTGGCAGAAGGTGAACTTACTCATTATAATAAATTGCTTCTTTTATCTAAATGTTTTTAAATGTCTTCTGCTGCGGATGAGTCCAAGTGCATCTGCATATTGTTATCAAATGATTGATTTAACAAGAATGCTTTTTAGCTCACATAAGAGCAAAATCTTTAGATTCTTCCCCTCTGAAAATGGTGGACAATTCAAAGTTAATTTTTACAAAATTTAATGATCATCTGGTGACCCTCCATCAAAATAATTAAAATGAAGGCAGTTTGAAAAATGAAGCCACTAAGGCGGATAGTTTTTCCTTATATGGTTGTCAATACATCCGGATGTCTGGTGGACGTCCAGACGTCCGTCGTCACTAATTTCTTTAAATGACATCTCCTCCTAAACCGCTCTTTTGGTTTTGACTAAACTTTGTAGGAATGATCCTGTATGGGTGATCTTCTTTCAAAGTAATTTCATGCAGAATTTCTGGTTGCCCTCACAACCGAAAGTAAAACTTAAAACCTTTTTGAAAATCATCTTGTTTAAAACCAAAAAGCCTAGAGCTTAGATATTTGGTGTGTAGCTGGTACTCTACCATTGCACTGCTGTCTTCCACAAATGATATTTGGTAGGTAGTTGTATCATGTCACTCTACAGGTTAACTTCAAATTTGTGTGCATTTAATTTTTCTAAGCAGAGTTATTGCCCTTGTCCAAATTGTGTGTGTGTGGTTTCTGTATACATGCAGATGTTTCAATGATTTTTGGAGTCAACACGTTTTTAAAAATATCTGAGGAAACATTTATATTTAGAACATAATTTTTGAAGTCTAATATTGATGCAGAAATGAAACATTAAGGGAAACAGAGAAATTTCTCAATGTTTTCAGAGCTCTAGGTAAGGTGTTTATTTTACATTCCATTATTTGACACTCATACCTCATGTTTGTGTGTACTAAAAAGAATCATCTCAGTGAGAGGATTCTTTTCAGTGCACACATCACCGGGTTAAATTGTGTTAAGAGAGATGCTGGTGGGAAAAAAAATCAGTTAATTCCTCCATGTCTAGACCTCTGCTGCAAAGTAGTCAAATGTTGGAAAACAGTAAATACAGTCAAACCTGTTCTAAAGACCATATTGGAATAACGAATCCTTGTCTTAAGCAACCACACATTTAGTTTCTCAATTACTCATTTTCTGCATAAATGAACCTGCAATTAAAGACAACCTGTGAACAAAGACCAGAATTTTGCCTTTCTATTGGTGGTCTTTATACACAGGTTCCACTGTACTGTCATTTCTTTCCAGGAAAGATGTATACAGTATGTTAACCCTTTGGATGAATCCCTGTTTCCTGGCATTACCAAACATCGGGATGAACTTTTATCCTGGGACTGGATATATGGAAAAACACCACCATTTAAAATTACAAGGACTTTCAAAAAAATCATCAAAACTGTCGAACATACGATTGGTATGGAAACAGACATTAAGAAAGGCAGAATTCACAATATGAAACTAAATGATAACAACATTACACCGGTTAATCCGCAGTTGTTTTTAATACTCCAGTTAGGTTTAGAGGAAGTGAGATTACAATATACCGAGCTTCTGAAAGTTTTGTCTCAGGTTAAAATGGACTGGATCGAAGAGGGACTTTATTCGGCTGAGAACCATGAGGAATTAGACTGGATCTTACTCTGTGTCATTAAAATGCTTGGATTGCATTGATGGCAAAAATAAATCAAAATTAAACTTTGCCTGAATGATACTGAGTTATTGTGATGGCCGTTGTCAAGACGACCGGAAATACGTCTTTAACAATTTTTAGCTCCACTGGCTGAAAGCCAGTCGAGCTTATGTCATGGCGAATTGTCCGTCGTCTGTGCGTCCGTGCGTCTGTGCGTGCGTTAACTTTTTAGATCACCTATGCACGAAGTGCAAGGTGAGCTATTGTGATCACATTTTGTCCGGTGTCCGTCCGTCGTGCGTCGTCCGTCGTGCGTCGTCAACATTTGAGCTTGTTAACACTCTACGGGCTACATTTTGCATCCAATCTTCATGAAAGTTTATCAGAACGTTCATCTCCATAAAATCTTGGACAAGTTCGAAACTGGGCCATATGAGGTCAAAAACTAGGTCACTAGGTCGAATTGAAGGGAAATCTTGTTAACACTCTGGAGGCCACATTTTCAACTTGACCATGTTGAAACTTTATCAGAATGTTTGTCTTGATGATATGTAGGTCAAGTTCGAACATGGGTCACATCGGGTCAAAAAGTAGGTCACTAGGTCAAATTGAAGGAAAATCTTGTTAACACTCCAGAGGCTGCAATTTTTGCTTCAGCAGTTTGAAATTTTGTCAAAATGTTTGTCTTAAAAATATCTAGGTCAAGTTCGAATATGGGTTATGCCGGGTCAAAAACTAGGTCACTAGGTCAAATTGAAGGAAAATCTTGTGAACACTTTGGATGCCGCATTTTGTGTTTCAGCAGCTTGAAATTTGGTCAGAATGTTTGTCTGAATTATATCTAGGTCAAGTTCGAATATGGGTCATATTGGATCAGAAACTAGGTCAATAAAGGAAAATATTGTTCAAACTCCGGAGGCCGCATTTTTACTTTGAGCAAGTTGAAACTTTGTCAGAATGTTGTCTTGATGATATCTAGTCCATGTTGGAATATGGGTCATATCAGGTAAAAAAATATAGATCACTAGGCCAAATGAAGGAAAATATTGTTAACACTGTGGAGGTTGCATTCAGAATAATTGTCTTGATGTGTTTTGCATTGCAGTACATTGTATAATTAAGGTGAGCGATCCAGGGCCATCATGGCCCTCTTGTTCCTTTAAACCACTTCTTCTTCCTAACCACTTGGCCAATTTGGTTGAAACTTCATAGGAAGCATCCTCTCAATGTCCTCTCTTAAATTCCTTCAATTTTTTTTGATCCATCCATAATTCTAGTTTCCATGGCAACCAAAAGAAAAAAATAGTGAAAACTTAAAAAATCTTCTTCTCCGAAAGTGTCAGGCCGATTTTCAAATAATTTTGTAGAAATGCTCCTTGGGTGACCCTTTATTAGATTCCTTCAAGAAATGTTGATTGGGCGAAAAATATGGCCGCCAGGGGGCGGGGCTATTTTGCCTTATATAGCTATAGTGAAAACTTAAAAAATCTTCTTCTCAAAAAGTGTTCAGCCGATTTTCAAATAATTTTGTAGAAATGTTCCATGGGTGACCCTCTATCAGATTCCTTCAAGCCATGTTGATTAGTAAAAAAACATGGCCGTCACAGGGCGGGGCTATTTTGCCTATATGGCTAAAGAGAAAACTTAAAAAATCTTCTCCTCCAAAAGTGTCAGGCCGATTTTCAAATAATTTTGTAGAAATGTTCCTTGGGTGACCCTTTATTAGATTCCTTCAAGAAATGTTGATTGGTAGAAAAACATGCCCGCCAGGGGGCGGGGCTATTTTGCAAGTATATAGCTATAGTGAAAACTTAAAAAATCTTCTTCTCCAAAAGTGTTCAGCCGATTTTCAAATAATTTTGTAGAAATGTTCATTGGGTGACCCTCTATCAGATTCCTTCAAGCCATATTGATTGGTAAAAAAACATGGCCGCCAGAGGACGGGGCTATTTTGCCTTATATGACCTTAGTGAAAACTCAAAAAATCTTCTCCTCCGAAAGTGTTTGGCTGATATTCAAATAATTTTGTAGAAATGTTCCCAGGCTTACCCCTCTATCAGATTCCTTCAAGCCATGTTGATTGGTTGAAAAATATGGCTGCCAGAGGGTGGGGCTATTTTGCCTTATATGGCTATAGTGAAAACTTAAAATATCCTCTCCTCCGAAAGTGTCAGGCCGATTTTCAAATAATTTTGCAGAAACATTCCTTGGGTGACACTCTACAAGATTCCTTTAAGCCATGGTGGTTGGTAAAAAATATGGCCACTATGGGGCAGGGCTGTTTGGAGATTTTATTTTTTCCTTATGGCTGTGGAGCGATACTGGCCCTCTTGGGCCTCTTGTTCTTTTATTTGTAGGTGTCTATACTGCATTCTAGAAGTGGAAAGTCCTTGGGGCCATCCCTCTCTCTCTCACAGGGATCAACAATTCGAGACTTGAAAAAACTTTATTTCAAACAAAGTAAGAAGTCAACAATTTGAAACTACATGTACCTCTACCTCGTTTTAAGTTTTAAAATGTGTGTAATATTATATTATATGGACTTTTTTTTTTATGAGAAAAGTATCCATGCATGTCAGCAATATTAACTTAAGATACTTCTGTCCATATGTGATATTGTGACATTAATGCAATTAAATGATGTACATGTAAAAAAAAATCTGTTTTTTGCAGAAAAGGTAAAAAAAAAAGAACACTCCCCCCTCCAAAAACAACAACAACACACAGGTAGTTTTGTTGATGTGTTTGATTAATTATTCATTTCAGACCCAAAATACTATCCAGACAGGCAAGCATACAGATCAGATCCCAGTAAATATATATATTTATATATATATATATATTTATATTGTTTACATTTATTGAAATCAGTTGTCACATTCTTGCTTCAAACACTAACCTTTTACAATTGAATTAATAGTATTAATAATAAATAGGTTTTTTTAAGAGGCAATATAGTTAGGTTAACCCAGTCTTGCCTCTGAACCTCTGCATCAAATATTTTCACAATATACATTTGACAATATATACAAGAACAATATTAGGTATTGACAATTAGTAACAGGAAAATTTGTGTGAAAAGAAAAGAAAATACATGCATTCTTATTTATAACATTTAAAAGTTACAACATATTTGCACGAGTATTCTTTCCAACAGAGAGCCACCATTTTAAGTATGATTTTTAGCTCCACTGGCTGAAAGCCAGTCGAGCTTATGTCATAGCGAATTGTCCGTCGTGCGTCTGTGCGTGCGTTAACCTTTTCCTTTGAACCACTTCTTCTCCCTAACCACTTGGCCAATTTTGTTGAAACTTCATAGGAAGCATCCTCTCAATGTCCTCTCTTAAATTCCTTCAAATTTTTTTAGTCCCCTACCGGCGTGCCGAAGGGGACTCTTAGGTTTGCACTCCGTCCGTCAGTCCATCTGTCAGTCAGTCAGTCAGTCCGGCAAATCAGTTTTCCGCACTTTTTTTCTACATGCTTTGAGGTATTGAGCTGAAATTTTGTATATGCCTTTGTAATCATGTGTCACAGATCAAGTTCGCGTTTCCTGGGATTTCGTCAATTTTTTAATGAGTTATGCCCCTTTTTGGACTTAGTGCAAACCAGTAGGGGACTATGGTATTGCTTGCAATCCAGTTACTTGTTTATCCATCCATAATTCTGGTTTCCATGGCAACCAAAAGAAAAAAATAGTGAAAACTTAAAAAATCTTCTACTCCGAAAGCGTCAGGCCGATTTTCAAATAATTTTGTAGAAATGTTCCTTGGGTGACCCTTTATTAGATTCCTTCAAGCCATGTTGATTGGTAAAAAAACATGGCCGTCACAGGGCGGGGCTATTTTGCCTATATGGCTATAGTGAAAACTTAAAAATCTTCTTCTCCAAAAGTGTTCAGCAGATTTTCAAATAATTTTGTAGAAATGTTCCATGGGTGACCCTCTATCAGATTCCTTCAAGCCATGTTGATTGGTAAAAAAACATGGCCGTCACAGGGCGGGGCTATTTTGCCTATATGGCTAAAGAGAAAACTTAAAAAATCTTCTCCAAGAGTGTTAGGCCGATTTTCAAATTATTTTGTAGAAATGTTCCTTGGGTGACCCTTTATTAGATTCCTTCAAGAAATGTTGATTGGTTGAAAAACATGGCCGCCAGGGGGCGGGGCTATTTTGCCTTATATAGCTATAGTGAAAACTTAAAAAATCTTCTTCTCCGAAAGTGTTCAGCCTATTTTCAAATAATTTTGTAGAAATGTTCATTGGGTGACCCTCTATCAGATTCCTTCAAGCCATGTTGATTGGTTGAAAAACATGGCCGCCAGAGGGCGGGGCTATTTTGCCTTATATGACCATAGTGAAAACTTAAAAAATCTTCTCCTCCGAAAGTGTTTGGCTGATATTCAAATAATTTTGTAGAAATGTTCCTAGACTTACCCTCTATCAGATTCCTTCAAGCCATGTTGATTGGCTGCCAGGGGGTGGGGCTATTTTGTATTATATGGCTATAGTGAAAACTTAAAATATCCTCTCCTCCGAAAGTGTCGGGCCGATTTTCAAATAATTTTGCAGAAACATTCCTTGGGTGACACTCTACAAGATTCCTTTAAGCCATGGTGGTTGGTAAATAAAATAGCCACCAGGGGGCAGGGCTGTTTGGAGATTTGATTTTTGCCTTATGGCCGTGGAGCGATACTGGCCCTCTTGGGCCTCTTGTTATTAAATGACATCTTCTCCTTAACCGCAGGTTGGATTTTTAGCTTGACTATTCGAAGAATATGAGAGCTTTACTACTCGCCCTGGCGTCGGCGTCCGGTTAAAGTTTTAGGGCAAGTTGGCATTTTCATTCATAAGTATTTGTGCTAGGGCTTTAATATAGTTACATCTTATACCTTTCTTCACATTGAATGTTAAAGGTACTGACTGTGACCTTCTTTTTGGGGTAAAAAACATGATTTTCTGTGGTTAAAGTTTTAGGGCAAGTTGGAATTTTTTTTTTATTTTTTTTTCTCTCAATAGTTACTTATGCTAGGGCTTTTATATTTGGAATATAATTACATCTAATACCTGTCTTCATATTGTATGCTGAAGATGCTGAGTGTGACCTTCTTTTTGGGGTAAAAGACGTGATTTTGGGTGGTTAAAGTTTTAGGGCAAGTTGGCATTTTCATTTAATTTTTTAATTTTTCTCAATAAGTATTTGTGCTACGGCTTTAATATTTGGAATGTAGTTACATCTTATATATACCTTTCTTCACATTGAATGCTGAAGATGCTGAGTGTGACCTTCTTTTTGGGGTAAAAAACATGATTTTGGGTTGTTAAAGTTTTAAGGCAAGTTGGAATATTTTTTTAAATTTTTTTTTTCTCAATAAGTACTTATGCTAGGGCTTTCATATTTGGAATATAATTACATCTAATACATTTCTTCATATTGTATGCTGAAGATGCTGAGTGTGACCTTCTTTTTGCGGCAAAAGACATGATTTTGGGTGGTTAAAGTTTTAGGGCAAGTTGGCATTTTCATTTAATTTTTTAATTTTTCTCAATAAGTACTTGTGTTAGGGCTTTCATATTTGGCATATAATTACATATAATACCTTTCTTCACATTGTATGTTGAAGATGCTGAGTGTAACTTTTTGGGAATAAATAACATGATTTTTGTTTGATTTTGAGAATTTTAGATAAATTCATAATTTTTGGTTACATTCCTTTCTAATTGTGATCATTCATTTATCAAATATAATTTTTCAACATATCAAACGGGTTTTGCATGATGTCAAACATTTGGTAAACCTTTTTTTAAACTCGGTCAGTTTTAACATTTGCGCTAAAGTTTCATAATTCAAATCACTTCATACTTCACACATTTGTTAAGGACCAGTTAGATAACTCCATTGCATCCTAAATATGGAGTAATGGCCCTTGAATTACTTAGAAAATTTTGCCACAATGTTTTCCACTTTTTGTCATAGGTTATCCATTCAATTATGGAGATTTTCTATGTTTTGACAAAATAAGTTCAAAGTCGTCTGCTGCAGAATTGCCGTATGAGGGAAAGGGTTAATAGTACTTAAGTGCAATATAATGAAATAGTGCTTTATGTGAATAAGCGGCATATAGTCGAGCGCGCTGTCCTCCAACAGCTCTTGTTACTTAACTTGGTAGGAAATATCCTTTAGTGATCCTCTATCGAACTTGTTAAAAGAAATGAATACCATGCAGAACACTTGTTGCCATGGCAACATAAAGGACCACTTTTGAAAAAAATTTGAAAATCTTGTTGTCTGATACAGAACATCCTAGAGCTAAGATATTTAGTGTGTATCATTGTCTAGTGGTCCGCTACCAAGAGTGTTCAATTTATGCCCCTTTGGTCAAAATTGGCCCTGCCCCTGGGTCACCTGTTTTACATAGTGATATATAGGAATAAAACTTTGAAAATCTTATTGTCTGATACAGAACATCATAGAGCTAAGATATTTGGTTGTGTAACATTGTCTAGTGGTGCCCTTTGGTCAAAATTGGCCTTGCCCCGGGTCACCTGTTTTAAATAGAGATATATAGGGACAAACTTTGAAAATCTTCTTTTATGAAACCAAAAGGCCTGGAGCTTAGATATTTGGTGTGTAGCCTTTTCCTCTACCAAGATTGTTCAAATTATGCCGCTAGGTTCAAAACTGACCCAACCCTGGGGGTCACCCATTTTATATAGAGATTTATAGGTGACAATTTTGAAAATCTTATCTAAAACTGAAATACATAGAGCTAAGATATTTGGTGTGTAGCATTGTCTCATGGTCCTCTATAAAGATTGCTAAATTTATGACTAGCGCTTAGATATTTGGTATATAGCATTGTCTAGTGGTCCTCTACAATCATTATTCAAATTATGTCCCTTGGGTCAAAATTTTCCCGGCCCCGGGAGTCGCCTGTTTTACATAGAGATATATAGGGAAAAACATTGAAAATCGTCTCGTCTAAAACTGAAATACATAGAGCTAAGATATTTGGTGTGTAGTGTAACATTGTCCCATGGCTCAATTTATGCCACTGGGGTCAAAGTTGGCCCCAGCCCGGTGGTCACCTGTTTTGCATAGAGATATATATTAAAACAAATCTTCGTGTTGCAGTGCCGTAAAACCCAACTCATTCATTCTCTAACAAAATGATGGGTATCAAAATTTAAGATGAGCCCTCTTGTTAACCCTTAGACTGCTGGAACCGATAATTTTGCAACCAAAATAGAGCCAGGTCACATGGCACATGCACGCCACCTGACCAGTCTCTATACTGTTAGTAGCTCAAATTAACATGTTTTACTTTGATACTCCTAGAATTGGCTATGGACTATGAAAAATTCAGCATTAAAAGAGTTAGGACTGGAATAGGCAGACAACTTTTGAAAGCAATTGCTTAAGATGAGCAGTTTCTCATTTCCGACAATGATTTCAACTCTTACTGTAGCAGAATTATATGAATATATCATATTGGGTAAACTTTTAATATGAAAGAGTAACCTGATTTTGTTAATACATGTCATTAACAGTGGTGCAGTGGTAGAGTCAACCACCCGTACCAAAGGTCACGGGTTCGATTCCGTGATAAGCAGGTTCTGCCTTTTTGATTTTTTCACACTAACTCGCGAGTGCTGGTTAGGTACCCAGGAAGCAGACATCGAGCGTGATTAATATAAGCTGAAAGCTTTTTTCGCAATCAATGTAATATAAATAAGTTTAAACTAATTTACTTTTAAAATTCTTTCCCACATGCACCCACTTCTCAAGCATACATCTTTTTGAAGAGTTAATCTCCCATTTAAAAGTGTAAAGTCGTCTGCTACGGGTTTTTAGATCAGCTAGAGCCAAAGGCTCAAGGTGAGCTATTCTGATCACTTTTTGTCCGTCGTCTGTCTGTCGTCCGTTGTCCGTCGTTAATTTTTAGCTTTAAACATCATCTCCTCCTAAATCACAGGATCAATTTCATCCAAACTTCACAGGAATGTTCCTTTGGTGGCTCTCTTTCAAAATTGTTCAAAGATTTAAATTCCATTGAGAACTTTGGTTGCTGCGGCATCAGAAAGGGGGCAAAATGTCCAAACTTTATAAATCTTCTCCTCTGAAATTGAATATGAATCTTACTTCAGTGATCCTCTACTTAATTTGTTCAAGCCGTATTGATTGGTTACAAAATCATAGCAACCTTGCGTCATCACAAAAGGGGTAAATTGAACTTTTAGCTACAAATGACAACTACCATTCCACTCTACCAATTTCAACGTTACTTCACAGGAATGTTCCTTTGATGGCCATCTTTCAAAATTCTACAAAGACTTACATTCTGTGTAGAACTTTTGTTGCTGTGGCATCAGAAATTGAGAAATATACCAAGACTTTAAAAACCTCCAATTCCATAATCCATTTGTCAGATTCCAAGATAATTTGGCAGAAGTGACCCTCTACAAAAACTGCTCAATCCATATTGATTTCGTTGACAAACAGGGCAGCAAGGCGGCATCAGGAATGGCGCAACATGACAAAACTTTATGATTCCATACTTAACAGTGTCCACTCCTTGCAGTTTCATTTGAACTCCTGATCAAATTTTCACAGATATTTGCAGTTAAATATTTGCTACTAATTTACTATCATTCAGGTGATCAATTTAGGGCCAACTTGGCCCTCTTGTTTAAGGATGGCAACGAATACACACATTAGTATTCGAATATTTGATCAGAAGGTGTTTGAATATTCAACATATTGTAACAAAATGTCTCCCTACGTCCCTGGTATACCTGAGCATTTACGTCGCAATGTAACCAAGGTAACCCTCTCTGTATTATAAAAGTAAGGAATCTAGAAAGATAAAAGAGATATTTAGAGTCTTGATCGAGTTGGTTGTGTCCGACAGGGACGCCCGAAGGAGGCCGGTGACGTGGGAGATCTGGATTGACTGTTGTCTGGGAGGGACGCTTGAAGGAGGCAAGTGACATGGGAGATGTAGCACAACGGATATAATGCAGGGAGTGGAGAGAGAATCGGCCATAGAGTAGACAACAATCATTATTCCTGGTCAAATATGGTATCAGGAAGTTATGGCCCAAACATTTATGGCCCATATTTGGAAGTTATGGCCCATATATGAATTATATAGTGGTAGCTACAATACCCTGGAGGTGGTATTAACACCTTAACAGGTGATATTTATATGTGGAGGTGTGATAACCTAAGATATTCTGTTTAAATTACGTATTTTATTAATGATAAATGATTAAGAATGTGAAAATAATTATGTATTTTATAATTTTATTGATGATAAATAAATAATATATTTTATGATATTAAGGGAATAACTTATTTGTTTATATTTTGCAAGAAAATGAAACATAATACATATTTATGGAGTAAAATAGTTAAGAGTACATTTTTCAATAAAATAAAACGACAGGAAACAATATGAACTCTATTGATGCTGTTTTTACGGGGCAAAACCTATTAAATATATAGCTGATTTTTCTCAGGATTTTGATTGTCGTCATCCAATGTACCCCATCCTCATTTTCTTCCCAAAGATATCAAACTGCTGAGCATGCATCCTCCTAGTGACTGTTCTATGACAGAACATACAAGGCGCATCCATGACTAATGAATTAGTTACATGGGAATGAAGAGTATCGCATTGCCAAGGCTTTTATACTTATAAAATAATTACACACAGTCAAAAGACAAACTCAAAGATAAATAAATCATCAGTTGTGTTCGGACAAATTATTATCCCCTCGGTTACGAAGTAAGCGAGAAAGGGATATAGTAACGGGACCGTCCGTATGTATGTATGTATGTGTGTCCTTCCGTCCGTAACAAACCTAGTCATCACTCTACACTAACCATTTCTTAACAGATCTTAACCAAACTTGGTATAAAGTAAGTATATGGTAACATCTTGAAGCCTATTGATTTTCAAGGTCATAGGTCAAAGGTCAAGCCCAAAATAGCCCAAAATTGGACTTGCAATATTTCCGTCCGTAACAAACCTCGTCATCACTCTACACTAACCATTTCTTGACAGATCTTAACCAAACTTGGTATAAAGTAAGTATATGGTAACATCTTGAAGCCTATTGATTTTCAAGGTCATAGGTCAAAGGTCAAGCCCAAAATAGCCCAAAATTGGACTTGCAATATTTCCGTCCGTAACAAACCTTATCATCACTCTACACTAACCATTTATTGACAGATCTTAACCAAACTTGGTATAAAGTAAGTATATGGTAACATCTTGAAGCCTATTGATTTTCAAGGTCATAGGTCAAGCCAATAATTGGACTTGCAATATTTTCAGCTGTGGCAACCTTGTCACCACTCTACACTGACCATTACTTGACGGATTTTAACAAAACTTGGTATAAAGTTACTTTATGATAATATCTTGAAGCCTATTGATTTTCAAGGTCATAGGTCAAAGGTCAAGCTCAAAATTGGACTTACAATATTTTCAGCTGTGACAGCCTTGTCACCACTCTACACTGACTATTCCTTGACCGATCTTTATGAAAGTTATTATACAGTTAGTTTATGATAATATTTGAAGCCTATTGATTTTCAAGGTCAAAGGTCAAGCCCAAAATTGCACTTACACTATTTTCAGCTGTGGCAACCTTGTCACCACTCTACACTGACCATTACTTGACAGATTTTAACCAAACTTGGTATACAGTTACTTTATGATAATATCTTGAAGCCTATTCATTTTCAAGGTCATAGGTCAAAGGTCAAACTCAAAATTGGACTTACAATATTTTCAGCTGTGGCAGCCTTGTCACAACTCTACACTGACCATTCATTGACCGATCTTAATAAAACTTATTATACAGTTAGTTTATGATATGTCTTGAAGCCTATTGGTTTTCAAGGTCATAGGTCAAAGGTCATGCCCAAAATTGAACTTGATTGAACTTACAATATATCTCACCTGTGGCAACCTTGTCACCACTCTACACTGACCATTCCTTGACAGATCTTATCCAAACTTGGCATACAGTTAGTTTGTGACAATATTTTGAAGCCTATTGATTCAAGGTCATAGGTCAAAGATCGAAGTCAAAAATTGGACTTAAATATTTAGATCACAAGAGAACTCAATGTGATGATTGAAAGCCGAGGGGATGCATCCGCTTTGCGGTGCCCTTGTTAAAATTAATTACACTGACCAAACAACAAGATTGCTTCAGGTTTTCTTTATTATCAGCTAGAGTACTTTAATTGGTTATATTAACAGATTATTACAGTGGTTGTGATCAAACTACATTAATTAATAGATTGTTACAGTTTTTTGGTGATCAAAGTACTTTAACTAAAGGATTGTTGCAGATTTTGTTTATCATTTATATAAACACTTTTCTCCATAATAAATCATTAAATGCAATTAAATGTTAACAGCAAATTTTTCATTTTCACTATTTACATAAATAAAAAATAGGGTAGATAAAATAAATGATCTGTTAGGTTTTAATACCACCTTCAGGATATTATAGCTACCACTATATAATTCATATATGGGCCATAACTTCCAAATATGGGCCATAAATGTAGTGGGCCATAAATGTTTGGGCCATAACTTCCAGAAACCGTCAAATATACATAAACAAATAATGGAGAAAAATTATAACTCTAGTGTGTTCGTTTAATTACGCCTTAGCCACACCGAAGTACTATGCTTTGCCAACAAAGAGTTTATAAATTCGTTATTTGCTGTAAAGTTATCGCATGGTTGCCTAATTGGAAGCCGCCAGTAAGCGGCTTTCTGTAAGAATGCTTCGAAAGAGATATTTAGACCTGCCAGTGTGACCACATATCGGGATTTCTCTTTGTCCTTACTAAGTATATTAATTTAAGGTAAATGACTTTTAAAACATCCCTTTACAATCTATATATATGTGTGAGTTTTACAAATTAAGAAAAAAAGACAAAGGCCGGTATATTTATTTAATGTATGTATATTTTTAGTTAAGCGAAATTCATACTGTATCTAGTCTAAACAGTAAAATAGAGTAGCCTTCTACTGAATTGGTTACCTGCCTCATACGCTTCATTATTTCGATAGTATCTCAAACCGGGAACCAAAAAAAGGCGAGCTAAATGTAGTCTGGTTCCTTACATCCTATGATATATTACGCAGTAATTAGCATTCTCTAACACTATCGACTCATTACATTCATGTATGAGTGAGTGTGATGAGCAATAAATGCATTTGCCACAATAATTTCAACACTTTTCAATTACCATACGATCATTTAAAAGAATTTTTAGCTAGCCTGTACATGAAGTGCAAGGTGAACTATTGTGATCACATTTTGTCTGGGCGTCGTCAACATTAGCGCTTGTTAACACTCTACAGGCTACATTTTGCATCCAATCTTCATGAATGATTATCAGGTTCGAACTGGGCCATATGAGGTCATAAACTAGGTCACTAGGTCAAATTGAAGGAAAATGTTGGTCCTAAACACTACTAAACGCAAACAAACACCTTTTGCATGGGCAAGACAGCGATAGGCATGGGCAAGACAGCGATTTAATTGCAGTTGATTAAAAAACAGGCATTGTACATTGAAGTCTTTTGTAAAGCATTCAATCATTTAACATAAACATAGACATGTAATATGGCACTGTGTCACTGATACTTCTGTACACAGAAATCATTCAATTGACCCAGGGGTAAAAACCAGAGATAAAAACATTTTTAAATGAGAAACTCTGGAAAACCTGCGCAATTGAAAGACCGTACATAGACACGTATCTGATAAATTTATATACAAGTTATATACCGTCTTATAAGTAGTACTGTATTCCTATACTAACTATATTGAATTCGGATATCGCAAAGTCAACTGCTAGAAGTCTTGCGTCGAACTGACGAGAACCCGCCAAAAACATCCTTTTATACCCCCACTGCACGGTTAACACGTGCAACAACTACCAGCTTGTGATTCGTACATGTTACGACATACGTTCTCTTCTATACTACCGTAACGCAGAGAACTTTAAAGTCCTAACACTACTAAACGCAAACAAACACCTTTTGCATGGGCAAGACAGCGATAGAACTTGAACAAATGTTAGAGAGAAAAGCTATCCGAATTCAATTTACAATTTTAGTTGCTTTGTTATGTAAAGTTTCTTTTCTAAAGAATCGTCTATGTAACCATCTTTTGCCAGATCGGACTTCCATCTACCGTGTCTCTTAAGACATCTATCCGACACGCCTTCAGCGTTGGCCGCGGTGGTAGCACCGCTAGCACGCAAAGAATGAGTGCCTAATTTCAAATTTGGTGCTACTAATTTCAAGCGACCTACAATGCATTCTCGTGCTCAAGTATAACTTAACTGTTTATTCTGCTTCAATAAGAAACATTTAGAGCCTGATCTACATCCTGGCTTAAAAAGATATGTATGCGTACCTAGCATCAACTCGGAGCAACTCAAATACCGTTGCAGCATGTTATAGGGACATGCGCTAGAAACACCTTTGCTGATTAGCACTTGCCTGCCTGCTCTATAGACGTCGGTTTTGCTTTTTCTAAGAAACAGAATTAAATGATCAGGACGTATTTCTATGTCAGAGCATTTCATTTCACTCATTTCATTAAATCTAAGAAAACCCGAATAACCTATCAAAATCATGGTTAAATCTCTTAGAACTAAAACGTCGTTGCAAGCAATATACATATTACATAACTCAATAAGCTGATCGGTAGTGATAACGTCTTTTTTGGAGATTGGCTTGGAATTTCGACGTTTAGCACATTCAATCAGTCGGCTCACTGTCGATGAAACAGTTGGATCCGTGAAATCATTCACCTGATGCAACCATTTGATGGCATAAACCGCCGAGGAAACGACACCATATGATTTACCAGAATCAATCAGATTCGATATATACCAGGCAACATGAATACTATGGGCAGGCCTCTTTGGTAAATGTTTAGCATCACAGAACTCATCAAACGATTTTATCTGGTAAGAGTACTTTTTCACAGTGGAGTCTGCCCGCGATCCTAAAATCTGATCCGCCATTTTGTCAATGCATGTATTCGCATCTTGTACATTTACGCCGCCCGCCTCTTCGAATTTTCTCTTCAAAGAATGTTTTATCCCAATACCTGTTAACAAAAATACAATCAGTACATTTCATCTTCATTTGCTCCTGGACTGAATGAAAGTCGCATCTTAATGCGACCATTCTAAAAGACATTTTTGCTTTTGAAAACATGCCTTTACTCCCTTTGCCACAACATATAGCCGAACTAGGCAAATTGTAATTATCCTTAACGTAATTCTTATACACACCCTTATCATCAATTATATATGGCCAAAACGAGGCCGACTCCCACTCCGGGATTATCAGAGTACCTACAGCATAATCGCTTTGCAATTTTTTCAGACTTTTTAATACACCACTTGGTGGGGGTACTAACCAGTTGTTGACACCTTGCCAATCTTGATCGAAGCAATTAACAGCTTCTACACCAGGCACCCACCATTTCGAGTTAAATCTCCTACATTTGTTATTCAAATTTGACGCAAACCTGTCGACGTCGTGCGGACCCCATTTTGCATCCAAAAACCGGAACATTCCGTCGTGAACAAACCAATCATCTTGATCTAAGCGTCTGCTTAATGCATCTGCTTTTGAATTATAAACCCTAGAAATCCATTCTGGTACATAAGTTATGTTTGCACTATTACACAATTCATTTATATATAGTGAAATAACATGTAACTCCTCAATGTTACTACCAGATAACAGAATTGTGCTTACATTCATATTATCAGACATAATTTTAATGTGCTTATTTTTAATGTCAGATAAATTATTTATAATGACCCGTCTGACTGCCTCCATTTCCCTCCATGTAGAACTTTTCTTTGATTCTATACATGACCAAGACCCGTATATTTCTGATGAATACATAGATATAACTGCGCTTTCACACACGCTCTCTTCCGGGAGCATACCCGATTCCATATTCCTGCTCACTTCCGGGAGCATCTCAGATTTCATATTCCTGCTCACTTCCGGGAGCATATCAGATTTCATATTCCTGCTCACTTCCGGGAGCATATCCGATTTAATATTCCTACTCACTTCCGGGAGTATTGACTCACTTGTATTTTCTATGATACTTACGTTATTTTCCGATTCTGATCTCATGCTTCTCCAAGAGCAAAACAAACATTTATTGTTAAAACAACTATACAACGACTCGTATCCATTATAGCAATTATCTTTGGTTTGAATGTATTCTCCATTATATGTGCCTAAACCTAAGTCTTTAGCAAAACCTAACCCTCTAGGCTCATTTTTAACATTATCGGACCTTCTCAATATATCGTGACAGATACTAGAACTCACTCCTGCATTCCGATGCGAATCTATTAATTCTATGTAACCACCATATCCTTGATCGCTAGCGTCTGAAAACACCCACGCTTCTATGTTTCTATCTTGTTTTAACGACTTTCCAATGTTATTAAGCTTTCGAGCGTTTTCGAGCCAAAACCTCAATTCTGAAATTACTTTGATTGGAACTTGAATCAACGAATTCCATGTAAATCTACTACATATGGACTTGTACAAGTACCTTGTTTTCAGACTTACTATCTTTCCAATTACGCTTTGCAGAGAAGTTATTTGACCAACAACAGATGCGATAAATCTGACCGCTATTACTTGGTCGGCTTTTTCAAGCTGTACTAATACAGACTTCAAACTAATCTCTAACCTTCGTATGCGATCATCTATAATGAACAATCTGTTAATTCTGAAATCTAAGACATGTCCTAGCCAATAACCTACTTTTAATGGATTCCATTGACATTTATCGACAGCTAAAAGAAAACCCACGTCTACTAAAGACGTTTGAATGAATTTACTAGCCTTTAACGCAGAGTCATATTTGCTATGACCGCCTATTCCGTCGTCTAAAAACATAATCGATGTGATCGCATTTGACCTCCAATATTTCACCATTACTCTTAAAAGTTTTGTAAAAATATGACCAGCGGAAGAAATGCCAAAAGGTAATGAATTGAAAATGTAATATTTCTCAGTGCCGCCCTCATACCAAGCGAATCCAAGATAAGTCCTGTGATCAGGATATATATCTACATGATGATATGCACCTTTCAAGTCGAATGTAAATAAATAACTTGATAAATCAAACATTTGCTCAGCTATCCTGATATCCTCGAATTTTACCTTAAACAGATGCAAACATGGGTTTATGTGCCTACAATCTAATACCATTCTAGGTTTACCCGTTTTATTGTATGCAACCGTCAATGGATTAACAACCTCTGGTTTAGTATGAACCAATGTAATAACCCTTTTTTTTCAACAATGTTTGAATCTGCTGGGAAACGAAACCTGGATTGTCTCTAGCAGACCTATTATTTCTCAACTGTACCGAATTAGGCAAAACTTTAAACGGTAACTTGTAACCTTCCTTTACTACCTCTAAAATATACATGTTATCGGCTATTTGAGCCCATTTATCATAATTACTCTTTAGACGACCGACGGGAGATAACTCCTGTACATGACTATCTATATCATTGCCATCTTCCACATCCCTGTGTGGACTATCCGAGCCGTCATTTTTATCTCCATAAGAAACTGAATAGTTTCCGACCATTAATGCTGATAAATATAAATCCCCACTTATCTTATTATTTGTTTGAGCTTGAGAGCACTCGTTTTTCCAATGCCCCGGTTTTCCACAAGTGAAGCAAAACCCTGGCTTTCTGCTGCCATTCCCACCATTCATTGACTGTACAGCAGACGACTCTGTAGAAGACGGTCTTCTGTAAGGGTTGGTCCTGAAACGTTTCTTGCCCCTGTCCATTTTGGCTTTTTTAGATGCCCTGGCTTCCGCACGATACATTCTTTTTTCATCATCGCTGTCACTAGCAATTGGGTTGGACTGATATTCCGCAACAACACGCCAACCTAGCTCAGAGCTATCAGCCAATTGTATGTGCTTCTGCCTTTGCATTACCGTATTCTTGGCTGAAATAATCATATTCAAGCATAAATACACTATGACTTTGACGTGCAGGATGAAAACGGAAAGCAAAGAAAACCCGCGGTAAATCCGCCCTGTAAATAACGGTTCCTTAGTCACGTAAATAACACGTGCATATCTACAAATGTAATATAGCTATCTAATGAATTTAAAACCATATAAATATGTATTTAAGTAATTGCCTGAATTTACCTTCAATTAGTTTAGCTTTTGATTCCTGAATATTTCCTGCGTCTAACGAAGACTCAGTCTGCTCAATACATGTCTGTACCTTCATATTGTACTTGAACTGCTCTTCGTTGCTTTTACGTTTAAATTTTGGCAATTCTAACATAGAAAGACGAGGTGAACAAGATGAATAACTTATCTTTTCTATCATTGTGCCTATCTGTTGCAATAATTCATTGTGCCCCTGCTTCATGGCTTCCTTAACATGCTCCTCCACAAGATTAGATAATTCGTCACGGTTTTCCATCATGTAAGCGGTACGAAGTCAACTGCTAGAAGTCTTGCGTCGAACTGACGAGAACCCGCCAAAAACATCCTTTTATACCCCCACTGCACGGTTAACACGTGCAACAACTACCAGCTTGTGATTCGTACATGTTACGACATACGTTCTCTTCTATACTACCGTAACGCAGAGAACTTTAAATTATCACTCCAGAGGCCGCATTTTCAACTTGGGCATGTTGAAACTTTATCAGGATGTTTGTCTTTATGATATGTAGGTCAAGTAAAAACATGGTGGTTCAAAAAGTAGGTCACTAGGTCAAATTGAAGGAAAATCTTGTTAGCATCCTAGAAGCCGCAATTTTTGCTTCAGAAGTTTGGAATTTTGTCAGAATGTTTGTCTTAAAGATGTCTAGGCAAGTTCAAATATGGGTCATATTGGGTCAGAAACTAGGTCACTTGGCCAAATTGAAGGAAAATCGTGTTAACTCTATAGGAGACGCATTTCTTTCCTACAGCAATTGACATTTGATGAGAATGTTTATCTAAATGATATCTTGTTCACATTACGCTAAATACATCCGCTGACTTATTGATCTACTACTATAGTCCCTAAAAATACCTTTGTTTGCGTAGAAATGAGTGTATGCCATCACCAGAATGTATTGAATATATATGACATTGAGTTTAAATGCATTGTGAATGTGTATAGGATGCACTGGAAATGATTGATTTGATCATTTTAAGTATGTTGGCCTTGTTTGAAAGTGAAAGTAGAGAATGAGAACCCCGGGCCCAATTTGGTCCAAAATGACGGTTACCCTTTTCGCCTGATGGGTTTCCTATTGCATAATGCATGACCCCACATTTTCTTTGGATTGTTTTAAAGCTAGGAGGTAAACATTAGAACAATTTAAACTGTAGACGGTAATATGCTGATATATTTATCCTTTTGAAGACTGTTGTAATACTTCAAATTACCTCCCTTTAAGCAATACCAGGATGTTTACCTTGTGATTCGTATGAATAAGATTGACAAACATTGAAATTATATGAATGAAAACAATTTATTATTATTTAAATTGGTAACAACATCAAAATAAAATTTAAGCCAAGATAAATGTGTACACATTTCGTTAATTGTGTATAGATACCCTAATTTATAGGTATGAATATAACATTTATAAACTTATAAACAAATTTTCACTTCAACATACTAAGGCTGTTGATTGTGAATCTCGCAGGAACACCCATTTCAATATACCAAACGTGTTAAAGTAAATTTAGATATGAACTGTTCTTGTATGTACTAAAACTAGAAACGTCCGTTTGTGTATATAAGTATATTTCCAATATTTGCAATTTTATATTGAGACAACCTAACCCGCTACAACGTGAACTTCCTCTACCAAATTGGTTGTTGTATTTCGGAAACGGTTAGCTGTTGAAAATGTATTTAAATGTTTAACTCTGTTAAATATTTGTATTCCCTTTGAATTGTTTATTTAAATCGTCATACATGTGTATTATTAGACAAAGGTGTCAGACCAAATGGGAAAAATATTTGCTGCACTTAGTTAAATTGTGCGTATACTTCAAATTACCTCCCTTTAAGTTCTACGAGGATTTTTTTTTCTTGTGATTCGTATGAATAAGTTTGATAAAAATTAACATTTCAACTAGACGGCAAATTTTATCTTGAAACAGATATTTCTGTGGTTTATATATGTTCATGTCTGCACTTCTTCATCTATTTACTGCGTAATATATGATAGCATGTAATTAAGGAACCAGATTACATTTACCGCGCGCCTCTCTTATTTATGGTTCCCGGTTTAACATATAAAAAGAACTTAATTAAAATAATTATTTGAAGTTGCGCTATCCTTGTTCTTTTTCCCTTTCACCTAATGCAAACATGTCGAGAGCCCAGTTTTGATGTTATTTTCATTAAATCTGAAATAAACCAGAATGAAATGAAATTACATATTTCAAATCTGCATTTTGAATAATAGAAAATTGTATATTTAATAACGTTCTAAAAATATTTTAAAATAATTTATCTTTTGTTTTACATACTATAGGATAGATATAACTAAATATTTATATAAAAACATCGCTGTTTTCAATTAAGAAGACATCTGATCGTAAAAAGACTAGCTGAAATAACAATCAATATGACATCAATAATCCGACTATCTAAACTACATCACCATAGCAACAGGTCCCGGCAAATAGTAATTCCTCACGAATTGTTCCCAGTAACAGATTTCTAATCATTAATAGTAGTCGGATTTTGTGCACTTACAAATATATAAGTAATGGTCTGACCATGGAAGATTATTTAAATATTTTACCTTGTAAATGGAAAACCTACATTTCCAGATTTAGACTGTCTTCACATTCTCTAAGAATTGAAACAGGTAGATATGGAAATGGGAGGCTAGAAAGACATCAGCGTTTATGTGTGTTTTGTAATAAAAATGAAATAGAGGACGAATTTCATTTTTTTCTGGTTTGCCCATTATACTCAGATATTATAGCAGTTTATTTTAAGCGATATTTCTTCATTCGCCCGAACATGAACAAATTTATTTCTTTACTAAACAACAAAAATAAGCAAAAACTATTACATCTTGCAAAATTTATCAAGGAAGCCTTTATCCGGAGAAATAGTTTAATAAACAATATGCTGTAGCAAAAGATTATTTATTATACTATTAACCAAGGAAGTCCAGTAAAATAGTTAAAATGCTAGTCTTCCATAAATTATTTGTAATATTGGAGAAGCATTTTTTTTTTTTTTTTTTTTTTTTTTTTAATTTTTATTTATCAGTTATTTTGTTGTTGTTTTGTTGTTGTTTTTTTTCACATTTTTGGAATATAACCATTCGATTTTGTGTATATTTCATGTTCTATGCAATTGGTTGTATGTTTTTTTTGTATTGTATATAGTATAATGATTTATTGTTCGACAAGAAACTATGTAGTTTACGTCAATAAAAATATTGTCTATTGTCTATTGTCTAATCAACATAAATAAGAAATACGATAATTACACAGCCAAAATAATTGATTTGTCTCATTGATGTATTATTCTAAATAGTCGTAACTACATGCTTGACAAGATGAAGTTACATCATTTTGGAAAGAAACCATAGGTATTTTGACGATTACTAAAATGGAGGACACTCAAAATCCCCTAGGTCCAAAAATGGCTAGGTAGTCAAAATCCCCTAGGTGAAAATTACAGGGTTTTCAAAATCCCCTAGATGTAAAATACATTAACGTAACGTCAATTAACGTTAAAATACAATCGGATAACGTGATACGATTGTTGTATTTTGTTTGACCGTTTTAAATATATATGAACACAAATATTAAAAATACAAGTTCAAACGGACACATTGCCCGTGAGAAAAACAAGATACAAAAATTAAAAATTGGCTTACAAATGATATAACAAGTGAAGCATGTGAAGAACATTAGATTATTTTATAAACATTAACACTTAAGCACATAATTCAGAGAAAGGTAAAATATCGCGTCATACACGGAAAACAATCTAAACAGCAAAGTTTGTTTAAAACACATTTTTATTCTACAGACAAATAACAAATAAAGAAAACTATAGTTACATGTATTACATGTACAATATTTAGTAGAATCACATTACTACAGGGATTTTAAAAATCGCCGATGTAGCGAATACAGGAACAATATACAAGTTAAGACGTCAAAATGACTAAGTGTGACAATTTTCCTCCACACAGATAACTGGCGAAATGAGCTATTATTTGTTGCTTGTCACGTCTTAAATTAATTATATCGGAAATATAGACAAATAATATTATTACATTTTAATTATAAGGTTTTTGTTTGACTATATCATTAAATTGCGGGGCACCGATTTTTCGCATTCATAACGTTTTATGACAAAACGGTACAATTTTTCTCCACACACATTTTCGTTCTTTTCTTGAAAATGTTTAAGTCAATTTCTGTATAATTCAGTACACATTAATGAAAGAAAAATAATATTGTGTAGTAAAGATTCCAACCCGGTTGAAGTGAAATTAATATTAACAATATACATGCGATCTCTGTGATGTTTATTTTCAGACGTCTTTTTTCAAATCTTACATGTTTTTAAGAAATATTTTACTAAATTTGCCAAAAAACCGTTAAGCATATTTCTATTTTCTAAAAGGATGTTGAATCACCGTATCTCCGGAAACTCGTGCAGTGTTTTTTTCCTCGCGGAAAAAGCACGCGAAGTTTATAAATCATATGTGTGAATATCAAAAATGTGCTTCCGACTGTTACGTCTTACACAACGTTTTTATCATGTTTTGAATTGGTTATTACGCTGTATTTCTTATACTGTTGAATAAATTATCAAATAATTCATATCATATTTATCTACGACTTTTTAAGCACAATTTGATATATAAAACTTTACAATAATTTCTAAAACTGAATTATCAAGGACTAAATAATGTTCTTCCTTCTATCATGTTTAATAAATGTAATTTAGACATTAGTTTGTTATTTTTTATGAGAATACCTTCAAAATAAACCATACATTTCTTGCTAGGAGTACCTACTCCTTCTGAACTGCATTAAGTATAAATAGGCTTTACAGATTGAAATTATTTTCTTCCATTTATTATGTTTAATTACTGTAATTTAGTCATTAGTTTGTTACTTTTTATAAGACTACCTTCAAAATAAATCATAAATGTATTGCTAGGAGTACCTACTCCTTCTGAACTGCATTAAGCATAAATAGGTTTTACAGAACCACAAACAGTGTAACAGTAGCATATTGTCCTAAAATTAATAAGTCTAATGAAACGCTACATTGTTAATTTAGGAGTTGGTCTGAGAATATACTGTTTGCTACACTATGAGTATACACCCTTTATGCTACACTATACACCCTTTTTATGTTTCAACCCTTTCAGCACTAATTGACTCGTGTAGATAGAACAA